>OZ024828.1:56781769-57251171 GCA_964016985.1 Anodontia alba
AAACTGGAAGTTTAATTTACTGGTTTCATTGAAAGTCTGTCTTTCCGTCAATATAGGCCTAAATTTTATTTATTTTCAAACTATCTAACGAGCCGCGGTTTTCAACACCTCCATAGGGACCTGGCGAATGCGTTGAAAAACCATGTTTGATCGCATTTATTGTTACGACGGAGCACTCCTACCTTCGATTATCTGCCTTGGCAGATTACGCATAGCTTCTAAGTATATATTCAATCTCTGACAACTGCGTCAGAGAGTCGACTCTTTGGCTCAGTGGTTAGAGCATTGGATTTATAACCGGAAGGACCCGGGTTCGATTCCCATGAAAGACGGAATGTGTTTTTCAGCTATGCTTCATTCCTTTGTTACGACTTTCATGTCGTAAGATTATTGCATAAAAACTGAAAACATTTGCTACATTTTGCGTTATTTCTTGTTTCGCCTTTTCACCGATGTCTCGTGAACGTAATTTCACCGGACTATAGTCGTTCTAGGGCCGGTCAGTACATATCTCGTAACGGCAGCAAATCTGTGGTCCCGGTACGATCATATTGAAATTTGCGTAGCCGTGCATTAACAGCGCGTGAATTGCCTTATTAATAATACACGGCTTTTCGTCGGTTAATGCACGGTTGTTGATAACGTGCGGCACTGCTTTTTATGCAATAATTAGTATGATTATATAGTAGAACAACGCTTCTTTAGTTCAAATATCAGACAGGTAATCCTTACAGGTTAATCACATTAAACAAGATAGACGCGATATCTAGAAATGTTCAAGCACATCTCCTTGTGATTCAAATTGAAATCTCATAAACAATTACTGCCTGACTAAACATCACGAAAACATGCCCATATAATATTGACCCCCTTAAACCCCACTTTTATATAGTAAAACTGGGGTTTACAGGGGTATACATTATTTTTCTTATTTCTGCTCAAAACATAGATTGTGGGTACTCGTTAGAACCGCCTCGGAGATTATTTTTCTTATTTCTGCTCAAAAGATAGATTGTGGGTACTCGTTAGAACCGCCTCTCCGAGGCGGTTCTAACGAGTACCCACAATCTATCTTTTGAGCAGAAGGAGAGGCGGTTCTAACGAGTACCCACAATCTATGTTTTGAGCAGAAATACGAAAAATATCAGAGTTTTTCTATCTGAAAATTTTCAGTTTTTAGATGTGAAATTTTCTATATATTTGAATAGGCATGTTTACATAATTACACATTAGAATTACCGTATAGATTCAGTGAATTGAAAGCAAGTAAAAGAATTAAATACCATGTGATAACGGACACTGAGAAGCTGTGTTTTATCCTTGGTAGTTCTGACGGTTTCGCTATTAGGCAATTTGCAAAGTTCTGTTCAGACATTGTGAGAATTAGAAAAAAACAACAAAAAAACCGCTTTATACTGAAGTGACGTCAAATAATATATATTACTTTTAGCACATTAATATGGCAACCACCCCCCCACCCCCCCCCCCCCCACCCCCTCTAGATATTTTAACTTTAATCTGTATGCGACATAAAACGGTCTTATGATTGTAGTTGTACGTACAGACTCTTAACTGTATATATGTATATACTAGTATCTTTAGCAGATCAGAGGTTGCAGTCCCTCGTAGTCTTGACTCATAACCCTGTATGGTGTGTCTCGTTTTAAATCATTTTACTAAATATAAATATATATGTTTATATTGGTATAATGTGATAGAGGTGAGACTGTAATAAAATATTTGTATTTGTATTGATAAAAAGTTAACAGTCTGAACCCTTAAGGTGCAGCATTATCTCGAATAATCACGCGTTTTATTCGTTTATTGATGTCATTTCATACCGTCAGTACTGATAAAAATGAGATTCCAAGCCGAGTCAGTAGTTCTGGTATGCAAACGATATTTTTTTCTGCACACCTTCTTGGTCAAATATCGAACAGCTCTGGCATTAAAAATATGAAAGTATGAACAATGAAAGGCAGGGATATATCTCTTACTTTGTAAACGTTCTATGATTAGTTCATTTAGTTTGTAAAAAGTTTGTAAAAAGTTCTTTGCGCATCGTATTGTTTAGCTAACTGAAAGTAGCTTAAATAAATTAGCCGTATTAATTAACAAATGAAGGAATGGTTGTCTACTTACAGATTCGCCATCTGGGTGTAACTATCATCGGAGATAAAAAAAAAAAAAAAAAAAAAAAAAAAAAAAAAACAGGATGGTGCCGGTCTGTCCTCATTGTCAGACATACTGGTAGCCCGAATTGCCCAACTCTTGAGTTCTACCAATTTGCCGAGTTATGTTAGCGCCGAAATTACCGTCAGTACAGTTTCACTTGTGCCTTAATCTGTTTCGATACAACTGTACTGGAATTTAGTACATTTTTGTATTCTTTGAATGTCTCTCCAACAGTATATGTTGACAAAGGTTACAGTTTTGCATAATTTCAAATATTCCTTGGCATGGACTTTCATGAAACGCTTTCATGTGTAAAACAGTATTAACTTCAGAAACATTTGTATACTGAACTAGTTACATGTACGTACATCTGGTTAAATAAACTAGTATCTAAACTGTGATCGATTTACACATAGATATCAACAATCTGACCAGAGATGTGATTGGAAAAGGGGTTGACTTTTTTTCACACGTTTATTGACTTGAAGCTCTTGGTGTCTGAGATGGGCTGCGGCTTGTAATTGTGGCACTCCCTGGACTTTTCTTTTACATTTTTTGGAGACTGGCAATCTTATTCTTAATTTAATATTGCACTCAGTTCCTTTTAAGGCTTGTTATCCCAATAATAGGTTCCTGGATTGATCTTTCAATATTTTGTTAGATGATCAGTCGAAGTATAGTTTATTGGTGCGTGTATGCAGTAGTTTACAATAATAATGTAAAGAACTCTCTAATTCCAGTGGATGCGAATGAAAAATATACGTCAATCAATAACAACGACAATTCTCAAGCCAGTAAATAAATAACTGATGAAAATTTGAATGTCTAAATATTTGTCCATTCATTAAAACATAAAATGACATGACAGAGACTGGGTATTAGAAGCTTTTGTAAATATACAAAATGAAAAAGGAAAAAAAGAGGAAGAAGAGTAATTTACATAGACCGTGAAATGTGGTTTACAATTATGACGATGAACTACAGCAAAAGTGAGAGTGAGGATTTGGGTCTCGTAAAGTTGACTTAAACCCACCAGTAATTTATTACTGACAGTTCCAAGTCGGTGCTTTTGCTGTGGTTCCTTCCTATTTAATGTTTGTTTTTTGTTGGTTCTGGTTCTGTTTCCCATTATGTATGTTTCTCTTTTGAGTTACGTTTGGATTCCTGAGTCATAACCTATTTGGGAGAGCTCCTGACACGGTTAATCATCTTTCTCATTTGTTTGCTGACATCACGTCATGTTGTGACTTCTTTCCCTTGTGATATTGTGGGCAGGGTTTGGGATCTGATTGTATCAGTTCCTGACTTTTGCCCTTTTTCAATTTTAATAGAAACAACTATAAATCTAAACATACCAAAGGTATGTTAACATGAACGGTCTGTCAAACGTGTGACTCCCGGTGGTTTACTCTACTGACCGTTCTAAGGCGGTGGTCCCGGTGTTAGTCTTACTCTGTGTTGCTTTGTGGTTTATTCTACGAGGCGATTTGTTTTTATGTCTTACCTTGTATCATTTTGTTCTTGTGTTTTTCAGTCCTTTTAGCATTGCGATTACCTCGCTTGGGGAAGAGAGAGCTAATCTTAGTGCTTTTCGTACGTTTGTTTGATTTGTGCTTGTTTGGATTTGTCGGTTTCCTCTTCCTCTTGGTGTCTGGCAAGGGCTGCGGTTTGTGATTGTGGCACTCTCTGGACTTTTCTCTTACCTTTTTTTTGGTATAAACCGGCATGGTGAAATGTATCATGCTCGTGGTTATTTCATCTGAGTGTTTGAGCTATTCAGGCTGTCTCCACCACAAAACACTTGAGGGTTTAAGCTAGCTGCACGAATATTCACTTCTTTATGACGGTCCTGTTTGGAATCATAGAATCTTTATTCTTAGTCCTTTTAAAAATCAGTCATCCATCACGAAAACATGCCTATATAATTTTGACCCCCTTAAGTCCCACTTTTGTATAGTAAAACTGGGGTTTACAGGGGTATACATTATTTTTCTTATTTCTGCTCAAAACATAGATTGTGGGTACTCGTCAGAACCGCCTCGCCAAGGCGGTTCTAACGAGTACCATAATCCATGCTTTGAGCAGAAATATGAAAAATATCAGAGTTTTTTATGTGAAAATTTTCAGTTTTTTTGGAGGTGAAATTTTCTATATATTTGAATAGGTGCGTTTTCGTAATGACTAAAAATATTTTAGCAAAAGTCAGTATATTTCAGACCGAGTCTGGAATATTCTTGAGTGGTTTCCTTGTTTCAAAATGATATTGTCAGAACGTACGCATCAGTCGATAATGTTTATGCCACAGGAAATCACAATCATCAAACAGCATGGCTTTTAATCGCTAATCATAAAATATGTCCTTTAATAGATAACAAGAAACCACTCAGTTTTATTCAATTCTTGTTTAGCGACCACTTTAACGACCACTCGATTCTCGTTTATTCTTGTTTAGCGACCAATCGGTTCTCTTTTATTCTTGTTTAGCGGCCACTCGGTTCTCTTTTATTCTCGTTTAGCGACCATACAGTTCTCTTTTATTCTTGTTTACACCTTCAACATTTCTTTGAATTTCTGCAATGACTTTAAGTGAGGGTTCACATTTTCAAAGTCTACCACCATAACGTCAGGAAATGTCTCCGTTGGTCTGCAGTAGACATGCACTCCCTCTTCAGATGAAAACCAACTTTCCAATTTGTCAAATATTTTCCACGTCCAACTCTGTATAAAACACTCTGTTGAAGATATTGTGCATGTTAAGGTTTCCCTCATTGATGATAGTACTGCAGTCTGGTAGTCGCTCACAGATTTATACGACATAATCTGGCTATTCAGAAGACCAAAACTCGTATCTGGATCCAGCTCATAAAACAGGGCATTTTTCAACATGTACGATGTAATATAGTCCGAGTCAAGGAAAAACTTCTCACAGCAATATTTGGATATTGCTTTTGCCAGTGTGTAGGCTTTTCTAAGCTCCGGCATCAAACGACACAATATGTACTTTTCCACGGGGAAGAAAGAAAGTCTTCCATCTATAGAATCTCTGGAAACGACATGCCACTTTAGACCAGTCTTATCTACAAACTTGATGACTTCTTTTGGAATCACTGTAAGCGCACTGTTAGGTAAACGGTCCACCCCTAATATTGGAACTAGATCTACACTAATATCAATATCGCCCTGTTGTAAACCGACCCACTTCAACCGAAAAGGAGCGGTCACTTTGTCTTTACTAAAAACTCTCCTCTTTGAGCTCGATATTGCTATGCTGTGTCGGTGCCAGTAAAACGGTAAATCTTTCCAGAATGACTTGTTGTCTATGATTTTATATACAGCTGAATGGAAGGCATTGAACAATGCTTGGTTGGCAGAAACGCCAGGTTTTATCAAGTCTTTTATCAATGGATAACTCTCACTGGTATGTGTTATGGCCATACTGGCGTCATTGCCGGGTTTTAATCGCTTGATAACAAAATAATAGCTAATTCTATTAAGATGAAACTGAAAATCAAATTCGTTTGCTGGCTTCAGTTTTGTCCCTTCACTCACGCTCCCTCCCAGCTGCACTGTGGACAGGAATCTAGGTTCCACCTTCTCTAACTCCATGGCCAACTTGTCAATAAGGCGACGGATGTCATTTCTTATATACATTACATCACTGTCTTTGAGAACACCGAATTCAGGATCACTGAGCAGACTATCAGCTGTTTTGTGCGAGACATTCATTGCGGCTTTAATGCCCACATGTTTATTTTTAATGTCTTCTATACTAGTGTTACAAAGCGTACTTATATTTCGTTTGTTTGTACATTCATCGAAGTTGTCGTGCATTCTTTCGCTTACCTCGGAACATGGCTGACGGGAATAAATAACTGTCACATCTGAGAGTATGTTTTGATATCTGGGGTACATTTCAACACTTTCTTCCGAGATTATTCCATATCTGCGTATTATTTCCGCACATTCTGCACTGGCATAGTCTAAAGGATATTTACCTTGATGATCACATGCATCAATGTTAAAACCTGATTTTAGGAGATACTCCAAAGCAGGCGTGTTGTTCTCAAAACAGGCAATATGAAATGCCGATCTTCCTAAGTTATCCCGTATCTCTGTCGCCGAATTTCCTAACGCTCTCACTATTAATTCCAACGTTCTGGTCAGCTGGGCTTCCGTCCTTAAACTTGTATAATGGTTTATTGGGTGAGAGATAGCATAGTACAGACATCCTCTCCCAAAGTTGTCTGTTTGGTGTGGTTCCATCCCAAACGCCAACAAATATTCAAGAACAGTTGGGTATTTTAACCAACAGGCATAATGAAGAACAGTTCTGCCATGCAAATCACGAGAATCCAGTTTCTGATAATATTTGGTCAGAATTTTCAGTCTGTCTAGAATATCTGGTTCCACTGGTCGCCGATTGGTCCGGTGACGAGCGATCCACACTGAATGTAATATCAGTCCATGCACAACAGGTACAGAATCACATTCTTCAGCTAGATGTTTTATTACAAGATGATATTTCCTCATAAAAATATCCAGTTCTGTTGATGTCAATGTCAGGAGTATAACATGGAATGCTTTAATACCTAAACCTGTATCCTCAAAATCTAGGTGAGCCCCATGTTCTAACAGCAGTCTAATACAAGGGAGATAAAATGAGAGTTTTCTGTAAGAAAATTGTGTCATAAGTGGTGGCGAGCTTCTGTCTAACAGACAATTAGCATCTGCGGTTTCATAAGACAGGAACAATGACAGCAGGCATATGTTGTCGGTGTCCATCGCCCAGTGAATTGGACAGTCCGACTCCTCTAAACAGACGCAAGTTTTATATATTTCTATCATGTCCTTAGCCAAGTTTCTGATGTCTTCCAGCGAAGCATCAGCAGGATCCGAACCTCCGCGTATTCGACACAGACTACATAAAGTATGTTTTGGTGCGCTGGACAGCCTCACTAGCTGAAGATTTGGTCAGTTCGAGCCAGTATCTCAGTTTCTCTATCTGATGGCGAGGTAGGGTGTAGGATGGGCGATACCGATCCCGAGGCATACCTTTCTGTCTTTCTAAATATCTGTAAGTCAGTCGAAACAGCGGAGAGCGTGGTCCTTGGTAAAGTGTAGTTTCGTGTGCCCAAGGCAGTAACAGGTTCCATATAGCAACGTCTACTGTGTACTCGGCGGCTAGATGCACCGGAGTTTTTGGGCGCTTGTTACTGAGACTGGCGTTTATAATGGTAGATATCTGAAGCCGAGTCATGGGCAGGAAGAAGGCTCGACATCGTGCTATATCGTTACTCTCAATGATGCTACAGATGTTTTTCAGAGTTGTGCCACCGTCAGATAACATTATAAGTACACTTCTGTCATGCCCAAGTGGATTGATTCTGAAATAAATAACCATATATAATTTCTTGTATCCAGACTTATTTAACACATTTAAGCCTAGCGTCCTATAAATGGGACGTAGGCAAACAGTGCAGACCCAGATGCGACGCCGCATAATGCGGCATCTCATCAGGGTCATCACTGTTTGCTTGAAAGCAACACCAATTTGTGTCAAATTAATTGAGTTAAAATTAACCTGAAACCCGCAGAATGAACAATGGACTCAATAACAGACATAAAAATGATAAGGACGGAAGATTCCATTCGGCTTAAATGGGTTAAGCACACACATATGAAATGAAAGTCTCATTTATCACTGGTATAAATACCCTAGGGTAGCGATTGGTATCACCGGTTACTTATGCTAAGAATAATTCATATACGTTTCCAGCGCGTATACGTGCGCATCATGCGTCAATTTCAGTGTATTTGAATGGTATCCGCAAACGCATACGTATACGTGCATATGGACCAATACCCTATTTATCATTGAGGTTGGAAAGAGCAATGATCGGGAATTGATATATGCAGATTCAAAACTCTACCCACAATATCACTATAAAAATGAGTCGCAATATGAAGTGACGCCAGTAAACAATATATAAGACACATGAGAAACCGAGTGAGCAGCTCTTTCCCAAATAGGTGGTGACTAAATTATCAAACTTTAGCTGAAAAATATTTATACACAAAATAGTCAAATGAAAAATAAACACCGACGGAACAAACACAATAAGGAACCACAGCAAAAGCGCCGACTTGGAACGGTAAGTAATAAATTACTGGTGGGTTTAAGTATACTTTACGGAATTCCAACCCTCACCCTAACTCTCATTGTGGTTCATAGCATGTATTTGTTTGGTTCGCGTGGAGGTTCTCTGACTCATCAATGAATCAACAAGGGGTAACAAAGAATTCACAGCTAAAGCCATGGTGACTCAAGGATGAGGACTCAAAAGTAACAACGCATTGAGACATCCGGTGTTTTACACAACGCCACGGGACCACTGGAGCAAAAGAAAAACAACAGTTGAACCCCGATGGGTCAAGCAGCAGACATAAATATTCCGGCTCCTGAAGATATCTTGCTAACGAGATTTCAATGTTATTTCATTAAAATGGAAATAAATCTTAAATGGGAGATAATTCGGAAAAAAAAAAAAAATACGGGTCACCCGTTTTTTATGAGGAATCAATATATGAAATTTCAAAATATTAACAAACATGGTTCTAAACTTATGCTATGCACAATAAAGCAACAAGATTTAATGGCCAAACATTGCAAAGGGTCATAACTCCAACAACATTTCATTTAATTGTTTGAAAATTTAATCAGATGATCTCGTCCTCAGTCCCAAATAGTATACAAAATATCAAAGCTCTAGCTTAAATACTTTTTGAGATATCATGCTAACGAGATTTCATTGTTATTTTATTAAAAGCGAAATACGAGAATGGGAGATAATTTGGCCAGAAATTGCAAAGGGCCATAACTCCAATAACATTTCATTTAATTTGTTGAAAATTTAAAACAGTGATCTCCTTCTCAGTCCCAATCAGTAAACCTAATCCAAATATCAAGGCTCTAGCTTAAATACTTTTTTAGATATACTGACAACGAGATTTCAGTGTGATTTTATTAAACGGGAAATAACTATAAATTGGGAGATAATTCGAATGAGAAAAAAATACGGGTCACCTATTTATTCATGAGGAATCCATATA
The DNA here is from genome assembly GCA_964016985.1 of Anodontia alba. NCBI lineage: Eukaryota > Metazoa > Mollusca > Bivalvia > Lucinida > Lucinidae > Anodontia > Anodontia alba. The sequence continues at coordinate 56,791,055 of OZ024828.1, forward strand.
TGAAATTTCAAAACATTAACATACATGGTTCTAAAGGTATGCTATGAAAGCAAAAAGATTAAATAGCCTAAAATTGCAAAGGACCATAACTCCAACAACATTTAATTTAATGGTCAAAAATTTAATCAGATGATCTCCTTCTCAGTCCCCATCAGTATTCAAACTATCAAGGCTCTAGCTCAAATACTTTTTGAGATATCTTGCTAACGAGATTTCAATGTTATTTTATTAAAAGTGAAATAACTCTAAATGGGATATAATTCAGATAAGAAAAAAATACTGGTCACCGATGTTTTCATGAGGAATCCATATATGAAATATCAAAACATTAGCTTAGATGATTCTAAACTTATGCTATGCACCAAAAAAGCAACAGAATTAAATGGCCAAACATTGCAAAGGGCCATAACTCCAACAACTTTCCATTTAATTGGTTAAAAATTTTAACAGGTGATCTTCTCCTTAATCCTAATCAATATATTAAATATCAGGGCTGTGGTTCAAATACTTTTTTAAGATATCTTGCTAACGAGATTTCAATGTTATTTTATTAAAAGGGAAATAACTCTAAAATGCGAGTTAATTCTGATAAGAAATTAAGTACGGGTCACCTATTTTTTCACGAGGAATCCATATATGAATTTTTTAAACCATTAGCATACAGGGTTCTAAACTGATGCAATACACATGAAAGCAACACGATTAGAAGGCCTAAAATTGGAAAGGGCCATAACTCCAACAACAATTCATTTAATTTGTTGAACATCAGGTGATCTCCTCCTCAGTTCTCAACAGCATACCAAATATCAAGGCTCTAGTTTAATTACTTTTGACTTATCTTGCTAACGATATTTCAATTTTATTTTATTATAAGCGAGTAATAACTCTAAAATGGGAGATAATTTGGATAAGAAAAAGATACGGGTCACCTATTTTTTTCATGCGGAATCCATATATGAAATTTCAAACATTAGCATACATGGTTCTAAACTTATGCTATGCACAATAAAGCAACAACAGTAAATGGCCAGAAATTGCAAAGGGCCATAACTACAACAACATTTCATTTAATTGTTTGAAAATTTTATCAGGTGAGCTCCTCCTCAGTCCCAATCAGTATTCCAAATATCAAGGTTCTAGCTTAAATATATTTTGAGATACATGTATCTTGCTAACGAGATTTCAATGTTATTTTATTAAAAGGGAAATACTTCTAAAATGGGAGGTAATTCGGATAAAAAAAAAAAAAAAAAAAAAAAAAAAAAAACGTTCACCTATGTTTTCATGAGAAATTCATATATGAAATTTCAAAACATTAGCATACATAGTTCCAAAGTTATGCTATGCACAAAAAAGCGTGACGAACGAACGAACGAGCAGACAAGCAGAAGCAATATGCCCCCAACTTTGAAAAAGTTGAGGACATAATAAGAAATGGTACTGTTCTGAACTGGGTAGTGTGCAACAGCAAGTTTTTTAGAAAAAAAAAAAAAAAACGTTTTCTATGCTGATAGAAAAGAAAAAAGTACTCATTTAAAATTAGTAAAACGTTCAAGTGAATTGGGGCAGTTTTACAAACATCTAAAAAAGAATTAGTCAGATGGTGATCCTGCAGTTTCATTATAGACTGTAAGCATTTGACACAAAATAACTTGTTAACTTACCATCGTGAAAGACAAAACCCGATGTACGTTTATTGGCCCAGAGAAAACTGATGAAAATGGTCATGTGACAATCGCACACAATTTTTGAAACATTGCTTTTGTTCTCCATCTTCTTCCACCGTCTTTCCTAAAGATCTAAAGGTTTCTTAATTTTGATATAATGAAATATATGTGTAATATATGAGACACGATGTCAAACATTTTGTACTTTATGGTTTTGAAAAGTTCTTTGAGTGTATTTTCCTGTTTCTTGTAACATGTTTCCTGTGTTTGCTGTCATTACAAGTGGCCTTTAAAATTATAGGGACACAAGAAAAGGAACGTAATTCAGACATAGCGGCAAGCTGACGAAACCTTAACCAGGCAATTTTATAGCTATACCATGTATCATGAACCTAGTTAAATTAAATCAGGCAATAATCAACCTAGTTTAAGCCGATCTGCAACTGGGCAGGTGTTTGTTGGTTTACAAGGCAAAATCACCGACATACTTTAACCAGAGACCCATGGGTACTGAACTGCTCATCTGAATACCGAAGAGCAGTTGAAAAACTTTAAGTTTGAAATCTCAGGGACCTTGGACAAAGGCTACAGAATGACCTTGACCTTTGATACTCAAATTGCTTATTCACAGCTTCTACCAACCTTAACATCAAAGGCTGCAATAGTTCCTGAAAAAATTCAATGTTTTCCTTTTTTTTTTTCCTTTGAGAAGAATATGTTGCAAAATTTAAGCCGGTCATAACATAGGTCAATGTCAACCAAGAGTCATCCATCACGAAAACATACCTATATAATTTTGACCCCCTTAAACCCCACTTTTATATAGTAAAACTGGGGTTTACAGGGGTATACATTATTTTTGTTATTTCTGCTCAAAAACATAGATTGTGGGTACTCGTTAGAACCGCTTCGACGAGGCGGTTCTAACGAGTACCCACAATCTATGTTTTGAGGCGGTTCTAACGAGTACCCACAATCTATGTTTTGAGCAGAAATATGAAAAATATCAGATTTTTTTATCTGAAAAATTGCCATTTTTTGGTGGTAAAATTTTCAATATATTTGAATAGGCGTGTTTTCGTAATGATTTGAACAAATTATGATAGACATGAAACCCTTTGCCACATAGCAAGTTTCAAGGCAATTAGCCGATTACTTCCTGACAATATTTTTAACGTTTTTTACCGTAAATGGGAATGGCGGCTATCTTGGTCATGTGACCAAGCTTGTATGTATTTTCATTTCCTTCTTCCTAAAGGCTTTAATATGAAATAAAGTTTCAAATTGCCAAGAAAAACAAGTTAGAATTTCGATATCTGGTGACCTTGAGCCAAGGTCAAGAAATGACCGCGACCTTTCATACTTACGCATCTTCATTTATTTGACTAAATCTACCAACTTTCAGATCACAGGCTGCAAAAGTTTCAGGAAAAAAATATCCATCGTCTTCACTTTTTTTCAAAAACAAAAGCATATGTGACCAAATTTGACCTTGGCCTAAAATAGGCCAAGATCAACCTAGCATCATCATTTGAACAAACAATGATGTGCCCCGAGTACCCTATGCTATGAGGTTTGTCCGTAAAATAATGAGACAAGTGGAATATATATACGCTTGATATGAATTTAAAACGTAATTTTGATGCGGAGGGGTGTGTGGGGGGTTAAGGTTGGGGTGGGGTTGGGGGATTTATCTTTCGCAGCCTTGCCTTGGTAACCGAAGATAGCTCTATAATCGAAGGAGGTCTTATGTCATGTCGTCAGAACAATTTTGTTTTATCTTTTTGATAAAAATGAAATCCCATGAAAGAAAATGTAAGCAGTAAATTGAAATATATAGAATTTATACCAAAATGAATACAAAACTTGGTTTAAAATCTACTACAACTGATATGTTCACAAAGTTAAAGTGTAAAAATTATGACGATGGCTAGAAATGCGGAGCAGCAGAAGGGAGTCAGTCTGTACTCGTATAAATGTCTGAAAGTATGTTCATTTTTGAGAGGCAAAGATATATTTTGTTACATTTTAATATCAGACATCCGACAATTAATACATAATTGTAAACAATTAATAAATCATTAGTAGAAATACGACTGATAAACGAATATCAGATGGACAGAACACCAGCACCCCTCCGAATGACAGAAATATAGTGTCTCACCTACTTAAGTTCATCAAATACCCCTAAAATGTTTAAAATAAATTCGATTTTCCTACCATTTACTAGCTAAGGATACACAGTTCTTGGCAATGAAGTACATTTTTTATAAAATTTGTACACTGTTCCATGCAAATCACAGAAATAAGAACTCATCATATACCGGCAGTGTTTTGAAATAGTTTTTAAAACATTCATCGTTTTCACTTTTTCCCATACAAAGGCCTATGTGACCAAATTTGACCTTGGCCCAAAATAGGTCAATGTCAACCCAACATCATTTTCTGAACAAACACCAGCCTTGCCACATGATAAGCTCACCAATGAACCGTCGGCACAGGTGAACTTAAATGCAACACTTGTGCAGAACCTCATTTTCTGTTCCAGAAAAACGAGCAGCGTAGAGGGGAGGTTTTGTTTATAATGCATTTGCTTTAAATTTATAATTTTCTTTACAGCCACAAAACAGTAACGTACGCTCGTATAATGCAGCAAATTCAGCTTTAAAATGGTGTAAACTAAATGTGAGAAGACGCGCTCACAAATCGAGTTACTGGTTTCTAAATGTGCCTCAGAACTCATACTATAACTCAGTGAATGTTTACTGTCGTGTCAAAGGTTCGACGAGTTCATCTGAAATCCGTTTCTAGGTAAGCATGACCAAAACTAGCATCTCGTGCATTTTCGGACTTATTCGTGAAGCGTTCGGCGATAGCACCACTAGAATACCAAATATATACACTTTCTGTAGCAGCGGACAGCGGACAGCGTGGTGTAGTGGATACATCGCTGGAGTATGACTGTCCTTAGCAAATTGGTATATTTTAAAATGCTTCACTGCACTTGAATGGTGTGTTGAATAGCTAATGATACCCGTTTATTTCATGTAAATTGTTTTCCAACTGACCGAGTTATTTCAAATTGAAATAGATGCAGTCATATACACTGACCAATTTACTTGTTACATTGGAACATGGACCAGAAGTCTGAAATACGTAGTTATATTAATTGCCGCATTAGGCTCAATATAGATGCAAAGCAGATATTTAATGAATTGTGTGGTATAAATGGACCTCAGACCATTTCAATGCGCACAGTTTTTAGGTGGGTTAAAGCTTTTAAAGCTGGGAAATTTCTGTTGAAGATGATACCTGTCCTGGAAGGCCTAAAACCTCTATTACCAAGGCCAACATCGCTGCTGAAAAAGCGTTTGGACCTGAGAAAGGTTTGCGCTAGGTGGGTACCTCATTTGCTCACTGAGGTGCAAAAGACACAACGCCTTAAATGTGCCCGGGAACTTTTGAAAACATACAAAGGCTGTAATAGTCGGGTTATTTCTACCTTGCTAACAGGTGATGAAACCTGGGTGCACATGTTTGAGCCACAAAGAAGGGTTGATAATAAGCAATGGAAGCGAAAAAATAAAAAACGCCCGTGTATTGCCAAGAGAACCATAAGTTCGAAAAAGATGTTGTACGCAATTTTCTTTAATTCATGTGGGCCAGTTGTTCAAGTGCCTTGTCACTGGCCGATTCTACAAGAATTCTGTACTAAAGAAAGTGAAAGAGTTTTACAATAAGAAACGACCAAGCAAAGGATGGTCAGGAGTCCACCTTTTACATGACAACGCCTCCTCTCATAAGTGTGAGGTTGTGAAGTCTTTTTTGGCTTCTAAAAAGGTGAAAGTTTTAAACCATCCACCTTATTCACCTGATCAGAGTCCCTGTGACATCTTTTTATTTCCAAGGCTTAAGAAAATGCTTTCTGGAAATAAGTATACGTCTAGAAGTTCTCTAGGCAGCGCTATTTATCAGTGTCTCCAACAGATACCAAAAGAAGACTAGTTTTCTGCTTTTAGCGACTGGGTAAAAAGGTTACAAAAATGTGTTTCAGTAAAAGCAGAATACTTTGAAGGTTTGTAATAAAAATATGTTTGATAAAACGTGGCACTGAAGTAATCCGAACCCAGTGACAAAACTTTTTGCAGGACCCTCGTAGGAACCAAGAAAAATGAGCAATCTTTATTCACGAAATATTATTGGATTTAAAACCAAACATTCTGTAACCAAATCACCCTAAGATCTCTCTATCGGCTGTAACGAAACTGGTTTATATAGCTATATAATGAGAAGGTCTCACCTTATATATATATATATATATATATATATATATATATATATATATATATATATATATATATATATATATATATATATATATGAGAAATCACGCTATGTTCTTGAAATAAGAAAATGTTTAAATGACATTTGATATATTTCCATGTTTAAATATGTAATGTAAATTTTGCATGCGTGTGAGGAGATGGACTATAAGCGATAAAGCTTTCGTCCAGATCCTCTTCTGGAACCAGGTTCGATTATGAATGTATGTTTGTATTTTCATAAAAAATATAAGAAATAAATATTGTTTAAACCAAAAAAAAAAAAAAGACAACGGCTAAATGGGCCTTCTTGCATCTCTCCAGCTAATTGGTGAATCCAGAGCAGAACGCGGAGTGATTAGAGTCATTACTAAATATGTCTCATCTGGCAATTTTAGATAAATTAACAGGTAGATGAATGACCTTGTTAATTTTTTGAAGCAAGTATGGTAAGGTGTCAGAATGTTTAGTGTAAACATTGTATGTTTTTCTTTCTTCTTTCTTCTTTCTTTTATTTATTATCATTTTTTTATATTTATTTTCTTTATTTTTTTTTTTTATTTATTTTTTTTTATTTATTTATTTATTTTTTTTTCTTTTTGCAATAAACAACAAGATATTACGTCGATACCGTATTTCAACACTTTATCATCATTCAGTCTGATTAGGACCTTTGTCCGCTTAAAATTAACAGATACTACAGTATACATGAATAGACAGGAGCAATACAGAGAAGATCCAGATGAAACTGTGCGGATGCACAGGTTGAGCTTGACCTTCGCTATTTGAATGCAATAAGAGCTCATTACACGCATTAAAAAGACTTTTTTTAGTATTAACGTTTAGCATGCTGGGTTTCAGCAGACACCATTTTGAAATATTTTCCTTATTTTCTCCAGAAAATAGAATTTGCCATTCCAGCATTTAATGCAAACTGTTTCCTCGACTGAATCCGATTTTCTGAGAGAGAGAGAGAAAAAAAATCACATCAATTTGTCGACTACTGAATCTGCCCATAGCGAGGTGAGTGTTAAAACAGCATAAAAATTTTTCACGTCGCTATGATTTAGATAAAAAGGACAGGAAAAATAAAATAAAATAAAATAAAACAGAAAAAAAGAAAACACACACACAGATATAGGATATTATTATCAGTGAAAAAAAAAAACATGGATCGAACCTCCGACCATTGATTTTGTTTTGACTTTATGGACAACGAACTTACTGTTGGCGCTGTGAACCAGTACCCATGCAAGCAACCGCTATCAATGTATAACTTACTCAATCTAACGGAGTCGGTGAACCGGAAAGTACCGAGTGGCATTATTTATACCCGTAACAACCTGCTTCACCTTGACCCTGGATTATTCCAATATTAAAAGTACATTGACCCGACAGTAAACGTTCATCGAGTAATACTGGTTATTTTTTCTTGAAATTACAGGTATTATCATAGCAAAATTAAGTCATAGTATGTAGTAGAGGAGGAGGCTCCATTAACGAACACCTAAGCATTCGTTCGAATAACTCTGCCTAGCAGCCAGGTTGTGTGCCAGTATGACATTAGTAACCATGCATAGTTTTCCTTTAAATCAGAATGTTGAAGGTTAAAGGTGAAAGCATTTGCACCTGACTATTTGTGCTCTAATTCCGGCCACGATGTCTACATCAGGGCCCAGTTGTTCAAAGCTAACGATGTCGTTAGTTAACGATTCGTTAAAATTTACATCAAGTGATACACAAATATGCTGAAATTTCTTGCTGAAAAAATGTGAGTAGCTTTTGCAGTGCAAAAGCTACTCACATTTTTTCAGCAAAAAATATCAGAATACTGTATATTGAATCCACTAAAATAGTTAACGAAATGACCCTTAACGAGCTCGTTAAGCTAACGACGCTTTGAACAACTGGGCCCTGAACACTAGGGTGTCTAATAACGAACACTATGCATTTCTCCTTATCTAAAGACTATTAAACCCTATTTTCATAGACGAATAAACTGCCCATTTTTTGTCGCACCTGCTTGTATAGGCGTCCGATTTGCCGCCCGTCCGTTCGTTCGTCTGTCTGTCAACATTTATGTCGACGTTTGACATTTATCTCAAATCTCATGAGCTACATGGCCTACAAACATCAAACCTTGCTTGAAGCATATCCTGGACCTCTTGACTCTGCACGCACTTTGACCCAGTGACCTTGACCTATATTTCACGCTCCAGTGACTGTCATATTTTATGTCGACGTGTTCCAGATCTCGTCAACTATAATGCATCTCCTCAGTCTCCTGACTAGGCACGCACCTTGAACCTGTGACCTATATTTCACACTCCCGTGACTTTGCAATATTTCATGTTGACGTTCCAGATCTCGTCAACTATAAGGCCTATAACCATTAAACCTTGCATAATGCATCTCCTTGACCTCCTGACCAGGCACGCACCTTGACCGGGTGACCTTGACCTATATTTCACACTCCAGTGACTTTGTCATATTTTACGTCGACGTTCCAGATCTCGTCAATTATAAGGCCTACAACCATCAAACCTTGTCTGATGCATCCCTTTGACCTCCTGACTAGATACGCATCTCGACCCGGTGGCCTTTACCTATATTTCACGCTCCACTGATTTTGCTATATTTTACGTCGACGTTCGGGATCTCGTCATCTGTAAGGCCTACAACCATCAAACCTTGCATAATGTGCCTTCTCGACCTTCTGACTAGGCACACCCCTTGACCTGGTGACCTTGACCTAATATTCCCGTTTCATTATCTTTATCATATTTTAAGATGGCATTCCAGATCTCGTCAACTAGTAATGAAAGAATTGAGTAGGGGCACAGGGTTCCCACAATTTACAAGTGCATTCAACAAATACTCAGATCAACCTGTGCATCCGCACAGTCTGATTAATCCTCAATGTGATAGCTAAACCCAGAGCAGCTTCATGCGACCAGCAAAGGCTCTGTCTGACTGCACAGATGCGCAGGCTGATCCAAGTCTTCACTGTGCACACATTTACATTGTAGGAATTCCTGTGCCCAGGCTCAGATGTTTAGCACCTTCATAACTGTATCATAAATGAAAGTTAAAACTACATTAATCTCTGGAGACAGGTAACCGAGGATGCACTGGTGAGATGAAATTGGATGAGGACTTGGAACAGAAAATACATTTGTATTGAAGTGATTTGTTGGAAATGGTTATGATTGTTAACCCATTGTAGTCGGGAGACCCATAAAAGGGTAACTGGCAAACAGTGCAGACCCAGATCAGACGCCGCAGAACGCGGCGTCTGATCAGGGTCTTCATCGTTTGCAAATAGTTTAGCCATTTTTCTCTAGGAATATGAAATAATGTAAATCTCATAGCCGGACGTACCTAAAATTGAAATTTGACCCTTCCAATATATAGTGTGGTAGATTCTATTCAGTATACAATGTGTTAAAATGGTTACTAATTCTTTATGTCCCTATAAGCAGCTACTGTCATGTACGGACGGACAATGAACCTAACCGCTTTTCTTGGGCAGGCAAAGCCCTTCTAAGCAAACAACTAATACCAAGAGCCTATTCTTTCCACAGTCAATGGCAACTACCATATTGAATCAGTGGTTATGTGAGAATGGCATTAGAAATAATTCCAATATAAATCGGGTAAAACATATAACTTTAAGCACAGGGATCATCCTAGAGGGCGATTTCGGAGAAATTATCTCCTTAAGCTGGTAGACTTCACCTTATTTTGAGCTGAGGGAGAAATGAAAATGTATAGAACATGAAGGAGAATCCAGAATTTTGACCAAAACTTCTCCCCGAAATTGTTGCAAGACTTCTCCCTGTCTGAAAGCTCTAGGTTGATCACTGAAGCTTACAGTTGTTTCATGATTAAAGTCAAAAGGTCAATAGTTGCAGCTTCAAAACATTATGTATGTCATGTCTCTACAAATTATTAAAATCCTAATAATATCAAGAGTTTTCATGGCCAACAAATCCTGGTGAACATTTTGTTGAAAGGTTGTTCTAGACTAGCCTAATGCAGCACACTCTAAATGTCAGAAAAAATCAGAGCAAGAGATCATTTGGGTGTTTGGCCCTAACATGCTAAGTTCCTTAATTTGCATTCTAACCCGACCAGGAGTACAAATGAAGGATTACATTTGGATTTTACCTTGTTAAACACAACTTTTTGTAAAAATAATAAAACAATACAATTATGGCTTATAGATCCAGACAGCGGCTTCTAAATCTACAGACAATAACAACTACAACAATACACTGACTCACAGTTACGATGTTTCTGATTCAACTCTGCAGCAGTATTCGAGGATTGAAATACAGTCAAATCTTTATGGACAAATACCAAGACAAATCTGTTTGTACGGCCTTGAAGACCGTCCAGAAAGATCACTTACAATCAACTAATTTCAGTTTCTCTCAGTGACCCGGCCTTGAGATGGCCGGCAGTCCACATTTCAGTCAGTCACAGCTATGTGCCAGACATGAAAGGGTACTGTACAGGAGTGTACCGAACAAAGTATTTATATATGATGACAACGGATAAGTTTGGTATTTGGTGGATAACTGAAGGACCATTTTTCTTATTTCTCCATCAAAACATAATATTGTGAGTGTCCATTAGAACCGCCTCCAAAGGTTGTTTTAATTAATACTCCAAACACGTTTTTATGGAGAAGTGAGGAATAATTGCTTGTTAATCATCAAATACCCATCATATCTGTAGCTATTAAAGTATGACTGACCATTACAAATTCTTTTCTGGCTTCACACTGTTTTAAGTTATGGTAAAGTCAACAATGCCATGTCAAGTTTCTAATGTTTTAACATATTTAACATGATACAGCAGCAGACCAGATAAAGAGGGTAACTTGGTTAATTCTCCATTAAAAAAATATGTTGTGGGTTCTCATTAGAAGTAACTTTGTGAGGCGCTTCAAATGGGTATTACAGTCTCACAATGTAAGGTTTTTTATGGAGAAATAAGCAAAAGTATCCCTTAAATATTACCAAATACTCTTTTTTCTAGTCTACTGAAACAGACCACTGCTTTGCACGTGTAGGAAATTTTCCAGTTCCTTTGGTATTCTAAAAGTAGATTGGTCCAGTTCACAGAGCTGACTGAGTGTCTGATTTCTTCTGTTGCACTGCACCGTAACCACCAGCTTCTCCACCAAACTGCACACGCAACATAGAGGGCTCCCCTGGGGGCCTCCTCCCGGTGGTCGTGGTCTCCCCGCACCGCCCTCGGGTTTGTAGAACCTGTCATAGTAACTGGTGTAGGAGCTGCTGTAGCTGTCGCCTGCGACTCCTCCCGGGGATGGGCTACTGGCCCGGGCTCTCTCGGTACCTTAACCGTTGGCTGTGTCCTGACCCCTTGGGAGTGGGACACCTGAATTATGAAAAGATTTTGGTGACACAAAATATTATTTCTGTATATTTATAATCTGAAATGTGTATAGTTGTTTGAACATGAATGCAGCTACTTCTCTCACAGTATTTGAAATTAACATGATTGACAAATGACAGGTGAAAAACATCTCAAAGACTTTTTGTATATAGAGTCGCTGCACATTCAACTGATTATAATGCATGCAACTGTCATATAAGATAGCTATATGTTTTATAGTTAGTTGTAACTGAAAATTAGTGGGAAATAAAGTTAATGAAATTATATCTAACAAAACATTAGGATATATGTTGGCAAACTTATAAAATGAAATAAGCTGTCTATATTTAGAATTTAAAAAATACTGAAAGTACTCAAACAGAAAATTAAATGAAAATGAAAGAAGTCTGAAAGCAGAGTTGTGGGTGTTTAAGAGTTTTCAACATTACATTATCTTGTGATATCCAGTGATAAAATTAATGTCAGGCTCTATGCAAGACTTGATTGCACTCAGAGAGAGTGACAATGATTCAGACAGCAGCCATTTACCATAGCAACAGCCAAAGGTAGGTATCTGGTGTAACCCAAATGATAATTGTCCTTATTTCTCAATACAAACATGTCGGGAGTACTCATTAGCAGAGAAGCTTCTAATGAGTACCCACAACATATGTTTTATGGAGAAATAAGCAACATTATCCCTCAGTTATCACCATACCTATCTATAGCTATGACTAAAGTGACATAACAACATACAGTCACATGGTGTGGAAATAAAATATCTAACTAAGAGCTATATATGTATAAAACATTGTAACACTAGAGAGATTATGAAACATGTTGAAAACGACAGACGAAAAATATTTCATTATTTACCAAACCCTTAAAACATGCAACATGCAAATTATACCAAAGTCAATGATTGACCAAAAACACCAAATTAAATCCCTATGTGAAAAGCTATGCATATCAATGATAAGGTTTCTAACTCATCAGTGCATCATCTCCGAGAACATAAAAATCAAACGGATACAGAGATGAAACAACGTTGAAGACTCGACAGCAAGAAATAACTGAAATGCTGAAGCAAACAAAAACCAACAGATGAACTCCTGTGGGCCCGACCAGAGCTAGAGCATCAGGCACCAACCGACGTACTTAAAAGTCTTAAGGCCGGAGCCGTCATAGAGTCTGAGGCCAGACCGCCGCGTGCAAACAAAGAGGGAAGCAAAGTTACCCAGCCGGCACATGACGTAAATATAACGTCGCCTCAACGTCGATGCAACGTCATGTCATGACGTTGCATCGACGTTGAGGCGACGTTATATTTACGACATGACGTTGCATCGACGTTGAGGCGACGTTATATTTACGTCATGTGCCTGCCGGGTATTAACCGTGATGCATGCAGTCTGTCGTATTACATCTATGTTGTACCCAATCTTTACATATCGAAGATGGTTTTATTATATACAAAGTAATGAAATATAGAGAATTATTAATGAAATAAATTGCATATTTTCACTAGTGAAATATAAGTTTTATATTTTCACTAGTGAAAATATAAAACTTATATTTACACTCCTCTGAGCAGTGAAAAATATAAGATATGGATCTAATTTTTTTCTTATTTACATTAATGTTTTCATTACACGAGATTAAAATTTTTATGGTATTCACTGAAAAAGAGTAAATTTTCTTTTTATTTTATTTTTACACGCCAATGTGCGTTTCTGACGTCATATCTAACGTCACCAAACAAAAACAAAACATGAACGTCATGGCGCCAAGGGACAAAACTGCGTGTCAGACTTTCCCTTGCAAATGCAAGATTTGCATCTCTTCTATCGAAAGTGATGTATATAATAAAAAGAAAATTCAAATGTTTGTCGTGAATATGACTTTTATTTCATCTCGTGAAGTGAAAATATGTATATTTCATTCGTGCCTTATGAAGTGAAAAAATGTATATTTCATTCGTGCCTTCGGCACTCATGAAATATACATTTTTTCACTTCACTCGATGAAATAAAAGTCATATTCACTCCAAACATTTGAATATCCTCTGTTTATTAAATAGGGTGCTTATGTCATTGCAAGCATATATTTTTCTGAATTTACATACGATGTCAACATAAAATTCAAGTTCCGGCAGACCTTGTTGCAGAAAACTAAGTCCAACGTTGACTTTTCAAACTAAATCGAAATGACGTCTATAAAATTTAGGAAAGACTTTGCGGAGTTTATGGTACTGATAACCTGATTTAGAAGTTTAGCAGTTAATATTTTATTTCGAGTGTTGATGTCAGTAACATAACTAGGCACTCTGGCGAACCGAATCAGTTGCGATATATAAACATCGTAGGATGTTCGACGAGGAACATCCCCATCCAAGGAAGGAAAATTTACAATCTCAAAATCAAAATCATTGCGTTTATCATAAATTTTGCATGAAATAATACCATCTATAATATACAAATGCAAATCCAAAAAAGGGGTTTCAGTTTCAGAAGAATTTGCATTATTTAATTGAAGATCTGAAGGACAAATCTGACTGATCAAACCATCGAAGTAGTCATTGTCAATATTAAATAAAACGTCCAAATGTCTAGATGTCGAGCTGAAAGCTTCAATAACTCCAGGTTGCTTGTCTTCAGATACAGACATCATGAAGTCTCTTTTATAACAGAACAAGAACAAATCAGCTATAAGGAGTCCGCAATTCGTACCTCTCAGAATACCTACAATTTGTCTAAATAGCTTAGTAACAAATCTTATATAGATATTGTCAAGTAGAAAGGTGAGAGCTTCACCCACTTTCTGACATGACCATAAAGTATAATTTGTATGCTTTTCGGAAGTGAAAAAAAAAACCATGCAAGGCAGAGGGACCCTTCCCGTGAAATGTCATTCAATTAAATCGTTGAGTTTTTCTTTTATAAGATGCGTGGAAAAATCATCATAGACAGACTTGAAGCACAAAAACTTCTGGATTTTGTTTTATTCAAATTTCATTCAAATTTTTAATATACCAAAACAGATTCTTTACCTGATCTTTCATAGAACGTGTCGCAATATTTAATCACATGCTTTCTGATGGCAGTAAGACAAGAAGTTAACAATTTAGAAAGTTCAGTAGTGGTAAAAGGTTTTGAATTTGCAATAAACGTAGAAAGCTTATATTGACCTTCTTTAACACTTACATTAAACTCGGTGGCTGAATGGTAGGTATGATCATTAACCACAGACCCCTTTTCAATCAAGGGTTGTAGTTCATAGGCCTTTGTACCACAAAGTTCTTGCTTAAGAGTATTAACATAATGGAACCGTCAAACAACGACGACATTGTTTGCTGCCTTGTCTGTCAGAGACAAAACATACTTCCTATGGTATTCTTGAATACCTATTTTAAGGTGACATAAAGACGCCTTTGGTTTAGGCGGTGATAAATTAGTATTTTTACAATAGAAAGAAATACGTTTATTAACTCTTCTCAAAATTCTCGGTTTCCATTCTTTAAGAGCTGCGTGTTCAACATACTCACGCTTACACCACCGATTACCGAATTCGTTCAAGGCAGCAGCAACTTCTTCCCTACATTTATTGATATCAATATCGGAAGGAAATCGGTATTTCGGTCCTTTAGAAATTCGATTTCGGATTCTAGAATCAGCATTTTGTTTTAAATTCCCAGTGATTATATGATCTGCTACTGGATAGCAATACACTGAGTCTTTACAGTCTCAGGTATCGGGAGTATTTGTATCAATATCGACACCTGAAACAAGTTTATTTAAATTAAAAATAATAGATCGAACAGAATTGTTAAACTTATGGCAAATTACGGGTGTTCCAGTATTTTGAAAATAAGTTGGAATTGATGAAATAACCGAATTGTCCCGAAAAATACTAGACAAGTTTATAAAATCCATCCCTTTATTTATGAAAGAAATTTTGATAAAACAACGTTTGTGATTAAATTCAGAATCCATGTAAGGACGAAGAGCATGTTGAGAATAACCTCTACGTAGTTAAAAGAGCTGCGTTATGTAACTGATTAGAACTATTGTAGAATTTATTTGCCGCAATGTCTAGAATATGTAATACAGAAATGGGTAATGAACTTAAAAAGGTAAACCTGGTTTGAGTTATACCAAAAGCCTTATTTATTGTGCGTCGATATTGGATATCCGATCAATGACTACCGGAAGTTGTGACCGGGCGCGCATATTTCTAGGCTTGCAAATTTACTTAGTGTTATGTCTTCGTATAAAAGTACCACCCAAAATCCACAAAGGGCAGGAACCTAGTCAAAAAGTCCAATTTAGCAATGGACTTAAACTTGAGAACATGTAACTGACGATCCGGATTGAATCAATTACGAAGCCACACACACAGACGCACGCGCGTACACGTACACAAACACACACAAATGCACACACAGGAGGATAGGTGACAAATAAATATTTGACAGTCTCTTGTAATAATAAAAGAATGCTTAGAAGGAATTTATAGGCTTTCAAGGGAGGCAATTCTATCAAATTTGCTTTGTTTCCCTTCTGAAAAAGGAATCTACACTTGGGAGCCAATCCTTCCTTTCAGAGTAATCCCCTTCTCAAAAGGGGGTTGGTGTGCAGGGATACAAGCAAGAAGTCACAAAAATGTCTCCCTTACAATACAATTGCGGAAAATCTGCCTATTGTACTAACCCCCTTAACCCTTTCAGCCTTGCAGACCGAACCAGATACCTTTGCAAACAGTGTAGATCCAGATGAGACAGCTCGTGACAAGCCGTCTCATCAGGATCTACACTGTTTGTCAATCTATTTTTGAGTTTTAACTGAAACCCCTAATTGACCTCCATGGGTTCGTACAAATTCAGAAATTAAGAGGTGAAAGGGTACAGCACCTTAAAGACTCCATATTTCTCAAAAATAGACATTTTTTTATCCAAGAAAGATTTAATAAATAGAAGCATTGTATTAATACGATCATAAAATGTGGCACCTGGCAACCTGTAAACTTTGAGTTAGTCTCTCTTTTTTGAACTGGATAAAAATCTAATGATTTTTTATCGTATCTCTGAATTAATGTTAGCAACATTAATTCAGAGATACGATTAAAAATCAATGGTTTTGATCAAGTTGAAGAACGAGAAACTTATTAAATTTTACAAGCTACCAGGTGCCACATTTTATTATTGTATTAATACCATTTACAATTTATTAAACCTTTTTTGGATAATAAAATGTCTATTTTTTTTTTTTTTTTTTAGGACTATGGAACCTTTAAAGTTTAATAGATCAATCAGTAACGATGCAGCACTCTACACTGTAATCACCTTTTCATATTAACAAAGATAGGAATATGGAACCTTTAAAGTTTAACAGATCAATCAGTAACGATGCAGCACTCTACACTGTAATCACCTTTTCATATTAACAAAGATATTGCCATTGTTTTTTTAAATTTCGAAGTGTACGATCCAAAGAATGTCATGAAAGCGGGGCATATACACATGTAGATCTCTATGCACTAGATTTCCGCATCATTACAAAACAGATCTTCGGCCACACTTAAGCTGCGCATGTCCGGGCCAAACTTCGGATGACAAAGCGTAATCTGAGTATGCTCAGGTCAATAATAACCTAGGCGACCTGCGCATGCACAGATATGACTGCACGCGTGTTCGAGTCTCGTTTTTTTTTTTTTTTTTTTTTGTTTTTTTTTTTTTTTTTTGTTGTTTTTTGTTTTTTGTTTTGTTTTTATCCCGACGCGGCCTAATATTGTCTGGTTGAGTGGCAGTATATGGCAGTTGTGTGGCACTGCATACCGGTTAAACCCTTGTCATGCTGAATAAATTACAATACGACGCCCTCTTCTAATTGTCAGCCAATCAGACTATTTGATCCAGATTGTTGATATAAATTCGCAAACTGAATGACAAACAGTGAAGATCCTGATCAGTTGGCTCAGGAGCCAACTGATCTGTGTCTACACTGTTTGCAAAGACACGGCATATCCGGGTCAGCAGGACCAGGGTTAACTGCCGCAAGATAAGATGGGAACGTATATTCAGCAAAGCGATAAAGAGAACCTTGAGTCACAAATAGTACAGGAGAGTGGATAGAGAAGAAACATGCTATTCCATGTGGTGTTAGCCGTCAGCGTAAGCTTTGCGTCAGCAGCTCCGGCCACTGGTTCCTGTCTGTGTGTCACAGCTTCGGCTGTTAATGTGAGAGATGCAGGTACTTTCTAGCACATCAAACCTACTTGACTATGTTTATTGTTTGAAAGCTGCCTCAGACGGATATGCGTCCGACTAGTGATCAGGAGGTCGCGGATTGGATCCCTGCTGGGCCCGGCAACATTCTTTCTTGGAGATTGATCATGAAATATTTTCTACGGTCATTTTTCCCTTTCACTGATTTTAGAAGGGCAGTTGTCAGTTTCTGGCGAAAGAATGCGCACACGTACTGGTTAACGCTTATGGAACTAAACCTGACCAGGAAAAGTCCACGGCCCAGTTATTCAAAGCGCCGTTAGCTAAACGAGCTCGTTAAGGGTCATTTCGTTAACTGTTTTAGCGGATTCAATATACAATATTCTGACATTTTGTGCTGAAAAAATGTGAGTAGCTTTGCAAAAGCTACTCACATTTTTTCAGGAAAAAACAAAAAAAAAACAGCGTATTTGCGTATCACTCAATGTAAATTTTAACGAATCGTTAACTGACGACATCGTTAGTTTTGAACAACTGGGTCCAGATAGGTAAAACGACCGGCTCGATATGACCTTAGCAGTGTTGACTGGGACGTTAATCTCCAACCAAATAATCAACCAACATTGTTTGAAAGCGGAGCAATTACATTTAAGTTATAATCCTAAGTACTGGGACAGACGGGCTTGAGCAAACAGTGTGGACCCAGATCAGACGCCGCAATGCGCGGCGTCTTATCAGGGTCTACACTGTTTGCCTCTCCATCATGAGTTTCTAGACACAACAACAGGAGGTAACATAGACTTCTTCAATTTTAGGTTCGTGTGGTTGGCGTTTAATGGTCCAGTCAACACTATTAAGGTCATGTGGAGCTGGTCAGTTTACTTAACCACACTTTTCTCTGGCAGGCTCTGGAAAAGTCCGGTTAGGTAAACTGACCGACTCGACATGACCTTACCAATGATGACTGGGCCGTTAAACTCCAACCAACATTGTTTGAAAGCGGAGCATTTACTTTTAACTTATAATCCTAAGTATTGGGACAGACGGGCTTGAGCAAACAGTGTGGACCCAGATCAGATGCTGCAATAGGGTCTGGCCTCGGTGGCTCAGTTTGATGCGCCGTCCGACTGGAGACCAGGAGGTCGCGGGTTCAACCCCCACTGAGGTCAGCAACAGAGATTGATCATGAAATATTTTCTACGGTCATTCTCTCCCTTCCGCTGATTCAAGAAGGGAAGTTGTCAGTTTCTGGCGAAAGAATGTGCACAATACTGGTTAACCGCTTAGAGGACTAAGCCTGCCCAGTAAACGTGTGGTTAGGTAAACTGACCGCGCTCGACATGACCCCATTGGGTTGACTGGGCCGTAAAACCTCCACAAAAACAAACTTATCAGGATCTACACTGTTTGCCTCTCCATCATGAGTTTCTAGACATATCAACAGGAGGTAACATAGACTTCTTCAATTTTAGGTTCGTTGGGTTGGCGTTTAACGGCCCAGTCAACACTATTAAGGTCATGTGGAGACGGTCAGTTTACCTAACCACACTTTTCCCTGGCAGGCTTAGTCCTCTGAGCGAT
This sequence comes from Anodontia alba, assembly GCA_964016985.1. Lineage (NCBI taxonomy): Eukaryota > Metazoa > Mollusca > Bivalvia > Lucinida > Lucinidae > Anodontia > Anodontia alba. The sequence goes on from OZ024828.1 coordinate 56,810,254, forward strand.
TAATCAATACTTGCACACATTTTTTCGCCAGAAACTGACAGTTCTACCCTTCTTGAATCAGCGGAGGGGAGAAAATAGTTATGATCAATCACAAAAGTGTGGTGTCAGACCCAGGGGGTTCGAATCCGCGACTTCCTAGCCACCAGACGGGCGCCAACGAGGCGGTTTTAATTTGAAGAAAGTACGGTAAGGAGTTGTGGTGTTTAATCCATTTATGCCTAGTGCCCCATAAAAGAAACATTGGCGGCAAACAGTATAGATCCAGATCAGATGCGGCATCTGATCAGCGTCTACACTGTTTGAATCAAACACAGGAATTTCTATGAAATATTGTGCTTACATAAACTAACAACACATAATAGACCTGTTCAAAGAGTTCATTCCGCATAAATGGGTTAAATATTTAGGGAAAATGAGGTCATTCTTTTATTGAAACGGAAACAAATAACTCATCCAAAGATTTCACTATGAACAAATCGGAGAAAGTGTTTGTTGGCGGAGCAGTCATTATAAGATAAGTAACACACAAATTCCCGATACCTCACTAAATGGACTGGCAAACCCAAATGCGACAACTGCTCAGGGTTTGCAGTGTTTACGGATTATCTAAGAAAAAAAAACGGAATTAAACTACCCTTTAAATGAAAAATGCGCCAGGGCACAGCATTTTCTACTTGGCATAATGACTCAGATCAGTCTACGAAAGCTGATCAATTTCAAAGCTTCTCGCTCTACTGGTAGCCAACACACATTTAATCTTTCATTGGAAGGATAACACAGGTTCTGCTTTAAAAGTGTGGATACGTAGGGTGATCTGAATCTTCGCAGGACACACAAGCAAACTCGTTGGAAAATGCTGTGTCCATTAATTCAACCCGTTCATCCCTGAGTTTCTGAAGTGGACCATGAAGTGGAAATTGAATGTGGCCATTATCTCAATAAGGGATGTCGTGAAGGCAAAAGTCGAAAATGAAACGGCAAGCAGCGTACATGTAGTGGCAAAAGAGACAAAAGGCTACCAGTGTAGATCCAGATGAGACGGCTCCTACGAGCCGTCTCATCTGGATCTTCACTGTTTGCAAAAATTTTTTTTGGTCTTAGAGAAGTGCTCTTCCCACATTACTCGTACGTTAATAAACTATGTAAAAAGTAAATCCATAGTTCTGGATAGGCCATTTCTAACGAAACATATTGATATTCCTATCGTTTCTCACAAGCGCGTATATTTCGGGCACTCGTTAGTAGCGCCTAGCACCTCTACAAAATCATAGCTTGTGGGTACTCATTAGAAGCTGTCAGGCGCTTCTAATGTGTACAAACAACGTATGTTTTAGTTGCGAAAAAAGAAAATATTAATCTTTAGATTTTGTTTGTGTTGATGTTTTACGGCCCAGTCAAGTCAATGGGGTCATGTCGAGCGCGGTCAGTTTACCTAACCACACGTTTACTGGGCAAGCTTAGTCCTCTAAGCGGTTAACCAGTGACGTGCACATTCGTTCGCCAGAAACTGCTCTTCTTGAAATAACGGAAGGGAGAGAATGACTGTAGAAAATATTTCATGATCTATCTCAACGAAAGAATGTTGCCGACCTGGCGGGGGTCGAACCCACAACTTCCTGATCACCAGTCAGACGCGCATCCAACTCAGCCACCAAGGCGGCTAATATTTAGATACTACTTGCGTAGAGCTGTGTTGGCCATGTCATTTTAGCCATATGGGCTGCGTCAGGCGAAAAGGTGCATTCGAGCATGCTTCACATCATCGTGTGCATGCGCAAGGCCTCATCCTGGCATTTTCTCTCCATTGATACATTCTGTGCATTCTAAAAATCTGCCCAATAATAGAGACCCCTGTTTATCACTGTTTTCTCTATATAATATGGTAGTGTTGGGAATCAGCCAGAATTTCGTCTTCGATCATCGATTTTTTTAAACCGACTGATCATCAACTAATAATAGACTTGTACGAAGATTTGTGTTCTTACATATTTTAGCCCTCTTCCAGGTACTAATTCATAACTCCAGATCGAAAAGAGGGATATCCAGATAATAGTTTTCTTATTTCTCCATGACAATATATGTTGTGGGTACTCATTAGAAACGCCTCGTTTTTATTTCTCCATGAAAACATATGTTGTGTACTCATTAGAAGCGTCTCGGCGAGGCGCTTCTAATGAGTACCCTCAACATATGTTTTTATGGAGAAATAAGAGAATGTCAGTGCCTCCGTTTAAACATATGCCTTATTTCAGATTGTCTTATCAAATTTCATCACATCTTTTGACCGTTAATCTAAAATTACTCAAAGAGATGCAATGTAGCTTAGTATCTCATTCTTAAGAACTTGTCTTATCAAAAAAAAAAAAAAAAAGAAAAGAAAAATATGTCTCTCTCTCTCTCTCTCTCTCTCTCTCTCTCTCTCTCTCTCTCTCTCTCTCTCTCTCTCTCTCTCGTCCCTCTCTCTCTTGCAAGAAGAGTTTGAATATATACTGATGTAAGGTATAAAACTTCTTTCCGATCATCAGTCACAAGAGGCAAAATTGACTGATGATCGATTATCGTATAATAGATCATCAGTGGCAACACCATAATATGGGATACACAACAAATAGATTTTAAAGTAATTGATAATAGAATCCGCTACATGGGCCGCATCAAGGAAAAAAGTACCTTCGAACATGCGCAAAATGCTCGGATTCAGATCATCCTGCGCGTGCGCGAAGTGTCATCCGGGCCGTTGCATTTCATTCATACATTCTGTAATACCAAGTAGCAAGTAGCACATCACAGAGCTCTTGGTAGTACCCAATGATTCTGTAAGCGGACAGTGAATGACCTAATACTGCGCGGATGCGCATGCTGATCTGGGCCTTCGCTGTTCACACTCATCGCCTGAAGATATGTTGTCTATACAGTATAACCTCAATGGCTCGAACACGGATGGCTCGTTAACCGTGGATGATTCGAACTCTTTTTTCAGTCCCTACAAAATTCTGCCAATAGCTCAAGAAAACAAATATTTATGGAATTTTCTTATTTTATCATGGAATTGTATGTTGTGTGTACTCATTAGAATCGCCTCATCGAGGCGATTCTAATTGGTACACTCAACATACAATCATTGTGTAGAAAATCGAAAAGATTTCCCTAAATTATCGCTATTTGCTTCCTGAACTGGTGCCAGGATTAACCCTCAGTGGCTCGAATTACCCATGTCTCCATGGTCCCAAAGATGTTCGAGCCATTGAGGTTCGACTGTATATGTATTTGGATAAAACACTGAAGTTCAAATCAGGTCTTTTAACCAAACTAAGATAAGGGTTAAGCCTAGCGTCACGAAATAATGCCATCGGGACACGCGCGGAGAGCAATATTAGATATACTTATCTCTGATTAGATTGTGTCGCACAACGTTGCACAGCTGTATGACTTTGGTTTAAACAAAAATGCAATTCAGTACTTATATACTTATATCACAGTGTATAACCGCACAGATTCAAATCGGAAGCGCCATGATTTGTACACAAAAAAAAAAATCAATAGTGGCAATATAAATAATAGCGGACCGCTGAAGTTAATCTTTTTAGTTTTATCACATTTATTGCAACTATACGCAAGAGATTGGGCCACAAGTTCTCACAACATTAGTTACGGCCTTCACCCTACAATGAACACATAGCAAATAATTTTGCGTGACAATGGCAATGAACACATAGCAAATAATTTACGTGACAATGGCAATGAACAATACAATATTCATTTTCTAACTTTAGAAAATGCATAAAATATATACAATAATACTGATAATTCACTGAATATTTAGAGTAAGGGGAAAAATATATATGTACATTAAACAGTTCTCTTGTAAAATTGTTGACTCGATATTTGAGAGTACAGTTTATATACATATATATAAATAAAAAAATAAAATATAAAATGTGTGTGTGTGTATGTGTGTATGTGTGGACCCGCGCGCGTGCGTGCGTGCGTGCGTGTGTGTGATAAGTTTGTCGGGTGTATCAGCAGGCGGAGTGAACAGACACGGCATCGGCAAAACCAACCTCAATTTATACAAACTTCAACAGACACAAAGAGATTACAACTGTAGCAAATCTTCCGATACTTTTAATATAGTTTTGAACTGCAATAAAAATAGTAGTATTCTCTTGGTCTATCAGGTTATCGTATCCAAAAGGGAGTTTTTCGACATTTAGAGGTTGGTAGATTTGGGTTGCATTAAACAGTGCAATGCGCGCATTTGGGCAATTGGGACAGTTAAAGAAAAAAGTGATCGGCATCTTCCATTATAAAACCACAGCTACAAGCAGGGATATTAAATAAGTGATTTATGTATAAGTCGTGGTTTAAGTTACTACAATTGTTTCTGATTCTGGCCTGCAGAACTGACCAGTACCTTTCCCCACATAAAATGTGGAACATTATTACAGTCTGTGCGAAGATTGTTAATCTTATTTTTGAAGCATGACAGACTGCTAGATGCACGGATTTCTTTATCAAGTGAGTTCCATAAAGATATAGATGATGGGATACAGGACTTACGTGAAATTTCTATTCTGGTAAATGGAACTCTAAGGTTGTTGTTATTTCGAAGAGAATAATTTGTTACATCTCTTACAAAATGAGGAATAAGATCGGATATATATTCTGGAGTCAAGTCATTTACAGCTTTATACATGAATGCTAGTTTTTGTTCTTTACGTCTAATATGTAATGGGACCCAACCACATTCTCTATATAAGTTAACCAATGAAACAGAACGGGTTAAACCCGTAACAATCCTAGCAGCTTCATTTTGGAGTTGTTCTAAGGTACTAGTGTCTTGCATTGTACAATTATCCCAAACTACTGTAGAGTATTCTAGTATTGGCAATACATACGAGATATAAATTTGGTTTAGCGCAACTTTATGGAAGGTGAATTTTAGTTACGCGCATAATACCAATGACTTTAGAAGCTCTAACAACAATATTTTCTATATGCCATTGGCCCTTGTTACTTAGAGTTAAACCTTAATGTTTGTGATCTGAGACAAATTTAATTGGAATACCATCAAGAATTATGTGGGGCAAATTAGTAAAGTGTTTTAAAGTGAACAAGATGGCTTCAGTTTTCAAAGCATTGAATGATATTAGCCATTGTTTGGCACATGCGATAAGAATCTGTAAATCATGGTTAATTATTCCTTGTAAGTCTGCAATTGATGATGCTGAGCAGAACAGAGAGCTGTCATCACCAAATAAACGTGTTAAACTAAGCAGTGATTCTGCAATATCATTAACATATATCAGAAACAGCAGAGGACCAAGGACTGAGCCTTGAGGCACTCCAGCATGCACCGGTTTTGATGTTGAAGGAAAGGATCTAATAACCACACATTGTGACCTATTGCTTAAATAGTCAGTAATCCAGTCCAAGAGAGAACCACTTATTCCATGTTGGTTTCAGTTTAAATACAAGAACCTTATGCCAAACTCTGTCAAATTCTTTTGAGACATCACAGAAAACCATACATGAGAATTGGTCATTATCAAAAGATTGACAAATATGATTATAGATACGTATCTATTAGTTGATAGGTTGTTGAATGGTTGGGTAATAAACCAGACTGATATTTATATAATAAATGATTGTCACGTTGGTGATTATAGATATTATTAAATACAATTCGTTCTTGTAGCTTGCCTGTGTTACTTAATAATGAGATTGGTCTGTAACTAGACTGGAGAGACTTATCTCCCTTTTAAATAGAGGGAGAACATAAGACTCAGTTAATTTCAGGTAGGTAAGCAACCAAGCGTTCGTTTACGACGCGGTTTTCGGCAGTTGGAAGAGAAAAAAAAGTTGTTTACCATTATCATTCTCACTTTCCCAGCCAATGATTCAGTATTTGTATATAAACGATCATGGGCTGCTCAATCGGTGATTTCCTTTCTTCTGTCGCCCGTCAGTACGGTGAATCTAGGTCAGTATAGCCCAAATTATTGAAATATTTCCACTAATACCGATGTAAAATCTTCGAACTATAATTAATCTTTGTTATATAATAGCTGGTGGAGTTCTCATGTTTGGATCTTCACATTACCAAAACACACCTATTCAAATATATTGAAACTTTTACAACCAAAAATCGAAAATTTTCAGATAAAAAAAGTCTGATATTTTTTTCATATGTGTGCTCAAAATATAGACTGTGGGTACTCGATAGAACCGCCTTGGCGAGGCGGTTCTAACGAGTACCCACAATCTACGTTTTTTAGCAAAATAAGAAAAATAATGTATACCCATGTAAACCCCAGTTTTACTACATAAAACTGGGGTTTAAGGGGAGTCAAAATTGTATAGGCATGTTTTCGTGATGTAAAGAGGACCCGTCGAAATGTTCCCATTAGTTTCGACTGACTGTTCGACTGGCGCCAACTGTACTGCATCATTAGCGACAGAAGAGCGAAAAAATACTGTCCGACTAGCTACACATTTTATACAATAAGAATTCAAAAGAAATTGACTGAGGGTCCATTTTAAATGCAGCAACGTAAATTTGAAGATATGCATTACGAAACACGTCTATTCAAATATACTGAAAATTTTACCACCAAAATTGACTGAAATTTCAAAAGAAATTGACCGAGGTTCTATTTTAAATGCAGCAACAGAAATTTGAAGATATGCATTACGAAACACGCCTATTCAAATATACTGAAAATTTTACCACCAAAAAACTGAAAATTTTCAGATAAAAAATGTTGATGTTTTTCATATTTCTGCTCAAAACATAGATTGTGGGTACACGTTAGAACCGCTAGGACGGGGTGGTTCTAACGAGTATCTACAATCTAGGTTTTGAGCAGAAATAAAAAAAATAATGTATACCCAGCTTACCATATAAAAGAGGGGTTTAAGTAGGTCAAAATTTTACAGGCATGTTTTCGTGATATGCACCAACCTCCATGCCTGTTATGTGAAAAGGGCAGCAAACGATGATGCTTATCGCGTAAATTAGCAGGCTGTGCGAGGAACTTCACCCGTCATAATTTGCTATATGCATATAATGATATAGGCTCTTATTTCATGTTGTTTCTTCCTTTTTCTAAGACGTGTAATGCGCGTTTATGGTTTCAATTTGTTTATGAAACCCACTGTAAGAAGTTCTTTAAATGATGTCTTTCCAGGCATATAAACAACCTTTTACAATAAATCTGTATTCTTTTGTCTAAACTGATATAAAATGACCCGGTAACTTGCCCTGTCCAGATGTTTTGAATTAATTTTCAGGGTTGAAAAATAAATTTGGAAATGCGTTCATATTATAAATATGTTTAAATGAATTGTAATAATCTGGAATATGTTTGTTAAGAAACTGGAATGGTCGGTAGCTACATTTTGTATTTGATTGATGTGAGGAACATACTATGTCGTGATTTCTGCATGGTTGGTTTCCTTTTTTTTTTTTTTTTTCAGAATAATTCAAATTGGCATCCGATTTCCATTACAAGTGCTACCATTGTTCCCTAACCTTTCTTTTAAAGTTTAATGAGGTGATAGATCATGAAACTATTTATCATCCTGATGTGAATTTGTAATTCAAAAGGCGCGCTCATTGCACCGACGAAAAAAAAAACACTCTTGTGGCAAACCAAAAACTTCAAACTTATTCCGATTGATGCGAAATGCAGTGGGTGTAAAGGCTCGCTCGACCCTTCACTATTCGCTAACAAAATAAATGAGCTAACGGTTATACGCACCCACTTGTTCTACGTTTAGCAAAACCCTATTTGAATCATTATTTAAGGCATTTTCATTTGTTTTTATACAAAAAAACAAAAACAGAAACAGTGTCTCTTCTGCGTTAGCAAATATATTGCTTCTTGATTACTTTCAGCTGATGCAGTATAGAGAACACAGAAAATTCCATACAGAACATTCACCATTTAATTTCACTGTTTAGGGCCTATAGCCACCGTGCAAGGCCTGACCAAGAGCTGACCTTGTCGAGGGCCTAAAGGGAGTAGTCCGTAGTCCGTGAGCTTGTTCATGTGCAAATTAGTAAGAATTGTTACTCAGGAAAAGCCACAGTCAAAGACTGCAACCATCTCAAACCACTGAAGGAAAATATGTGACATAGAGGCACAAACAAAAACGTTAGACGAAACATGAACCAACTACACAAAGCCAATTAACAAATAAGGCATTGCAAAGGAACGACCGCCTTGAGATTGTCAGTAGTAAAACTACTGTGGGGGTGGCGGGGGAGGGGGCGGGGGCTTCAACACTAGAGTTTATGGAATTTGAACCCTCGCTCTCAATTCCAAAAGCAGTATAAACATGCTATTCCGAAACGCGTGCAAGGGGTGTAGCCCCAGGCAGAAAGCTAATATTTCACATAGTCGATGCACTTTCCGTGTCATTTAATCCTGGCCTGCCTATTGAAATTTATAAATAAAAACAAAACAAATGTGTATAACTTGCCCTGGTCCCTATTTGTTATCATTCTCGTATACATTTGATCCATTTAACAACCTTTTAACTACAGTTCGGACTGCAGAAATCATAGCCATGCGTTTAGCAGATTTGTTTTATTGGTTGCTAGTCGGACAGTTAGTTGAAACATATGGGAGTATTTCAACAGGTCTTTGTTTGAATATTCCAAGCATTTGGACACCAGCAGCTATTATATTTCAAAGAATAAAAATTGTTCGAAGATTGTACATCGGTATTAACAGAAATGTTTCGATAATTAGGGCTATACTGACCTAGATTCGCCGTACTGACGGGCGGTAGAAGAAAGAAATTCACTGATTGAGCAGCCCATGATCGAATTTATACACCAATACTGAATCTTTGGACGGGAAAATGAGAATAATATTAAATAATGGTAAACAACTTTCTTTTCTCTTCCAACTGCCGAAAACCACGTTGTTACTGGACACCTCGTTGCTTACTTACATGAGATTAACTTTTGCGATCCGCAATTGTTTATGTGCCACTATTGAGTGTTTGGGTGTACAGATCATGGCGCTTCCGATTTGAATCACTGTGCGGTTATACATTGTGATATAGACATACTACAAATGACATGGTCAAAAGGATCAGAATAAAAACAGTTTGCTGAATCGGTTCTTCTCCCTACTACAGTCGACTCTCGTCATCTCGAATTCCAAGGGACTCACTGAAATACTTCGAGATATCCGTACCTCGACATATCAGAGTTGAGAGAGTGAGGAAAACAATAAATTGAACAACCACATTTAACAAATGAATATGTAATTTGTCTCCTGAAGTTAGAAATAGATATATATATATATATATATATATGTATATATATATATATATATATATATATATATATATATACTTAAAACCAAAAGTAACTTGTCACTATTTATTGATGAATAATTTTGTTTCTACTTTGGTTTGGTTATAATAAGTAAGTTCAGTTGTTTTTCACAGCTAGTCTCAACAGAATTCAAGAGAGATCATTCGTGTAAGTGATTCCAGTCTCGAGTTACCTACCTTTTCATCAAAAAACAGTATTTTCACATTTTCTCACAAATTCAAAAGCAGAACATGATTCTCAATACAAAATCTGAAAGACCTTTGTTTGTCGATAAAATTTCCTGCAAAACAATTTTTCAGTTCTACCTGGCTAATTAATGGCAATTATTCAAATTTGTTTCACGTTGAAATTACCTCCCTTGCAATAAAAACAATAGTAAACTTTCGCTGCTCGTAAAAGCCATATCTCCGATATGTTTTGAAAGTTTTAAACGGTGATTTGTATGAACCTCTACAGAGAGTGTATGACCAGAAAAAAGATGCAAAAGTTCTCATTATGTCAAATGAAAAATGGATGACAATAACCTGTAAGATTATCATTACAAACATTGTTAAGTTTGATCAAATGGCCTTCTCAAAAAAATCGACGCGTTCTGAAGTTGCGAAATAGATGATGTAGATTTTTTGTTTTTGTTAATTTAAGAACAATTTTTCAGTACATGTCTAAGCGAATAAAGCTGGGTCTAAACTGATTACTGAAATAAACCCGTATTTAAGGTACAGTGACCTTCCAAAAGTGAAGTAATATCGTAACTTTTGATTCTGACCCCTTCTGTTTTGAGAGAGCCCCTTTTGATAATCTGTTTGACAGAAAGGGCTCAAGTACTGTATATCATGTGCACAAATGCTTGTTCTTTAACATCATTAAAACAGTTTTTAAATTTCACTCAGCAAAAGTTAGTTAAACGTATAAATATATGCTGTAAAGTTACTTTTGGCTTTAAGTATATACTCGTATATATAATGTGGAAAAGAGGAGAAATTGCTCCTTAGCAATTTCTCCTCTTTTCAACATTATTTTGTTACCTGCTGTCATAGTTTCATGTTAAAACAGGGACCAGATTTTCACTTCGAGATAAGCGATAATTCGAAATAAGCGAGTTCGAGATAACGAGGTTCGACTGTAATTAGGAATAAGCAGCTTTTAGCCCTGTATACCGATACAAATACATATACCTATGCAAATAGTGTAGCTCCAGATGAGACGGCTCATCAGGATCAACACTATTTGCCAGTCTCTTAATGATTTTGAGCATAAAAATCGAACACTTTTGACAACAATGGACATGACCAATACAAAGCTGGAAGAGTCGTCTTCAGAAAGTCAAGGGCGAAAGCGTTAACCCTTTTAAAAAATGCCAAGAAAACCTGTATCTGAAAATGTCGTCTGATTATGTTGTCCGCTGAATATTCGTACAAATTTTTCAAACCTATTTTTGCATACAGACAAACAGTGTGGACCCTGATCAGACAGCTCCTAGAGGAACAGTCTGATCTGAGTCTACACTCTTTGCAAAATTGACTTTTCAAATCACAAGCAGATGACAAAGCAGATGGCAATTGTTGTGTTAGCAGTTTAAGGGTTAAGAGATTCGATAATAGTTTATAGAACAGATAACCTAGTTAATTTTGGTCTCAGCTGGTTTATTTATAAAAGATCATATTTTAAAAGATATTAATTTTAGATAAGCGATATTCTACTGGGCTCTAATAGTCAAACGTTTGAAGTTTAAGATGGTCACTGCTTTAAACTCAATATACGTTGAATTTAGATATAAACAGATTACAGTAGAACTTTCTAAATATTATAGGGTTATTGCACTGATATTGGTAAATATTGTCCCGAGGGGATATCGAAGGATGCGAGCTTGCGAGCGTCCGTAGATATCCCAACGAGGGACAATATTCACTAGTAGCAGTCAATAACCCTTTTATTATGTAGCTATAAATATTGTTCTCTCTTTTTGCTTCTTATTCTGTATTTTTGTTTAATTTAACATTGAAAATAGCGCTTTCTGTAACAGGGCAAAACTCATATCAGAAAGTGATATCATTTTTGCACTAGTGCAATATCAACATGATATTATTTTTGCATTGTTGCTGTTTTGCAGCGAATCTAGTCGCAAAAAACGAATTATTTGAGCAAAAATCAGTTATGTTGCTTCACTTGCGACTTTCAAATTTTAAGAGTAATTTATTTGATGTTTTGTTCGAGTCTGACGTCATATTTTATGACGTCAAGTGAAAAAAAAAAACATCAGCAATTTTGACGCCAAACAACGTCAACATTCAACAACTGTAATAAAGTTTGAGATTTGTTAATGATCGACAAATAAGCATTACGGATCTAAAGAAAGCGTGCAATTTTGATATTGCGTGCTGGTATTGAGCAATATCAGCATCATTGTTCCTCGGATTTTATCGTTCATTTTTAATTATCTAATATTTATAGCTATATAATAAAACAGACTACCGTAGAACTTCAACTGCTCGAACATCTTTCGGACCATGGAAATTTGTTCTATACATGGCTAGATCGAGCCAAAGAGGGTTAATCCTAGCGCCAGGCCGTGGAACTTTGTTCTATACATGGCTAGATCGAGCTAAAGAGGGTTAATCATAGCGCCAGGCCATGGAACTTTGTTCTATACATGACTAGATCGAGCCAAAGAGGGTTAATCCTAGCGCCAGGCCATGGAACTTTGTTCTATACATGACTAGATCGAGCCAAAGAGGGTTAATCCTAGCGCCAGGCCATGGAACTTTGTTCTATACATGGCTAGATCGAGCCAAAGAGGGTTAATCCTAGCGCCAGGCCGTGGAACTTTGTTCTATACATGTCTAGATCGAGCCAAAGAGGGTTAATCCTAGCGCCAGGCCGTGGAACTTTGTTCTATACATGGCTAGATCGAGCTAAAGAGGGTTAATCATAGCGCCAGGCCATGGAACTTTGTTCTATACATGACTAGATCGAGCCAAAGAGGGTTAATCCTAGCGCCAGGCCGTGGAACTTTGTTCTATACATGGCTAGATCGAGCTAAAGAGGGTTAATCATAGCGCCAGGCCATGGAACTTTGTTCTATACATGGCTAGATCGAGCTAAAGAGGGTTAATCATAGCGCCAGGCCATGGAACTTTGTTCTATACATGTCTAGATCGAGCCAAAGAGGGTTAATCCTAGCGCCAGGCCGTGGAACTTTGTTCTATACATGACTAGATCGAGCCAAAGAGGGTTAATCCTAGCGCCAGGCCGTGGAACTTTGTTCTATACATGTCTAGATCGAGCCAAAGAGGGTTAATCATAGCGCCAGGCCATGGAACTTTGTTCTATACATGACTAGATCGAGCCAAAGAGGGTTAATCCAAGCGCCAGGCCGTGGAACTTTGTTCTATACATGACTAGATCGAGCCAAAGAGGGTTAATCCTAGCGCCAGGCCGTGGAACTTTGTTCTATACATGTCTAGATCGAGCCAAAGAGGGTTAATCCTAGCGCCAGGCCGTGGAACTTTGTTCTATACATGTCTAGATCGAGCCAAAGAGGGTTAATCCTAGCGCCAGGCCGTGGAACTTTCTTCTATACATGTCTAGATCGAGCCAAAGAGGGTTAATCCTAGCGCCAGGCCGTGGAACTTTCTTCTATACATGGCTAGATCGAGCCAAAGAGGGTTAATCCTAGCGCCAGGCCGTGGAACTTTGTTCTATACATGACTAGATCGAGCCAAAGAGGGTTAATCCTAGCGCCAGGCCGTGGAACTTTGTTCTATACATGACTAGATCGAGCCAAAGAGGGTTAATCCTAGCGCCAGGCCGTGGAACTTTGTTCTATACATGTCTAGATCGAGCCAAAGAGGGTTAATCCTAGCGCCAGGCCGTGGAACTTTGTTCTATACATGTCTAGATCGAGCCAAAGAGGGTTAATCCTAGCGCCAGGCCGTGGAACTTTCTTCTATACATGTCTAGATCGAGCCAAAGAGGGTTAATCCTAGCGCCAGGCCGTGGAACTTTCTTCTATACATGGCTAGATCGAGCCAAAGAGGGTTAATCCTAGCGCCAGGCCGTGGAACTTTGTTCTATACATGGCTAGATCGAGCCAAAGAGGGTTAATCCTAGCGCCAGGCCGTGGAACTTTGTTCTATACATGGCTAGATCGAGCCAAAGAGGGTTAATCCTAGCGCCAGGCCGTGGAACTTTGTTCTATACATGGCTAGATCGAGCCAAAGAGGGTTAATCCTAGCGCCAGGCCGTGGAACTTTGTTCTATACATGGCTAGATCGAGCCAAAGAGGGTTAATCCTAGCGCCAGGCCGTGGAACTTTCTTCTATACATGTCTAGATCGAGCCAAAGAGGGTTAATCCTAGCGCCAGGCCATGGAACTTTGTTCTATACATGTCTAGATCGAGCCAAAGAGGGTTAATCCTAGCGCCAGGCCGTGGAACTTTGTTCTATACATGTCTAGATCGAGCCAAAGAGGGTTAATCCTAGCGCCAGGCCATGGAACTTTGTTCTATACATGGCTAGATCGAGCCAAAGAGGGTTAATCCTAGCGCCAGGCCATGGAACTTTGTTCTATACATGGCTAGATCGAGCCAAAGAGGGTTAATCCTAGCGCCAGGCCGTGGAAATTTGTTCTATACATGGCTAGATCGAGCCAAAGAGGGTTAATCCTAGCGCCAGGCCGTGGAACTTTGTTCTATACATGGCTAGATCGAGCTAAAGAGGGTTAATCATAGCACCAGGCCATGGAAATTTGTTCCATACATGGCTAGATCGAGCCAAATAGGGATTAATCAGAGCGCCGGGCCATGGAAATGTGTTATATACATGGCTAGGTCGAGCCAAAGAGGGTTAATTGTAGTGCCAGGCCAGGAGGCAAATGGGTCTCATAAAGGGAAGATTTTTCAATCTTCGATAAAATAATACTTATGTGTGTACTCATTAGAATCGCGTCATAAATGCGATTCTAATGGGTATACTCAACATGCATGTTCATGATACATGTATAATAAAAGAAATCCCTAAAATGTCCCTGAACATTTGTTTTCTTGTGCTATCGGAAGAATTTCCTTGGCACTAAAAAACGTGTTCAGACGATCCATCAGTGTTCGAGTCATTAACTCTTTCGCTGCCATAGGCGATAAAAATAGGCTTTTGCAAACAGCGTAGATCCAGATGAGACGGCTCATAATGAGCCGTCTCATCAGGATCTACGCTGTTTGACATTCAGTCTTTCAACTTTACATATAAATTTCTTTCCAATTTATAGCTTGTTAAACAACATAGCGACAAATGTAGTCTGAAATTTGGCGCCGAAAGAGTTAAAGTTTTACTATATATTGTACGAGTAAATGTTCTGTCATTTTTGCAAGGAAATCGGACTTATTTTGTGTTGGAAAATAACAAAATTATTAATCGTTTGTTTAATGCAAATTTTATCATGAGCGTACTAAGGGTTAAGATCCGTTTTCTTATCCTACACTTTTAGCTTATTTAACCAATTCATGCCGAATGAACTCTTTGGACGCATCCATTTCAAGTAGAAGGGATGTCTGGTTAGTTTCTAGTAATATCATGTTTAATAGAAATTCCTGTATTTTCGTGCAAAGAGGGTACATGTAGATTTTGGACAGACGCCGCGTTCTGTTGCGGCGACTGACGGATCTGGGTCTACACGTTTTGCCAATGTCCCTTTCATGTGACACCAGACACATATGGGCTCTTCCTCTTGGTGTCTGGGAAGGGCTGCGGTTTGTGATTGTGGCACTCTCTTACCCCTTCGGTCCACGCCGGTTCCGGCAACATTCTTTCATGGAAATTGATCATGAAATATTTTTACGATCATTCTTTCCATCATGAAAACATGCCTATATAATTTGACCACCTTAAACCCCACTTTTATATAGTAAAATTGGCGTTTACAGGGGTATACATTATTTTTCTTATTTCTGCTCAAAAACATAGATTGTTGATACTCGTTACAACCGCCTCGCCGAGGCGGTTCTAACGAGCACCAACAATCTATGTTTGGAGCAGAAATATGAAAAATATCAGAGTTTTTTAATATGAAAATTTTCAGTTTTTGAAGGTGAAATTTTCTATATATTTGAATAGGCGTGTTTTCGTAATGCCTTTCGCGACATCAAGAACGAGTGTGCACAAGTTCTGACAAGTGCCTTTCTTGAATCAGCGGAAAGGAAAGATGACCGTCGAAACTCTTAATGGACTAAGCCTGCCCAAGAAAAAAGTGTGGTTAGGTAAACTGGCCGGCACGATATGACCTTAATAGTGTTGACTGGACCGTTCAACTCCAAACCTAAAGAAAACAAAAGAATAAATTTAGATCCTTTTAGCTGTGAGAGTACTAACCCTTGAATGATAATTATTACAGCGGGAATACATTCTCACGTGATTACTTCGATGAACAGAGGAGAATGTTACATTTTTAATGGTGGTGTTTTAACAAAGGATGGTCACACATGGTATGAACTTCAAGATGTCCATAGCCACCACGTAAGTACTTTCAATGTAGAAAATTTAAACCTCGGCCAGTCGAGGCGATTCAGTTGAATACCCACATTATATGAGTTAATAGAGAACTGGGTAAAAAAACGGGGATGACAATCTGAATACGTTGACATTACTAGGCATTAAGTAACCCATTTATGCCTAGTGCAGTCTTCACATCACGGAAACATGCCTATATAATTTTGACCCCATTAAACCCCAATTTTATATAGTAAAACTGGTGTTTACAGGGGTATACATTATTTTTCTTATTTCTGCTCAAAAACATAGATTGTGGGTAATCGTTAGAACCGCCTCGCCGAGGCGGTTCTAACGAGTGCCCACAATCTATGTTTTGAGCAGAAATATGAAAAAATATCCGAGTTTATTTCTGATTTTTTTTTTCATTTTTTGGTGTTAAAATTTTCAGTACATTTGAATAGGCGTGTTTTCATAATGTACCACAACTCTTTGGACCGGTCTGTTTTCAATAGCAGGGTGTCTGAATAGTTTTATTACTGCTATGTTTTATACTTGCGGATGGAGCGCCGGTTTTGAATGATCGATTTTGTTTTGGTTGGAGTTTTACGACCCAGTCAACACTGTTAAGCTCATGTCCAGCCGGTCAGTTAACATACTCACAGGTTCCCTGGGCAAACTTAGTCCTCTGAGTGGTTAACCAGTACCTTTGCACATCCTAAGGGGTGAGAGGGGGTGGGAGTACTCTGAAATTTGCCTGCTACATAGGCTAGGACTATTTTTTTTTTTTTTTTTTTTTTTTGGGGGGGGGAGGGGGGGGGGGGCGGGGGGGTGGTGGGTTTGAATTTTGAATTTTACTATTTTTGGGGGTTTGGGGAAAAGGTGGCTATTTGGTGGTGTGGTGGAGGGGTGGGGGGGAGGGTATTGGCCACTTGCAGTTTTTGTTGTTTTTTTTTTTTTTTTGTTTGTTTGTTTTTTGTTGTTGTTTTTTTGTTGTTTTTTTTGTTTGTTTTTTTTTGTGTGTGTATGTGTGTGTGTGAGTGTGGAGGGGCACTTTCAAAACTGATTATTGTTTTGGATCTATCAAAATTCTTGGTAGTTTTGCGGGTATTGTAAGAGAACCTTCTGTTTAACTTATAATTGTTTTTATTTTGCTTTAACAGCTATATTTCTGATGTGCATCAGTTCAGTGCCATTATAGTAAAAACGGAGCTACTGTTGGAAACTGTTTAAAGCACTTATATTACTAATACAATCATTATACAGGAAAAATAAATGAAAATCACACTTTTATAAAAAGAAAGCAAGGGGAATATTTTTGAGGGGTATGCTAATATCTGCGGTTATATTTTGGGTATGACTGATATACCGGATATTATTTTGGGTATGTCTGATATACCGTATATTTTTTTGTTAAACACTAGATGCTGGGGCCCAGCCTATGTCGAACTTCGATGGCTCGAACCCCTTTGGGACCATGAAAATTTGTTCGAGACAGCGGTAGTTCGAGCCTCGTAAGGTTACTGTTAGTGCCACACCAGGAGGCACAATGGAGATAAATGTGGGGTATCTTTTCGGTGTTCTATATCTTAAATGTATGTTGTGTATACTCATTAGAATCGCCTCATAGAGGCAATTCTAATGAGTACACACAGAATACATTTACAAGATAAAAGAAGAAACTCTCCCTAAATTATCCGCATATCGTATTTGGAGGAAATACCTGCGGACTCAAGAACGTGTTCGACTCATCCATGGTAAACGAGCCATCGGGGTTCGAGCCATTGAAGTTCTGCTGTACAATGTAGCAGACAAAATTCAGACCCCCCCCCCCCCCCCCCCCCCCGCACCCACACACACATACCCGGGGTGCACATACTCTCGTCTGTAACTGACGACTGTCCTTGAATCAGTGGAAGGGGAGAATGACCGTAGATGTTATTTCCGAGCTAGGATTCGAAATTTCGACCCCAGGCTCTGCCTTGAGTGGTCAATGATATCGGGCTACGCCGGTGCAGGAACAATTTCAACGGACATGCGACAAAATTGAACAAAATTATAAATAAACATATTTTCGAAAATCGGAAATTTTTTTTGTGAAAATTAGTACTTGGTTATAATATAACATTGAGCAGTCCACAGCACGAAAACATGCCTATATAATGTTGACCCCCTTAAACCCCACTTTTATGTAGTAAAACTGGGGTTTACAGGGGTATACATTTTTTTTGTTATTTCTGCTCAAAAACATAGATTGTGGGTACTCGTTAGAACCGCCTCAGCGAGGCGGTTCTACTGAGTACCACAATCTATGTTTTGAGCAGAAATGTGAACTATATCAGAATTTTTTTATCTGAAAATTTTCAGTTTTTGGCGGTGATATTTTCTATATATTTGAATAGGCGTGTTTTCGTAATGTGGAAAATTTATGATTTTTCATAAAGTGCTTTCGTAGCAAAGGCAAACATTAAAATTGTCTATGCCCACGGGCGTAGACAATGAGGTATCTTGACACTGCCTTCAAACACCAGAGTATGTACGCGATTACATCGAATAGGTTATGGTAATTACGATGAAAAGCAACATTAACCTTTACCATTTTTAGCAAATTCAGCAGACAACATTTTGAATTATTTTCTTATTTTTCTAAAAAAAATAGACTTTGACCTTGCATGGAAAATTGTCTCCCTAAGAGCAAGGTCAAAACTTATTTTCAGTGGGGATTTTTTTTTTTTTTTTTTTTTTTTTTTTGTGTGGGGGGGGGGGGGGGGGCGGGTGGGGCCAAGCATGATTAGCATTAACATGCGATGATGGCTGATGTTTTACTTGTAAACGCACAAGCTATGTAATGATGACGTTTTTGGTCCCCATCTATGTTACAGAGGGCATGGGCAGCATCGGAATATCTCCAAGTGTCTGCACACTCATCCTGTGGAGGTGGTAGCTCATCGGGCGCAGGAACATTTACATCGGGTGAGTTTTTGTGTTTACTTGATAATCAACACACACACACTCACACACACACACACACACAGAGGCCACAGAGGCGCACTCACGCACGCATACGTGCACAACACTTCCAGCTTACTGCAAGACGTTCTGTGCTGTCGCAAATGAAATACCCAAACGCACGCATGCTTGCAAATGCTCTTTCGGCTTTTTGCAAGACTTTCTGTGCTGTCGCAAATGACACCCTGCACTCATGCACGCACGCATGCATGCATGCACGCATGCACACACACAATGGCGCAACCACTTATAACTGAAACGATTTATCACATCCTTTAGGGTGGTTGGGTGACGCAAAGGTGTCGTGTATCTTTCGTCACCGGGGCATCCAACTGATATTGGCTTACAGTTGGGCAAGGCCTGCTAGCCTTGCAGCAGGTAAGGGTAGAAGGGGAATGTTTTTATTTCTTCTGTTTTTTCACTTTCATTAATTTTCCTTTCTCCCCGGCCACTCTCTTTCATCTCCGCTACTATCTCTTCTATCGTTCTTCTCCCTTTCTCTGGGAGATGACACAAAATGACCAACAACTCAACTCGATCAATCAATTATCGCATCTTTTCTTTTCTCCTATTTGCAGGACTTGTGTCTCAACAGTGTCTTCAGTGTATCTGTATGGTAAGTATCCGTATGAAAACTAAAACACAAATGAGCCGGGGTACAGCATTTCCTTGCATGTGCGCTAAGGCTGGCACAATTAATCGGATAATCGATTAATTGATCGATAAATTCCACAAAACTGATTATCGTTACAGATTTGCTACATGTAATAATCTATCATTTAATTTCTGTGTTTGTTACTTTACCGTATTACCCTTAGTATTCAGGCGCCTCAACTACTTACCATACTTTATCTAAAATTTGAAAAAGTACATCTTAATACCCAATGTTGTGTCTATAAATAGCTGAATGAGTGGCAAACTGTGTAGACCCTGATGAGACGCCGCATTTTGCGGCGTCTCATCTGAGACTACACTGTTTGCTCAGGCCTGTCTGGCCAAAGTAGTAAAGTAAAGTATAACATATGGTAAGAGTTATGCTCAGACAGACAGGTAAATTATGACCAAATCTTCAGTGATTACTAATCGACTATCGATCACAACGGCAGGACTGATAATCGATTATCTTTTCAGCTCTGAGTAGCCAGTCTAAATTGTGCGCCCAGCGAAGACTCAGATTAGCCTGTGCATCCGCACAGAGCAGAGTCTTCGCAGACCACTCTGTTGGTACCCAGAGGTCTAACGCGTCTTCAGGCGGACAGTGAAGACTCTGATCAGACTGTAAGAAGGCGCAGGCTGATCTGAGTTTTTGCTGGGCGCACATGCAATCATGTAGAAAATGTTATGCCCCGGCTCAAATATAAATTTACGGGGAATATTGCAGAGGTGACACCTCTGTTAAAATAGCTCTACCTCCCTTATGAAGAGGGATCTACTTTTAATAGAATTTGATCCCACTGCTCCCTGTCTCAGATGTTCTGTTGCCTATGCCCCCAACTTCAAAGAAGTTCGAGGGGCATATTGCTTCTGGTTCGCTCGTCCGTGCGTCCGTGCATTACGCTTTTTGATGCACAGCATAACTTCTGAACCCTGCATAGCAAGGATTTTGAAATTTCATATATGAATTCCTCATGACAAACTAACTGACATTTTTTTTATCAGGATTATGCCCATTTCCTGAGTTATGGCCCTTTGAAAAAGCTATGCTTCTTTCCTTTGTTACGACTTTCATGTCGTAAGACACTTTTTGATGCATAGCATGTTTTGAACTGCGCATGCTAGGGTTTTGAAATTCCATACATGGATTCTTCATGAGAGAATAGCTGACACGTATTTTGTTCTTGTCAGGATAATGCCCCTTTCCTGAGTTATGGTCCTTTGAAAAAATATGGATGAAATCTTGTCAGCAAAATATCTCAAAAACTATTGAAGCTAGTCAAATTTGAGGAGTAGATTGGTAGCGACAAATAGATGACCTGATTAACTTTTGAATAAATTTTTGAATTATGGCCCTTTGTCATTTTGGGCATTTTTACATTACACACTTTTTGATGTGTAGCATAAATTTTGAACTTACATGCTAGGGTTTTGAAATTTCATATTTGGATTCCTCATGAAAAACAAAAACAATGGCTGACACGTATTTTTTTTTCTTATCAGGATTATGTCCTTTTCCTGAGTTATGGCCCTTTGAAAAAATACGAACAAAATCTTGTCAGCAAAATATCTCAAAAAACTATTGAAGCTACAGCCTTGAAATTTGAGGAATAAATTGGTGGCAATAAGTAGATGACCTGATTAACTTTTGAATAAGTTCTAAAATATACTTCTTGAGTTATGGCCCTTTGTTATTTTGGGCATTTTTATATTGCACACATTGATGCATAGCCTAACTTTTGAACTGTGCATGCTAGGGTTTTAAAATTTCATACATGGATTCCTCATGAAAAATAGCTGACACGTGCTTTTTTGTCTCAAGGTTATGTGTCTTTCCAGAGTTATGGCCCTTAGAAAATATATGGATGACATATTGTCAGCACAATATCTCAAAAACTATTGAAGCTAGAGCCTTGAAACATAATGAATAGATTGTGTGTGTGAAGGAGATGATCTAATTAACATTTGAATAAATACTGCCAGATACTTCTTGAGTTATGGCCCGTTGTCAATTTGGGCATTTTTACATTGTACATTTTTATGCATAGCATAACTGCTTAAATGTGAATGCTAGGGTTTTTTAATTTAATGTATGGCTTTCTCATAAAAATATCTGACACATATTTTTATTCTTGTCAGGTTTATGCCCCTTTCCTGAGTTATGGCCCTTTGAAAATATATGGATGAAATCTTGTCAGCATAATATCTAAAAACATATTGAAGCTAGACCCTTCAAACATAGTACAGTCGACTCCCGTTATCTCGAATTCCAAGGGACTCACTGAAACACTTCGAGATATCCGTACTTCGACATATCAGAGTTGAGAGAGTGAGGAAAACAATAAATTGAACAATCACATTTAACAAATGAATGACTGTGTAATTTGACTCTTGAAGTTAAAAATATATAAATATAAAATAATGTGGAAAAGAGGAGAAATTGCTCCTAAGGAGCAATTTCTCCTCTTTTCCACATTATTTTGTTACCTGTTGTCATAGTTTCATGTTAAAACAGGGACCAGATTTTCACTTCGAGATAAGCGGTAATTCGAAATAAGCGAGTTAGAGATAACGAGGTTCGATTGTACATATATAGATAGTGAGGAGTAGACGACCTGATTAACTTTTGCATACATTCTGAAAAATACTTCTTGAGTTATGGCGCTATGTAATGGGCTTTTTTACATTTCACACATTTTGACGCATGGCATAACTTTTGAACTATGCACGTTCGGATTTTGAAATTTCATGTATAGATTCACCACGAAAAAATAGCTGATACATATTTTTATTTTCTCGTTTTATTTTTCAAAGAGGATAAGTCTTGACATGTCAAGCAGACGCTCAACATGAAATGACGGCTTATTATCTCTAAACAAAATTTTTAAACTGTTGTCTGCTACAAATTTTGCTTGGCACTTCAAGGGTACATGTATTTAACAACATAAACAGCTCTGACTAATAGACTGCGTGGCTCAGAGACTGGTCCTTTATTGTTAACATGGGGCAGTCATACATTTCAATATACAATATACGTTTCATTATGACCCCAGCTTTGAAGAAGTTTGAGGGGTCATTCGTCTCTCTGCTCATTCGTTAGGCTTTTCTTGTGAGCAATATACCTTGATAACCCTTTGAGCTAGGGCCTTAAAACTTGTTGAGCTTTTGGGGGATGAGGAGTTGATCACCTGATTAATTTTGAAAAAAGAAAATCAGATTAATTTTATGAAATGGTATGCCCCTTTCCAACTTTGACAGTTTGTATAAACAAGCATATAGTTGGGGACATAGTGTTTTACAAACATATTTCTAGTTTTTATGTTGTTGTTTTTTTTTTTGTTTTGTGAAAATATAAATTTTTCGAAATATGTATTTTATTTCATTAATAATTCTCTATATTTCATTACTTTGTATATAATAAGAGAATTATTAATGGAATAAAATGCATATTTCGAAAAAGTGATATTTTTACTAGTGAAAATATAAAACTGATATTTTCACTCCTCTGAGCAGTGAAAAATATAAGATCTGGAACTACTTTTTTTCTTATTTTTAATGTTTTCATTATACAAGGTGATAATTTTTATGGTATTCACTGAAAAAGAGTAATTTTTTTTTTATTTTATTGTTCACAAGCCAATGCGCGTTTCTGAGGTCATATCTAACGTCACCAAACAAAACATGAACGTCATGGCGTCGACGTCGACTTCCCCTTGCAAATGCAAGATTTGCATCTCTTCGATCGAAAGTGATGTATATAATAAAAAGAGAAAATTCAAATGTTTGTCTTGAACATGACTTTTATTACGTCTCGTGATGTGAAAAAAATGTATATTTCATTCGTGCCTTCGGCACTCATGAAATATACATTTTTTCACTTCAGTCGATGAAATAAAAGTCATATTCACTCCAAACATTTGAATATCCTCTATATAACGTCGATGCGACGTTGCTTATAAGGGTCATGTTCCCGCTGGGTTGTGTATGATTGTTTTATATTTCCTCGTTACAGCAAGAATCTGGCTGTCGACCAATAGGCTGTCACTGGGACGTGAACTCGAACAGTTGCGGGTACTTCCAGATTAAACAGGGTTATTGGACAGACTGCAAAAGTCCCGGATCTAGTAAGGCACTTTACTTCCTACTTCTTTCCCACCCAGCGGGCACGCAACTATTAAGACAAAGTTGCAATGTCATGATGGTTATACAACGTCACATTAACATCGCTTCAACGTCATGACGTTATACAAGGAGGATATTTACCTTTTTGCTGTGAATACCATTAATACGAGGGCAAGTCAATAAGTAACCAGCCTATCCCATTTCCAATTGACTGAGACACCCAAGATTTTCATGCCTTGTTTTAATACATGTTTTAGGCCTGAGAGCAAAATTGCACCCTTATCGTGTCATTCATTCATAAGATATTGAATGTCAAACATGGCTAGCGATGCAAAAGTAAGCTTTTCGTTTAAAGTTGAGTACCGTGCTGTAATTCGGTACTTGCATTTGAAAGTGAAAACAGGTCAGGAAACACTTTGCGAGTTGGCCAATGTTTATGGGTCTTCTGCACCATCGTATGCACAAGTTAAATTCTGGGTTGGGGAATTCAAACGCAACAGAACGTCTTTAGAAGATGAAACCAGGTCTGGACGCCCATCAGATGCCACCGATGAAGAAATATGTAACAAAGTACGGGATCTGGTGTACTCTGATAGGCGAATTAAGGTGGAAGAAATAGCGAATGCATTACACATTTCACATGGTAGTGTTTCAACAACTTTACATGATCGCTTGGGTATGTACAAGCTAACAGCCCGTTGGGTCCCAAAATTCCTTAGCGACGAGCAAATGGCAACCAGAGCATCTGTATACAGCGCATTGTTGAAGCGGTTTAGGTCAAAGGAAGAACATTTCTTTTCACATCTGGTGACTGTAGATGAGAACTGGGTCCATTATTACCCAGTAAGCATTCTTTATAAATCTATAGCGGGCCGTTATCGGCCCGTCAGGGTAGCTGACGGGCCGATAACGGCCCGCTATAGATTTATAAAGAATGCTAGCTGGGTTATGAGACAAAGAATAAAGCTCAAAGTCGCCAGAGTGTAGGACGGGGTCTCCGAGGCCAAAGAAAATCAAAACGCAGCCCTCTGCTGGCAAGGTAATGGCAACTGTATTTTGGGACGCACAAGTAGTTATTTTATTGGACTTTCTAGCAAAGAAAAGTACAATAACAGGTGCGTATTATGCAAATTTGCTCGACTAACTGAGAATTGTGATCCGTGAAAAACGCCGAGGTAAACTCTCAAAAGGGATTCTGCTCCAACAGGACAATGCGGGAGTCCACACTTGCAAAATTGCAATGGATGCTGTTGAGCGGAATGGGTACGAGCTAATACCGCGCCCCGTCTATTCTCCAGACTTAGCTCCTAGTGACTATTTCCTATTCCCAAACTTGAAAAAGGATATCCGTGGACGTCATTTCCGGTCCAACGAAGAAGTCGTCGCGGCAGCTGAGGAGTGGGTCAGAGACAAGGACCTTGGCTTCTTCAGTTCTGGGCTGATGATACTGGAACACCGTTGGTCCAAGTGCATCATTCTAGAGGGCAATTACATCGAAAAAGATCGATCTCACCCAGAAATAAGTTAGGCTGGTTTTTTATTGACTCGTCCTCGTATTTTCAATGAGTGTGTTGAAAACATCAGTACAAGTGAATTTGAATGTTTTCATTACACGAGTTGAAAATTTCATGGTATTCGCTGAAAAAGAGTATTTTTTCTTATACTTTTATTGTTTACACACCAATGCACGCTTCTGACGTCATAGCTAACGTCACCATACAAAACATGAACTTCATGACGTCGATGTTCAGTGCTTAACATGTGAAGTGCTGAAGAGAAAAAAGCAAAAAGGTTCGGCAAATTAAATATCTTGTTACCAAAATATTATTTACATTCTAAGAAAATGCATACCACCACATGATGCGTTTACTCAGAAATAGAGAAGTTAGAGGACATCAAAAGACCGATGTGGAGGCGGCATCAGTTAGGGAAAAAATGAAGACAACCTAATCCAGTAGAAAAAATAACATCGACCTATCATTTTTCACTTGTGAAAATATTATATTCTTTCACATATGAAAATATCATTTTTATTCATTTCGGATGTATATTTATTTTATTGTTAGCGGTGAAATCAGTGTATATCTGGTCAAAATAAAAGGTGGTATCAGTCACTAGTGAATTGATATCGTATCATTTCACTAGTGACTGATACGATTTATATTTTCACTCCTCGCTTTGGGCAACTTCGGTTTTCTTCATTGTTTCAGAAGTGGATCTTACCGCCACTTCAGATTTTTGAACACCTCTAACTTCTTTGTTTCTTAACTAAAGTAACAAGTGTTGGTATGCATTTTCTTAGTTAGAATGTAAGGAACATTTTGGTATCAAAATTATTTCGATTTGCCGATTTCTTTTTTTTTTTTTTTTTTTTTTTTTTTTTTTTCTCTCTCTCTCTCTAGCGTTTCACATGTTAAGCACTGAGCGTCGACGCCATATCGTTCATGTTTTGTTTTGTGACGTTATCTATGACGTCAGAAACGCGCATTGGCGTGTAAACAATAAAATTATAAGAAAATATACTCTTTTTCAGCGAATACCATAAAATAAAAAGAAAATTTACTCTTTTTCAGTGAATACCATAAAAGATTTTAATTTTCACTCGTGCTTCGCACTCGTGAAAATGTTTTCATTACACTCGATGACAATATTTATGGTATTCACAGCAGAATATTTATTTCTCCGCTTTACGTCAATGCAACGTCATGGCGGTTTTACAACATAACATTAACGTCGATGTATTTTTATGACGTTGCACTGACGTAATTAAGACGTTGTTTAAAAGCTTTGTGCCCACTAGGTATTGCCTTTCTCTCTCATTTAACGATTGTCAATATTACGGTGTCAAGTCTATGTGAGCCGCGCCGTGAGAAAAGATGTCTTCGGGCATCCGCGGACATCAAGAGCTGTCCACAGACAGAATCATTGGATACTAATAAATATTTACATTTCCGATTTAAGACTCTTAGAGAAACCTATAGAACCCAGTGTAGCTCATTCCTCAATGAATCACGCGAAGTGACATGACGTCAAAACAACTGATGCTTTCGGAGATTTGATTGGACGCTGCTATTGTTGTGATGACGTCGCCGCTCTTAAGCTATCCAAATATAATCCGCCTGCCCTTAATGCAGCCTGTAGTGTGAAGTTCTCTGCAAGGTACGCGAGAAAAATAATGTAAATATAAGTAATGAACTTGTTTTTTTTTCCGAAATTTATTGAGGTATGACCGCAGTGGATCGCGTGCAAAGAAATTCTGTGGGAGGGATCATGGCCTTGTCAGTCCCTAAAATGAGGCTTTTTCCAGTCCGATATATATGCCATCGCCAAGCCATAAATAGACTTTCTGAAACCCCAAACATTACTATTTCCATACTTTCCTAAATCTCTGTTTAGGCTTACAAGCATGCTTACCGAGTAATGCTTACTTTTCATGGACGCCTGATTACATTCCATTTATTTTGGGTCCATGTCTGTCTGAATATACCTAATTACAGTCGAACTTCGATGGCTCGAACCCCTTTGGAACCATGAAAATTTGTTCGAGGCATGGGTAGTTCGAGCCACTGAGGGTTAATCGTGGTGCCAGGTCAGAAAGCAAATAGCGAGTTTTATTTCCATCACAATAATTGTATGTTGAGTGTACTCATTAGAATCGCCTCGATGAGGCGATTCTAATGAGTACACACAACATACAATTTCATGATAAAATAAGAAAAATTCCCAAAATATTTGTTTTCTTGAGCTAGTGGAAGAATTTCGTAGGGACTCAAAAATGAGTTCGAATTAGCCATAGTAAACGAGTCATGAGGTTCGACTGTACTGACTCTATGATTTTCCGAAATATGGTTTTGGTATGTTGACGTCAGACTCATTTCGAAGTATAGAAAATATCAACGCTATATCGAAGTACGATGCGACGTTACACGTCCTGATTACAAGCACTTTACGACGGATCCGAGGGTCATGCAAAAAGTTCTGTCACTAATAGGCTTCTTTAGTTTTATCCCAGGTATATTTTAAAATGCTTTACTGCACTTGAATGGTGTGTTGAATAGCTAACGATACCCGTTTATTTCGTGCAAATTGCTTTCCAACTGACCGAGTTATTTCAAATTGAAATAGATGCAGTCATATACACTGACCAATTTACTTGTTACAATAAGAAATGACCAAGCAAAGGATGGTCAGGAGTCCACCTTTTACATGACAACGCCTCCTCTCATAAGTGTGAGGTTGTTAAGTCTTTTTTGGCTTCTGAAAAGGTGAAAGTTTTAAACAATCCACCTTATTCACCTGACCTGAGTCCCTGTGACTTCTTTTTATTTCCAAGGCTCAAGAAAATGCTTTCTGGAAAAAAAAGTATACGTCTAGAAGTTCTCTTGGCAGCGCTATTTATCAGTGTCTCCAACAGATACCAA
The DNA here is from genome assembly GCA_964016985.1 of Anodontia alba. Lineage (NCBI taxonomy): Eukaryota > Metazoa > Mollusca > Bivalvia > Lucinida > Lucinidae > Anodontia > Anodontia alba. The sequence goes on from OZ024828.1 coordinate 56,838,295, forward strand.
AAGACTATTTATCTGCTTTTCGCGACTGGGTAAAACGGTTACAAAAATGTGTTTCAGTAAAGGGAGAATACTTTGAAGGTTTGTAATAAAAATATGTTTGATAAAACGTAGCACTGAAGTAATCCGAACCCAATGACAAAACTTTTTGCAAGACGCTCGTATTGTTACTACAAAACAACATAAAAAGTTTACCAAACAGACACATAACGTTGAAAAAAGGTCTTTTTAACGTTGACTTGTTTCAATGATGTGTGCCCGTTGGGGTGTCCTTTGAAAATACAGTACAGATACTAAGATTGAAAGTAGCAGAAGCGATATGAAGTATCAAGAGTCTCACTGAAACCGTAACGACCTAGTAATAAGCCTCGCGTCTTCGAATACCTTAACTTCCTATGCTTAATCACTATCATTCGACAGGTTGGCAAAGCTGTGCTGACGATAAGCAATGTGCTTCCAAGTGCGTTCAGAAGTACATGGAGCGGTATGCCGCCCTTTACAACTGTCCCATGACATGTGAAGGCTTTGCAAGGGAACACAATGGAGGACCACGTGGATGTCACCACACAAGCACACTATCTTACTGGCATCACGTTAAGAGCCACACTGGGTGCCACAATCTAGTGTAGTTTGGGTTTATGCTGTTAAAGAGGAACATAAATTACATATCAACAGAGTGAAGTGTTTTAGTATCATTTGCTCTTGCGCTGTCAGCACATATGCAAAAGTCCCTACAAGTAGTTGTCAGTCCATCACGAAAACATGCCTACATAATTTTGACCCCCTTAAACCCCACTTTTATATAGTAAAACTGGGGTTTACAGGGGTATACATCATTTTCTTATTTCTGCTCAAAAACATAGATTGTGGGTACTCGTTAGAACCGCCTCGTCGAGGCGGTTCTAACGAGTACCCACAATCTATGTTTTGAGCAGAATTATGAAAAAATATCGGAATTTTTTATTTGAAATTTTTCATTTGTTTTGGTGGTAAAACTTTCAGTATATTTGAATAGGTATGTTTTCGTAATGCGCTGTTCATTTTTACTCCCCTACACATAACATTTGATCAGGATCAGGATCTACACTGTTTGCTGCTCATAGAGCAAAACAAGTACAATTGGAGATGTTTACATTTTAAGGCAAGTATGGTAAGAAGTTATGGTGTCAATTTACTGAGGAAAACACGGTCATGTATAGTCAACCCTCGTTACACCGACACTCGATATACAACGACAAAACTCGTTATAATGACAATTTGAATGACACGAAACCTTCGCTTGAGACGTGACAGTTAATGAGAAATAAGGCAAGAATATTGCATTAAAACTTCAAAGAACATATAGTTTGGATATTTGTTAGAATCGCCTCACTGAGGCGGTTCTAACATATATCCAAAACATATGTTCTTTGAAGAAATACGAATAAAACAATGTCTTTCTTACATATCATTCCTGTCCATTAAGGATTCTTTACAATAGCAAATTCATTATAATGGCAACATCTTTGGGAACAAATGCTGTCGTTGCAACGGGGGTTCACTGTAAATGTATAAAAATTAATAATGAGTACAACTGCACAAATTGCACGCACTACCAACATTCTTAGCCCAATATACCGTAATAATCCTAAGTATTGGGACAAATAAGCCTTTGCAAACAGTGTAGATCCAGATCAGACGCCGCAGAACGCGGCGTCTGATCAGGGCCTACACTATTTGCTATACATACAGCACTATTTTACACATCAAGAGGTAGTAGAATGGACTACAGTCGAACCTCAATAGCTCGAACACCGATGGCTCGTTTACGATGGTAAATTCGAACTCGTATTTGTTTCCCTATGAAATTCTTCCGATAGCTCAAGAACACAATTATTTAAGGATTTTTTCTTATTTTATCATGAAATCGTATGTTGTGTGTACTCATTAGAATCGCCTCAATGAGGCGATTCTAATGAGTACACACAACATACCATTATTGTATAGAAGATCAAAAAGACTTCCCTAAATTATCACAATTTGCTTCCTGACATGGCGCGATGATTGACCCTCAGTGGCTCGAACTACCCATTTTTCGAAAAAAATTTCCATGGTCCCAAAGTTTTTCGAGCCATTGAGCACTGTATTTCAAATGTTTGGACAAACATGGTAAGTAGATAAGGTGCCCCAATACTTAGGGTTGAATGCGATAACTAATATGCTGTTAAATGGACCTTAAACGCAAAGAACACCATCCGATCATAATCATATTATTGATATTTGGTATCCGTATGTCAGGCCTTTCAACTACATATTGAGACGAGACAAAATGGACTTATCCATTCTCCTTTGCACGTATAAAACAGTCGGAATTTCATACGTTGTAGTAATCTATTTTCTGTTTCCCTCCTGTTGACCATATATGAAAGAAACCTGGGCTGCGTTCAGATGTGCAGTTTTCCTGGATTCCTGTACCTAAGGACAAGCGCCAGCTGGAGCAGGGATCTAATGTAAAACGTTTTTTTTTTTTTTTTTTTTTTTTTTTTTGTTGTTTGTTTGTTTGTTTGTTTGTTTGTTTTTTTTGTAAACAATTATAATCATTAATGATGATAATTGTTTCTGTTTACGACACTGGTTTGCCGAATGGCTGATATTTTTGATCGTAGTAGCAGGCCATAGGTCATGTTTGTTTGTTTATGTTGAGGTTTAACGGCCCAATCAACCCAATGTGGTCATGTCGAATGCGATCAGTTTGTCTAACTACACGTTTTCTGGGCAGGTTTACGGCCCAGTCAACCCAATGGGGTCATGTTGAGCGCGGCCAGTTACCTAACCACACGTTTACTGGGCAGGCTTAGTCCTCTAAGCGGTTAACCAGTATTGTGCACATTCTTTCGCCAGAAACTGACAACTGCCCTTCTTGAATCAGCGGAAGGGAGAGAATGACCGTAGAAAATATTTCATGATCAATCTCCATGAAAGAATGTTGCCGACCTCGGCGGGGGTTGAACCTGCGACCTCCTGGTCTCCAGTCGGACGGCGCATCCAACTGAGCCATAGGTCATGTTACATAAGTTTATTACAGTTGGGTGAAGTATCTACATGTTGGCTAGATAGATTGTATTAAATTGAGACAGCGTGTGCTATGCTTTCGACATGACTCGCGTTTTTTTTTTTTTTTTTTTTTTTTTTTTTTTTTTTTCTTTTTTTGTTTTTGTTTTTTGTTTCTGCACGGCGACTTATGCAAATAAAAAGTCTGTGATTGTTAACATCCTATTGGGGACCATTTCTTCCTATTTTTTTACTATTTGCTCTTTAAAGACTCCATATTCCTCAAAAATAGACATTTTATTATCCAAGAAAGGTTTAATAAATTGATATATGGTATTAATACAGTCATGAAATGTGGCACCTGACAGCAAGTGAAATATCAGTTAGCTGCTTCTTCTTGAAATGAAATAATTTTTATCGTATCTCTGAATTAATGTTGATCCAGTTCAAAAACCGAGAGACTAATGAAATTTTACAGGCTGTCAGGTGCCACATTTTATGATCGTATTAATACTATATATCAATTTATTAAACCTTTCTGGGATAAAAATTGTCTATTTTTGAGGAATATGGAGCCTTTAATTAATATAGTTCCAGAGTAATGTTATGCTCCTTTCTAACTTTAGCATTTTGTATCGACAATTATATAGTTGAAAGCTAGTGTTTTACAAACACATTTCTAGTTTGAGCCAAGTTCAGCATTAAATTAATTTGCCATGCTCATATTTATGAAAGTCAACATTTGAAGTTGTTGAAACATGTATGTGGTTAGTTCTATAACTGGATGGGTACAGGTCAGTTGGCTTCATCTTCATTATCTTATCATGTCTGCGTAGATGACTATTTGTTTGTTTTGATTTCTTTTTGCGAGGATGTTTTTGTTTTTATTTGTCGTTGTTGTTATTTGGGTGTGTGTCTGCGTGTGTTTTTCCTGTAAATGAATCAGTCACATATACACCGCTCTGCAAATAATCATTTATATTCCAAATAGAAATCTTAAAGGAATCCAGATGTCGCAAGTTCGTATTTCGTATCCCAGCGCGGTCATATATCTGTCGTGGAGATTAATCAAAGAATATTTCTAAGGTCATTATATCACTCGCTGATCCAAGAAGGACAAAAGTATATGCACAAAGTACCGGTTAATCGCTCAGAGACGAAGGTTGCCCAGGAGATGCGTGAGCAGGTTAACTGACGGGCCTGACATGACCTTAACAGTGTTGACTGGACCGCAAAGCCCCAAATCAAACAAGCAAAGATTCTAAAAGGAATGAAAAACGTACTCTTGAAGTATACAATTGTCGTGTCAAAGTCCGACATTCTACCATTTGCACAACTAAACTTACAATAATAAAAGAGAGAAAGAAAAAGGACTATAGCAAGGAATCTCAAGACTGTTTTTGTACGTTCATCAAGCAAGTCGCCTAAGATATTTCAAGGAGAGTGTTAGGAGGTGAAAAGCCCATTGGTTCGAACAAGGAAGTGATTCAATTGTTAACCCACAATGCACCATTGGCGTTAGAATGCGTTCTCTATTTGCATGCACTTCTTATCGGCACAATGCACTCATCACGAAAACATGCCTATATAATTTTGACCCCATTAAACCCCACTTTTATATAGTAAAACTGGGGTTTACAGGGGTATACATTTTTTTTCTTATTTCTGCTCAAAAACATAGATTGTGGGTACTCGTTAGAACCGCCCCGCCGAGGCGGTTCTAACGTGTACCAACAATCTATGTTTTGAGCAGAAATACGAAAATATCAGAGTTTTTTTATTTGAAAATTGTCAGTTTTCGGAGGAGAAATGTTCTATATATTTGAATAGGCGTGTTTTCGTAATATGTAGATATTCTAAAAGGTAAGCATTGCAGCACTTGATCAAAGTTTATGGGATATGCATTAATCTTAACAATTTCACTTTTAAACTGGGTGGATGCATTGGTACTGGTTAGGGCAATTTATATTTTATAGCATTCCCGGGACAGCGTGACAAAAATTGGCATTCTTATAACTGCCTATTTAAGTTTTGATGAGGTAAGCCAAAAAAGCGATGCGAGTTAGCTGTAATTTTACATTTAATTGTGAGATATGGTCATTCTCATTTAGACAAGATATCAGTTAGGCTTCACCAATTCACCCTTAGTATTTTGGAATTTAGCCGATTTAGCCAAGATTTGCATGGAAAGAACCCAATATTACATGTATTAAAATTTATTGTGTGCGAGGCGTAGACCGAGCTTTTTGTTGAAGCTTATACTTGTAATCTAAATTTCGATTTAGAAATGAATGCGTCCAGGGTAGGTGCATGATTAAATTCTTCTCGGTCAGATGAAAAATTTTCGTTGGATGAATTTCGAACGCAGTTCAGAATAATAAGTTGATGGTTTTACATATTTTTATTAGTTATGTGATAAAATTCTAAGGTTTTCGTACAACATTTTGGTTATCAAAATTATAAAAATAGAATTATATAGTATAAATTGAAGCAAACCTAATATTGATATGTCTTCGACAAAATGTCAGGCTGGATGGCGTCAGTGGGTTTTCCTACGCGAGAATCATAGTTTACCTCAGGTGTTGTTTGTCCTCATTGATTTGGTATAGTAAATCTCAGTTTAAAAATACCTCGATGAACCCACTCGACTAAGCCAGCACGAATAATTGTTTGTATGAAATAAACAATTAACTGAAACTCGAATGATTGTGAAATACAAAATATCGAACTGATATTGTTCACCAAAATGGACGAATCACATTTACATGCTCGGTACAAAAATCAGCAGACGACATTATTTTTTTCTTATCCCGCTCCCTAAAATTATGGCCTGGCAGTCCAAGCAAACTGCATAAAATGTCAAAATACTCTTTTTTCTGGAAAAATGGGGGCACTGCCGTATTTACTCTAAGTATTCTGACAGACTAGCCTGAGCAAGCAGTGTAGATCCAGAGCAGACGCCGCACAATGCGGTGTCTGATCAGGGCCTACACTGTTCGCCATTCATTAAGCAGTTTTAGCGAATCGTCAGGTAGTAAAATACTTGTTCAAACTGGCTGAATCCATCTTCCTTGGTGGCACTCACTGTCGCCGCTCCTTTTACCCTAGAGCATCAGTTAACTCCATTGATTACTTTTTGTAAATAACCAGGTCCAATTAATTGGATTCCTCTGCTTTTATCATTAGTGTTTCCATTAAGTATCACTTCCTTTTCCTTAATAAATCTAATTTTAACAAGGTCATATGCCAATACAGGTTACAAAATATTTAAAAGAAACATTTTCTGTTCAATGAAATATATAATATTAATTAATCTTCCATATGAATATGGAGAAATGTAAAGTTAAGAAATTGTTAAATTCCACTGATGACCTATGATAAAAGCAGAGAATTCCAATTAGAAGGACCTGGTTAGTATTTGATCTACCTTGGACTTTACCTGTCAAGGGAGATAATAGAAATACTGCTGCTGTCTCTCATTGAAAGTAGATACAGTACTGTAGATAAGTACTGTACTGCAATGGATTCGTGAAAGATCCGGCAAATGCTATATTTGGTGGCAGCGATGGAATGAGAGATAACACCACGATCATTTCCGGATCCCAGTAACGGGGTTATGTTCCCTTGCAGCGTTGCATAGGCTCCTGCCTCGTGTCTGCAGGGTGGACAGTGTTGGTGACTTCAGGGCGAAGACAAGAGAAGGGGGACGTAACGGAATATGTTAATAAATCACTTCTACAGCATTGCCGTGGAAGCCGGCTTTTATGGCGACGCGGGTTGAGTGACTGGCTTTTTCACGGCGTTAGCACAGTACATCGCGGCATTACGAAAATACGCCTATGCAAATATGTAGAAAATTTCACCTCCAAAAACTGATTTTTTTTTTTTCAGATAAAAACCTCAGATATTTTTCATATTTCTGCTCAAAAAGTAGATTGTGGGTACTTGTTAGAACGGCCTCGGTGAGGCGGTTCTAACGAGTACCCACAATGTATGTTTTTGAGCAGAAATAAGAAAAATAATGTATACCCCTGTAAACTCCCGTTTTACTATATAAAAGTGGGGTTTAAGGGGTCAAAATTATATAGGCATGTTTTCGTGATGGGTTAGTATGTGAACGGGTGACCGCGATACTTGACTCAGCGAAAGACCCGGCAAATGCTACAGTACATCTTCCACTTTTTACCCATTGACGCCGAATCGACTCTTCTACCAGAACTCTTTGGACAGGTCCATTTCAAATAGAATAGGTGTCTGGTTAGTTTCTTTTTTTTATTATTACCATGTTTTACAGGTATTTGCTGTATTTAACGGAACCATGGTTATGCGGCGTCTGATCTGGGTCTACACTGTTTACCAATGACCCTTTTATTGGACGCTAGGCATTAATGGGTTAAACTCATATCAACTTTGTTATATATTGTCATATATATATATATATATATTATTTTTCTTTCATTACTCAGTTTCAGTTGTTTTGAATCTTGCTGTTTCCTGTCTATCCCTTTTCTTTCACTCCTACATCTTTATTTCAATCTTGACTTCTCACCCTATCCCTTAAACTATCATCTGGCTAACAAGGTGTGTGGTTTGGTTCCTTGCAGGAGCATGTCTGCCTTTATATTTTTATCACCTCTAACCTTATTTGTATTAATCATGTGAATGGGTAGGGCACGGGTGGTGCTGACTTGTTCATATTTGTGAATAAAAAGGGTATGTTTTGCGAGAGAGTTGTCATTGTTATTTTGGGGAGTCAGTGATTTCAGTTTTGAGTTCAAGTTCGGTAGTCGTATGTTGTTATTTGAGAGTAGAGTAAGATCAGTATAGACCTTTTTAATGTTATTGTTTTCATCCGGGCTACTGACCACGTGATTACAATGTTATGCCACGTGACTAAAAATTGTGGATGGCAAAAACATTTCCGGTTCCATTGATACCAGTTGATTCAAGCCAACTTTTACTTGGATAATAAAATCCTTTTGGTTAATACTCAATCGTAAATTTTAAAATCAAGAGTTTTAAAATACAGCTTTCAGAAGCAATTTGACTGCTTTTACTAAAATAAATACAACTGTTTCAATGATATTTTCCGGTACCAATAGGCATGCTCGCAACAGTAATATTGGCTTGATGCATGGTGACCATTTTAACACCTTGTTTTAGCTAGCTGATGGATAAATATTATTGCGTTCGTAATACTCCAATATGGCGGAATAATAAAGCAAAAACAACAAAAAACAAAAAGCAACAAGAGCTGTCGTAGGACAGCGTAGCTCGCCTGCTGGGTACATTTTATATTGTAACATTTTTATCATTAAGCCATATAATATAGGTCACACTGACCTAGATGTATTTGTATGTAAATCATTTTGTCACATAGATATAATAATCCATGTATGACAATTCTCCATGAAATAGTAATAAAAATAAAAGGCAAAATCACTGAAGCATGAAATATAGGTCACAATGACCTAGATATAGTAAGTGGTCATTCATTGGGTCACATGGAACTAATATCCCAGGTGTGACATTTATCCAACAAATAGTATTCAAGATATAAGGCAAAATCACTGGACAGTGAAATCTAGGTGACCTGGACCGTAAAATGTAGGTCACCATGACCTTCACTCTCTTACACTTAAACCGATGTCACATAGTTAGCTGATGTATAACCAGTTGTGTCTATAACCTGTAGGCATATAAGATTTTACAAATGTGTCCTAGATTTTGACCCCTAGCCCCACTCCAAGGCCCACCCTGAGGTATGAACCCAGGGGTATGTTCTTCTGGAATCTCAGAAGACTCCTCCAGGTACCCAAATTCTAAATATGAATGCTCTATGAGGAGTGAAAGTCAAGATATAAGAATTTGAAAAACTTTAACACAGTATTACAAAGGTGTCCTAGATTCTGACCCCTAGCCCCACCCAGGGGCATGAACCCAGGGGTTTATTCTCTTGGTATCTCAGAAGACCCTCCAAGGTACCTAAGTTCCAAATTTGATGCCTCTGTGAGGAGTGACTGTTGAGATATAAGCATTTGAAAAACTTTAACGCAGTGTGACGGGAACGGGAATGCAAACGCAAACGCAAACGCGGACGACCGGGGTGACTACAATAGCTCTCCTTATACTTCGTACAGGCGAGCTAAAAAATGAATTGCTGGATGGCGTCAGTTGGCTTTTCAAGGGATCTAAGGATTTTCTAGTGTTATTTTCCCTATCATCCCTATCATGTAGTCTACAACTAACTAAACGTGGTTTGGTTGATTGTATATCAGATCACATCGATGAACCCACTCGACTAAGCCAGCTATAGATTAACATAATCATTTACTATTTATTTATATCGATCTTATGGTTGTTGTGCAATATTTGCATGATACGATTGCAAATAAACGCGCCGCAACGGGAGAAAATGCACCTTCTGACCTGTGCGCCCAACGAAGACTCAGATCAGTCTGCGCAAGCCTGCAGTCTGATCTGAGTGTCCGTTGTCCGCATGAAGAAACTTTGCATTCTTGGCAACCCAACATGCCCACAGTGAAGATTCTGATCAGACTGCACGAAAGCGCAGGCTGATCTGAATTTTCGCTGGCCGCACAAGTCCAGAGGTACGTTTTCTGATGCTGCGGCTCAAAACATATAAAATTAATCAGTAAACATAACGGAGTGGGTGCTGACAGACGTCTGTTAGGAGCAAATATCCATCCAATCAGCTTTTTATTTTATGTAGTTGAAACCTCGGGAGGGGTGGAGGGGTGGGGGTGGGCCGGAGGGTAACTTCCTATATATGGCATAGTACGGATGTGCGTGCCGAAAAGCCCTGTTTTTCAGCGCTGTCAGGTATATGATTGGACCCTTTTTCAACAAAAAGTATATGTATGACCCGAATTTTCTGGATTCCTATGTGAAAGGCCCCATTTTTCTGATATCCTAGTATATGCACATATTTTTCGCTCAGTGATTTCGAGGCTGCTTGTTCTCTTGGTATTCAATAAACTGACTGTGATAGTTGTCTAACAACCAGCAATAAATGGGTTCAAAAAATCAAAGGGCAGTATATGAATAGGTCAACATTTTGGATGATCAAGTATATGAATGGGACCGTTTTTTCAAAGGCCAGGTATATGAATGGGATAGGTTTTGAAATACTGGCTCGCACACCCGTACCACAATTACCCATAAGTTACCCCGCCCCCCACCCCCACCCCCCACACGAGGTTGAAACCGTAACATTTTCACAGCAACATTCAAGAATCGCGCCGGTCTCTTTGGATTTTTATATATGGTAGACTATTCGATTAGCTCACTAAGTATTTTTATATTTGCCGGGATCGTCGGTTTGTGACGAACCCGGCAAATATAAAAACTCTTATAACAAACTGTGTTATAAACAGATTAATGTCTATTTTATTTTCATTTCAATCAAGAAATTTCATAAAACTTAATAAAAGCAAATATGAAAGAATCACATTGATGTTCTTTTTTACCTGTTACATTGAAAATTTATTAATTTTTAGTATACCCTTGTCCCATATCTCCATGTAAACATGAACAAAATTTGCCCCGGTACTTAGAGTTTACGTCTAAATATTTTGTCTTGGTTGAATTATTATTCAGTTAAATCAATATACCTGGTAGATGTTTTTGTCGTTTTAAGAAGGAAGACAACTTTAAGACTTCCTGTTTGCTTTCCAGCACAGCCTTTCTGAAAAGGGTAGTAAATTTTCTCCTTTTACTTCTTTTTATCAGAGTAGACCATTTTTTTTAGAAGGGAAGTAAAACAATTTTGACAGAGTTACCTCCCCTGCATTCAGACTGGGCCACCGAAAAATCTATTTCATGCCATATCATATTTTCTCCGCTGGAGGCGGAAGTCAGCTCATACCTACTGCGCTTCATTGCACATTGCCTTTCATTATCACTCTTCCAAGATCTCGAAAAATGAAAGGGATGTACATTACAAAAAAACACGCCTATTTAAGTATATTGAAAATTTTACAACCAAAAAAGGAAAATATTCAGAAAAAAAACTCTGATATTTTTCATATTCCTGCTCAAAACATAGATCGTGGGTACACGTTAGAACCGCCTCGGCGAGGCGGTTCTAACGAGTACCCACAATCTATGTTTTTTTAGCAAAATAAGAAAAATAATATATACCCCTGTAAACCCCATTTTTACTATATAAAAGTGGGGTTTAAGGGGGTCAAAAGTATATAGGCGTGTTTTCGTGATGAAACACCAAGCCATCATCATTCTAAATATGTGGACAGATAGTCCTGGGCAGTGTTTAACAATAGTACGCAGCCTATGATCAGGGTTTATACTGTTTTCAACTCATCCAGTACCTGTTAGACACAAATACTGTGAACGTGTATAAATTAGAGGACAAGAACGGGAAAGAGTTAACGGGAGAAAACGTATTCTCGGTCACGTGAGCCGAACGAAGACTCAAATCAGCCTGCGCATTCGCGCAGTCTGATCAGAGTCTTCGTTGTCTGCTTGAAGAAATTTTGCATCCTTGGCTATCCAAAATACGTCCAGGCCTCGAGGTTATAAAACCTTTTTCATGGTCGAATATGCCTGTGGCGAACAAACTTTCGGTCCCCCAACCCAGTGAGGCTCATTGTGAACTTTAGCTTTGATTGGTCAAGAGGTTTCTGAAGAGAAGACGTTTGAAGCGTTTTACCTATACGAGACTATGAAAACAAGTGACCCCTGGGATGGGGGTCATTTTTACCCCAGGGCTATAATTTTAATCATCTTGGTAGAGGTCCCGCGAGTAGAGAGCTACAAGATAAAGCTACTCGTACACACCACATATCAAAGGCCTTGGCCTTCCAGTTTCAGACAAGAAGATTTTAAAGTTCTGTCTATAGAAGTCGATGTAGAAAAATTGGACCTGTCGGTAAAAAGGTCATATCAAGGTCATGTTGTTTTCAAACTTTATTGGGCCTATGTCCCCAGTGCTGCATACCAAACCCTAAGCCATTGGCCCTTTCGCTCCGGAGAAGAAGATTTTAAAAGGTTTTTACCATATATGGGCGTGGGCCGTCTTGATCATGTGACCAGATGTGGCGAACAAACTTTCGTTCCGGACCATGAAGGTTCCATATGAAATCTGCATTACGAAACACGCCTATTCAAATATATTGAAAATTTTACCACCAAAAAAATGAAAATTTTCAGATAAAAATTCTGATATTTTTCATATTTCTGCTCAAAACATAGATTATGGGTACTCGTTAGAACCGCCTCGACGAGGCGGTTCTAATGAGTACCCACAATCTGTTTTGAGCAGAAATATGAAAAATAATGTATACCCCTGTAAACCCCAGTTTTGCTATATAAAAGTGGAGTTTAAGGGGGTCAAAATTATATAGGCATGTTTTCGTGATGGGCTTTGATTGGCCCAGTGGTTTCTGAGGAGAAGACGTTTGAAGAGTGTGGATGACGGAAGGACGACGGACGGACGGCGGAGTCTGCCTATACTTTAAGCTCACCGATGAGCCTAAGGGCTAAGGTGAGCTAATAAAAATATAGGCTGGATGGCGTCAGTGGGTTTTTTTTTTTTTTTTTTTTTTTTTTTTTTCGCGATTCCCCCCGTCTTCTCCCCGTCCAGCGTTGATCTTCCTATCACCTTCTACTGGTTGACCAGGTGTGTTTAATCTAAGTCATAACGATGAACCCACTCGACTAAGCCAGCACCTGAGTATTTTTTTGTTAATATTTATATATAACTGAAAACGTATCGATTGTGCAATCCAATATTAAATTGATTCACAAGTATTAGCTTTGAAAAAACTTGCCGTGCTTTAGCTGCATTATAGGGTCGAATCTTATAATATTCGACGGTTTACATGTATCCCATATTTATTGGTAGCTGATAGCACAGGACACCTGGCTGTATATGAGAAAATTAAGCTTGACATTTCATATGAATCTTCTGCCTAGCAGATGACTCGCACGAAATGCCAAGTTTTATTTTTCTCTGAAAAATATAATACAAAAAAAAATATAGACTGTTGTCCACTACAATTTTTTACTTAGTGTTAGTATGTATATGTGTAATAGTTTATAATGAAACAGTGTCAGCTGTGAAGGTAAAATGACTCTGAGAAAACACAAATTAATGTCCAGCTGATACTGTTTACAAAACAATTCACTTGTTTTATTTATGGCAAAAGGAAGAACAACCAACAAGAAAGAAAACAAATATGAGGGGATCTTTAAAACTAATTTGTATTTGCATTATAGAAACGTATTTGTGGTAGAAGTAACAGGAAATGGTCATAGTGACGTTAGTTGTAGAAAATGCGCAGGACGGCTTGTCCCATAAGATTAAGTCCCAAACAAAGTTTAATACCGGAATGCCGCTTACATTACGAAAGCATGCCTGTTCAAATATATTGAACATTTTACAACCAAAAAAGGAAAATTTTCAGATAAAAATGATGATATTTTTCATAATTCTGCTCAAAACATAGATTGTGGGTACCCGTTAGAACCGCCTCGGCGAGGCGGTTCTAACGAGTACCCACAATCTATGTTTTTTAGCAGAAATAAGAAAAATAATGTACACCCCTGTAAACCCCAGTTTTACTATATAAAAGTGGGGTTTAAGGGGGTCAAAATTATGTAGGCGTGTTTTCGTGATGTACGAGTCTCCTAGGGCTCAGCTTAGAATAACGTATTGACAGTTAAACATCTGTCAAATCTACAGTGGATGCTGGACTCAGACACAGAGTACGAAATGGGGTCTGCTACCAATTCAGACGTCAGATAATTCACCTTTTTAACAGTAGATATATATTACATTGATATATATTTTCACACACACACACACACACACACACACACATACACAGAGAGAGAGAGAGAGAGAGAGAGAGAGAGAGAGAGAGAGAGAGAGAGATAGAGAGAGAGAGAGAGGGAGAGACCTAATTATTTTAATATAAGAAAAATCCTTATTATGATAATCGTGACGAACTGGCGGACGGATGGCCGTACGAGCGGACGACCAAAAAGCAAAATGCCCCTTCTACTTGTTAGTAGTTGGAGTGGGGGCATAATTATGGCATAAGGGCAAATAATGAAGTAATGTACTGATTGAGTGACTGATCAGAACAATAATATTGGTGCAGTTTGATTGTGTTCAAATGTAAGAGACACTCTTTTAACCATTTGAAGAGCAATTACCATTGTTTATCATTGAACATAGCTAAAGGTGATGTTATAGGGCTAACAAAAAGTATTTTCAATCTGAGGTCGAATCTGTGCATTCTGACTATACTTTACATCTGTTATCTATGGGATGGCCACAATTGTCTTTAGCAGAGCTTTCTTATGACTTAGTATATAATTTGATTTCTCTAGAAAGAACAAAAACTGAGCTGGGACATAATAAAATCTGCTAGAAAACCTGTGCAACCAGAGAAGACTCAGATCCGATTGTACATCTGCGCAGTCAGGGCCCAGTTGTTCAAAGCTAACGATGTCGTTAGTTAACGATTCGTTAAAATTTACATCAAGTGATACGCAAATATGCTGATATTGTTTTGTTTTTTTTTTGTTTTTTTTTGCTGAAAAAATGTGAGTAGCTACTCACATTTGTTCAGTAAAAATTTCAGAATATTGTATATTGAATCCGCTAAATATAGTTAACGAAATGACCCTTAACGAGCTCGTTAAGCTAACGACACTTTGGACATCTGGGCCCTGATTAATCTACCTTGTTAACAAGAGCCTCCTTTATCTTTTAGAGTGTTCAAAGTTTTAGTCTGTCTTCAGGCTTTATCTTTTCAATCATTTTCTCTTTTCTTTTCAAAAGTATACACTCTAGTACAGCTTAAAATGATTTAATAAGTAATGTTCCTTAGCAGAAAAGATAGCAATAAATTAAAGAAACAAATTCAGCTACAGAGAGTGATAAAGAATGACAAAAAAATAAAACAATTGCAGAAACGAATAGGACCAGTCTACCGAAATGTGTAAAACAAAAACCTGGCCAGAGAGGACGAATGGACAGGCTAATAAGCGTGCAAAGTTGGTCTTATTGGTTTTGTGGTGCGCAGGGTGAGTTGATACCACATTTCCGTATTTTCTGCACTGCCATATCCTAAATGTTTCAAACTTTTCTCAGTTGCAGTTGATTATAGCTTTCACCTCTGCAGGATTTCAGCAAATGTTTACAGAAATAATAATTGCACATGGCAGTTGCACAGACAAAGAAACAAAATCAACAGACGACATTTTGAAATATTTTTCTGATTTCTTCGAGATAATAGGGTTTGACATTTCATGCAAACTCTCTCAAGGAGACAGTTTGCATGCCTATAAGGAGACAGTTTGAATGAAATGTCAAACCCTGTTTTCTGGGAAAAAAATCATCAAATTGTTGTCTGTTGAATTTGCCCTGAGCATGGTAAAGGCCAAACCCGAAACCATTTCTTAATCTGAATTTAATATGGAGCTAGGGCTATACAAATCCATTAATGTCAAACACTGCTGAAGTCAGCCAGTCAATGGCACTTTCCACCTGTAAGTCGTTTCGAGGGTCACATCCCCGTTAGTAGAATTACAAGCCTCTGGGAAGAGCTATAAACATCTGACGCAGGCACAGGCAATTTGATATGGGCCATTTACATTCCTGGTGAAAATGTTATCATTATATTAACTCTATAAACTGTTAAGAACTATGAGGTCAATCTTTCAATTTATATAGGGTCTACAAAATTCCTGGGGCTTACCAGGCTGATAAGGGAGATGATATGTGTAGAAAAATAGTCAAAGAGGAGTACTGTACCTTTGTTAGATTGGTGCCAGGCTAGCCTTTACCCTCTCTGTGCTAATTATATATATATATATATATATATATATATATATATATATATATATATATATATATATATATATATATTTGTCCAGAAAATAGGCGTTGACATAGGTGACAATTTGCATGAAATGTCAAACCTTATATTCTGTTAAAAGAAATAAGAAAAATAAATCATTAGTTTGTCGTCTACTGAATGTGACCAGGTCTTACTGGTTGTAACCTCTCTTCTATACGGTATGAAGAAACGAAGGAAACTCTGTTTAAATATGCTTATTAAAATTAGTCTGTGCAGTACAAAAGTAAGAAACAAAAAAAAATTGAAATCAGGTTTAAGAATTGCAAAATTCTGAAAATCCGCCATATACCCCGCTCACCCAAGTTTTTGCAATATGTTACAGGGTCACTAAGTGGTAAATATACCGTAGACTTCTTAATACAATGTTAAGCGTTGAACTCATCATGTTCATTGTCCAGGATAAAGCCCTTGTTTGTTTTAATCGTTACTTTATGGTCAGAATAAAGATGACGCAAATGGGTCGGACCACAATTTTTTCCTACATTTTGCGCAGCCTACCCCCACCCTCTTATCCCCGAAATATGAAAATAAAACAATAGATATTGTTGCTGTTGTTCTCTCTCTCTCTCTCTCTCTCTCTTTACCTCTCTCTCTCTCTCTGTGTGTGTGTGTGTGTGTGTGTGTGTGTGTGTGTGTGTGTGTGTGTGTGTGTGTGTGTGTGTGTGTGTGTGTGTGTGTGTGTGTGTGTGTGTGTGTGTGTGTGTTCCATTGTCGTTGTTTTTGTTTGGTTCTGTTTTTTGTTGTTGTTGTTTTTTTTTGTTTTTTTTTTTGTTTTTTTTTTTGCTGAATTACAGTAATTAATTGCAACTAGGTACAAAATAATATTTCATTTGTAAAACGTGTAAGAATGTTATCTCGCGTGAGAAATGTGTAGGAAAATCAAATGAACTCTAGTATCAGTGCACACTAATCAGGAACTGGACATTTTGAATCGAGTTTTAACAAACTGTACAACCTGGTTCGGCCACAATGTATATGTATGCACACACCATTGTAGGTTAGTGTCATTCTGATGATACCCAGCGGGCACGCCACGTTAAGACAACGTCGCATCAACGTCGATGCGATGTCATGCTGTTGCATCTACGTTGATACGACATTGTATAAACATCGTGTGCTCGCTTTGTGTTGTTGTTGTTTTGTTGTTTTTGTTGTTTTGTTTTGTTTTTTTTTGTTGTTTTTTTGTTGTTTTATCCTTGTTAATATGTATGGACTTTTTTTTTTTTTTTTTTTTTTTGATTTGGGTTTTACGGCCCTTTCAAGAATATTTCACTTATACCGAGCCGATCGTTCATCAAAGGTGGGCGAAAAGCGGAGAACCCAGGGAAAAACCACCTGACCATCCGTAAGCAGATCTTGGCTTTCCCACATCTGACCCGGGCGAGGCTCGAACCACAGCGCTGAAGAACCTAATGGATTAAGAGTCAACTCTCTTATCCACTAGGCTACGGGGGGCCCGCAAAATGTATGGATACACCTCCCTTGAACTGTGTTATCACTTTAAGGGACTTGATACACTGGGTAGATGTTCTGTCATTTTTACAAGAGAGACAACTTTTGTGATTTCATGTTTGTTTTCCCGTCTGGAAAGGAGTCTTAAATCACCCGAAAAGAATTTGCTCCGAAGGGGAATGAAGTTTTACCTTTAAGAAAAGCCTTTACAGAAAGGAGGCAAAACAAATACTTACCTTTTATCTTTTACCGTTTCTACGAAGGGAGCAGAACATGTGATTTAAGCAGAGTTGTCTTCCTTGAAAGTGTATCCATTACCCACTCTTATGTCATATATATATGTATGATCTGAGAGAATAAAGAATATGTTCTGTTCTGTTCTAAGAAGACCACTGCAACAGAAATGAATTTGCTTCCATTTTGTATATGAATCGCTTTTCAAAGTGTCAATGAGGGGAACAAATTCTTACCTTTAAGAGTAGCACATTGAAACACGAACTAGAACTGCTACTTCTTCTACTTTTTATTACTACAACAACTAATATCAATAATAATTATTATTATTAATATTCTCGATGGCTCAGTCGGATACGCGTCCGACTGATGATCAGGAGGTCGCGGGTTCGATCCCCGCTGCCTTCGTGAGTTTGGTCATGAAATATTTTTCATTCTGTTCTATTCAAGAAGGGCAGTTGTCAGCTCTCTGGCGAAAAGAGCGTGCACAAATATGGGTTAATTAACCGCTTAGAGGACTAAGCCTGCCCAGAAAAAAGTGTGATTAGGTAAACTGACCAGATCGACGTGACCTTAATATAATGTTGACTGGGTCTTTAAACTCCAAACCAACCAAACAAAATATATTATTATTATTATTAAATAAATAACAAATAAACCGAGTAATAAATTACGAAAAAAAAGAAATAGACAATATATCTGAAAAAAAATAAGAAAAGGAAAAAAAGGAAGCTAGATGGTGTCAGTGGATATAGTGTAGATCATCAAAAATAGACGATATACCTGAAAAAATTAAGAAAAGAAAAAAAACGGAAGCCGGATGGCGTCAGTGGATATGGTGTAGGTCATCCGTTACATGAACAGAAGAGCTCAAATTGTTCGAAGTATCCACTCGACTAAGCCAGCAATGGTAAAAATAGAACACATTTTATGTTTTTATCCTTTTCTGGACTTCAACACTCTCTGGGCTAATTCAGCAGATGACAAATTGGCATTATCATTTTCCCCAGAAGAAAAGACTTTGCTATTTCATGCACATTGCCTTAGACAATTTACATGACGTGCCAAGGCATTTTTTCTGGGAAAAATAAGACAAATATTTCAAAACGTCATCTACTGATTTTTTCCCCGAGCATGCAGAGCTTTAATAGACTATTGTGTAATACTATGTTACGAACAACTACTGTTATTGTAATATAGTTTTATCATAGGCAGATTATTCTCCCTTGAACTGTGTGTCTACCTTTACCACAGTTTACTCTATATAGTCCAGTCATTTTAGCCCAAAAATCGCATAACCTAAAACAAATTCCTTCACAAAAGATATTTATATTTTTTATACCACGGAGGTATCCTAAGTTACAGAAAAAAAGTCCTCAAAAAAAATCGCAGGCGAAAAGTGATTTTTGAGGCAAAATATTGAAAAAATGAACAAAAACCAACAAAAACAGGAATAAATTCATAAAAATTACATTTGAATTCAAAACAATACTCTAAATAGCTAAAAATATTCAAAATAGTGCTAAACACCTATGAAAAAAGTTTGAACAAAGTCTATGTATACAAAATAGTCATTTTTGGGGTAGAAAAGCGAAAATTTTGACAAAATCCGAGGAAAACAGGCATAATTTTTTAAAAATTTACTGGTCATTATTCCTTGAAATGTTTTGATGTAAATTGTTACATATGATTCTCAGGTAGCTGCAAGAAAAAAAGAAAATTTTTATTTCAATAAAAAAATAGTCTTTTGGGGGTGGGGGGGGGGGGGCGGGGGGACTCGTTATTTGACCTAAAAATAAGCTGAAACTAATTGAAATAGGCTTCTTCAACAAAATACTGGCCCTATTTGGCAAGGTCCTGTCACTGTTGCCAATGGAACCCTACTGAAAAGTAACTTAACATCTTTCCAATCGACAGTAGGTCATTTGAGACTTGTTTATAGCATCTGATCTCATAAAATCTCGTATTAGGTAAGAAGGGGTCGTTAAAAATGGGTTAAAATAGCCTTCTTCGTTACATTACTGGGTATATTTGGTAACGTCGTGTTACTTTTTGGCAATGGGACCCTATTGAAAACAATTTTGTATCTTCCTAGTTAGAAAAGAACACCACTGGAGACTTGTTGGTTTTGTCTGGCCTCATAAAATCTTGTTCAAGAGAGAAAGGGGTCATTCTAAAAGGGTTGAGATATGCATCTTCAGCTAGATACTGAGCATTTGTAGTATAAATGTGTTACACCTGACAATGGCATTTTGTTTTAAAAGTCATTTTACATCTTTCCGGTTAAAGGACAGGTTATTTGAGACTTGTTGGTAGTGTCTGGTCTCATAACAATCTTGTTTAAGATGAAAAGGGGTCGTTCAGAATGTTTTGAAATAGGCATTTTCAGCCAAATACTGGGCATATTTGGTATTAATAAAATACAAAACGGCAACAGAACCCAAATGAAATATGATACCATATCTTACTGGTAAATGGGCAGATTTTTGAGACTTGTTGGTAGTATTTTGTCTCATGAAAAAAAAAAATATTATTGAGGAAAAGGGGTTGTTCAAAATTGGTTGAAATAGTCATCTCCAGCCAAATACTGGGCGTATTTGGAACACTGAAATTCAACTGGCAAAAGTACCTTTTTTTAAAGTGATTTTGTTATCTCTGTGGATAAAGGACAGGTCATTTGTGACTTATTTGCAGTGTCTGGTCTCATAAAAGTCTGGCTTAAGGGAGGAGCGGCTGTTCAGAATGGGTTGTAATAGGCTTCATTATCCCCAAACCGGGATTTTATGTAGAAGATGTCATAAAAGTGACAACGAAACCCTATCAAAAATGAATTTTATCCATATCTTGTTGTAAGGTATGTCATTTTTTTGTTGGTAGTGTCTGGTTGTATGAAACACTGGTTTAAGGGCAAAGGGGGTCATTCAAAATGTATTAGAATCAGCATCTGCAATCGAATGCTGGGCATATATGGAATAAATGTCATAAAAGTGTCAATGAAACCCTAGTGAAACGTGATTTTGATACCTATATTGTTGAAGGCCAGGTCCTTTGTGACGTTTTGGTTGTGTTTTGCATAAAGAAACTCTTGTTAAAGGTGAAAGGGGTTATTCAAAATGTGTTAAAATAGGCATCCCCATCGAAATATTAGGTGCATTTCATTTAGATGAATTAAAGTTGGCAATGGAATCCTACTGAAAATAATAGTGATAACTATTTCGTTCAAGGGCAGTTTGTCTGAGATTTGTAGGTTGTGTCTGGTGTCATAAGAGTCTTGTTTAAGAGAAAATGGGGTGATCAGGTTTGAACTGAAATAGGTTTCTTCATCCAACAAGAGCTGTCAGCAGACAGCATAGCTCTCCTGGATCTAAGGACTAAATGCCCCTTTGGCCTATCGGGGGAGGAAGGGGGCATTAAGGTCATAATTGTCATAGGGGGAGGGGGTGCTGCTGAATAAACCTTTGGACCCATATCTATCATCAAACCCAACATGAACCAAATCCATCATATAGTTTTGAAATTAAAGCTTTTAAAAAGCTTTAACAAAAATTTGTCTGTGACCTTGAACTTTTGGCCATAGTCATAGGTGGGGGTATCTTTCTGTGAAGTTATATTAAAATCCATTGATAAATGTTGGCGCTAGAGCAATGATAAATTTTTTCTCAAAATAGCCACAATGACCTTG
This sequence comes from Anodontia alba, assembly GCA_964016985.1. NCBI lineage: Eukaryota > Metazoa > Mollusca > Bivalvia > Lucinida > Lucinidae > Anodontia > Anodontia alba. The sequence continues at coordinate 56,859,604 of OZ024828.1, forward strand.
ACCTTGAGCCTAACACCCTGAAAGTCGAACTTATTGTAGATATTGTCATACACAACATCTGTATAAAGTTATATTAAAATCCATTGATAAATGTAGGCACTAGAGCGATGACAAAAGGTGAACATATGTACGTACCCACATACGTACTTACGTAACCCTCCCCCCCTCCCTATATTCCCTCGCCACTTCGTGGTGCGAGGGGATAATAAACTCTGGACCTCTATCTGTCATCATGCAAAATATGAACCAAATCCATCATTTGGTTTGGAAAATACGAGCTCTTTAAAAACTTTAACGTAATACTTTATTTGTAAAATTTCAAAGTCTGTGACCTTAAGATCATGGACATGGGTTGGGGTATTGCTAAAGAAACTTTGGATCTATATCTATCATCATACCAAATATGAACCAAATCCATCGTATGGTTTGGAAAACATGAGCTCTTAAAAAACTTTAACGTAAATGTGGGCGCCGACGCCGACACCGGGGGTAGTGCAATAGCTCTTCCTGGACTTCGTCCAGGCGAGCTAAAAACTGATCATATTTGGCATAGATGTCATACAACTGGCAATTGAACCCTAATGAAAATCGATTTTGATAGATATCTGGTTCAAGGACAAGTCTTTTGAGACTTAATGGGTGTGTTCCAATGCTAGTTGTTAGACCCTTGTTAAATATGACCAGTATTTGGCTGAAGATATCTGTTTCAACCCATTTTGAATGACCTCTTTTGTGCTAAATAAAAGTTTTCTGAGACCATTCACTATCAACAAGTTTCAAATGACCTGTGATTCAAAAAGACAGATATAAAAGTTTTTTGACAGGGTTAAATTGCCAGTTGTATTACATCTATACCAAATTATGTCCAGTATCTGGCTGAAGTGACCTATTTCAACACATTTGAATAACCTTTTTCTCCCCTTAAACAAATTTTTTATGAGCTCAGACACCACCTACAAGTCTCAAATAACCTGCCCTTCAACAAAATAGGTATCAATATCACTTTAATTATGGTTTCATTGCCAGTTCTAAGATATCTATACTAAATACGTCCAACAGTTGCCTGAAAATGCTTATTTTTATAATTAGCAGATTTTGAATGACACTTTACCCCTTTAAACAGTAGTTCCTTACGACCATATAATACCAACAAGTCTCAAATAACATTCAGCATAGGTTTCAAACTTACTAATAAAGTTCCATTGGGAATAGTTTGATATCTACACCAACTATGCCAAGTATTTGGATGGAGAAGACTATTTTAACCCTGTTTTAACGACCCCTTTTCCCGTTCAGCGAGACCTTTTTATGGCATCATACCATGCTGGTAAGTCTCAAACAACTTACTCTTTAACCAGATAGGTTTCCTCTTTAACCAGATAGGTTTCAATATCACTTTCAACTGGGTTCATTGCCATTCGTAATTCATCATCACAAAATATGTCCAGTATTTGGCTGCAGATGCATATGTCAACAAATTTGAACGGCCCCTTTTCCTCTAAATTACGCCTATTATGGGATCAGACATTACCAGCAAGTCTCAAATAACCTACCCATTAACCAGTTAGATATAATATCATTTTCCTACTGGGTTCTGTTGCCATCTTGTATTTTATCAATACCAAATATGCCCAGTATTTGGCTGAAAATGCCTATTTCAACCCATTCTGAACGACCCTTTTTCATCTTAAACAAGACTGTTATGAGGCCAGACACTAGCAACAGGTCTTAGATGACCTGTTTTTAACCAGAAAGATGCAAAATTACTTTTAAAAAAAGATTCCATTGTCAGGTGTAATACATTTATACAACAAACGCTCAGTATCTAGCTGAAGATGCATATCTCAACCCTTTTAGAATGGCCCCTTTCTCACTTAAACAAGGTTTCATGAGACCAGACAAAACCAACTAGTCGTCAGTGGTGTCCTTTTCTAACTAGGAAGATATAAAATTGTTTTTATAGGGTCCCATTGCCAAAAGTAACATTTTACCAAATATACCCAGCAATGCAACAAAGAAGGCTATTTTAACCCATTTTTAACGACCCCTTCTTCCTTAATACAAGATTTTATGAAATCAGATGCTATAAACAAGTCTCAAATGACCTGCTGTCAATTGGAAAGATGTTAAATTACTTTTCAATAGGGTTCCATTGGCAACAGTAACAGGACCTTGCCAAATAGGGCCAGTATTTTGCTGAAGAAGCCTATTTCAATTAGTTTCAGCTTATTTTTAGGTCAAATAACGAGTTTTTCTCCCCTTCATAAGACTATTTTTTATTGAAATAAAAATTTTCTTTTTTTCTTGCAGCTACCTTAGAATCATATGTAGCAATTTACATCAAAACATTTCAAGGAATCATGACCAGTAAGTTTTAAAAAAAATATTCCTGTTTTCCCCAGATTTTGTCAAAATTTTCACTTTTCTACCCCAAAAATGTGTATTTTGTATACACAGACTTTGTTCAAAAAATTTTCATAGGTGTTTAACACTAATTTGAATATTTTTAGCTATTTAGATTGTTGTTTTCAATTCAAATGTAATTTTTATGAATTTATTCCTGTTTTTGTTGATTTTAGTTCATTTTTTCAATATTTTGCCTCAAAAATCACATTTCGCCTGCGAATTTTTTTGAGGACTTTTTTTCTGTAATTAAGTACATTGCACACTTTTTAAAAATGTCCATAACTTTTGTGAAGGAATTTGTTTTACCTCTAACCCTATTTAGCCTAGACTAATAGACTGGCTCAAGTTTCCAGGGACTAAATATTTTTTCTTATCATCTGTTTAATAATTCACTAAAATAAAACCGAAGAAATGTCAAGACTATATAAAGGCTGATCACTAGAGACTCTAGTGACCAGCCTTTATAGTCATGATATTTTTTGGTTTTATTTTAGTGGATTATCATACAGGAATATGAGAAAAATAAATTGTCACTGGAGACTGAAGCCAGTCTATATAATCTACAGCGGGCCATAAAGCTACAGCGGGACATTATCGGCCCGTCAGCTACCCTGACGGGCCGAAAACGGCCCGTTATAGATTTATGTAGAATACTGACTGGGTTGGCCATATGTTTCTGTTTTTTTTTTTTTTTTTTCTAACAGAAAATTTCAGGTAAATTGTTACGATTGGTTAGTTTGGAGTTTAACGGTTCAATCTACACTACTTAGGTCATGTCGAGTAGGTCAGTTTACCTAATCACGTTTAGTCCTCAACATTTGACACAACTGTCTCTCCTGGGATGTAACTTTGTGTACGAAATTTGCTTTCGTGCCCGTGCCATTTGTTGTTAAGTATCGACGAAGAAGTTCAATAAAGGTGTTATAGCTACGTCTGTAGGCAAGGAGTTCCACACATCCACCACACTATGTTAGAAAACACTGGCTCTAACTTTCAATGTAGAACGTTGTTTGAATATCTTCATATGCTGTTTCTATTGGTTTATTGATACTTCGGGAGGGGAGGGGTGGTAACTTGGGGGTAATTGTGGTATGGGTGTCGAATTTCGAAACCTACGTACCCCATTCATATACCTGGCCTTTGAAAAAATGGACCCATTCATATACTTGATCGTCCAAAATGTTGACCTATTCATATACTGTCCTTTTATTGCTCTTAGTAGACAGATATTGCAGTCAATTCATTGAATACCAAGAGAAAAGGTAGCCTCAAAAATCTCTGAGCGGAAACATACACGCATATACCGGGGCGTCAGAAAAGTGGGGCCTTTCACATACGAATTAAGAAAAATCGGGTCGGTCATATACTTTTTGTTGAAAAAAAGGGGGTTAACCATATACCTGGCAACGCTGAAAAAGGGGGACATTCGGCACGCACATCCGTATTATGTCATATATAGGAACCCCTCCCCCCTTAGCCCCCGCCTCCGCCCCCGCCCCCCTCCCACGAGATTGATATAACATATGAGGGTCTATCGATTTGATTAAGAATTGCATATTATATTTCTCTTCTGTAACGTAATCGTCGGCAATCTAATATCGGTATTCCTGGTGCTTTTTATCTGTTTTCATATGTGTGATCCGATAATGAGTTAACCGTGTATCCCTTCTCTGATCATTTTCTGGTATTGTTTTTTTTTTTTTTTTTTTTTTATTTGATATGGGCGACCAAACCTGGGTAGTATACTCTAAGTTAGGTCTTACTAATGCCTTGGGTTAGCTCAGGTACCATGGCAAATTCGAACTCGTTTTTGAGTCCTTACCATATTCTTCCGATAGGCGATTCTAGTGAGTACACTCAACATACCATTATTGTCTAGAACAGGGAAAAAATCTCTTAACTATCGCCTTTGTTTTCTGACCTGGCATCATGAATAACTATCAGTGGCTCGAACTACCTATATCTCGAACAAATTTTCATGGTCCCGACTCTCAAAACTCGAGTTATTCAGAGTCGACTTATGTGAAACTTTTGAAGATCATTCCTAGGTTTCTATTGGCTAATGCTACCTTTTTCGCTGAGTGGTCTCTGAACAACAATTTCTCATCAAAAATATGTCCTGAACCAGTGCTTGTATTCATTTTTTGGCCAGAAACTGACAATTTTCCTTCTTGAATCAGCGGACTGAAACAGCGGCAGGGAGACAGGATGGCCGTACAAAATAGTTCACGACCATTCTCTACGAAATTCCTGGACCCCGCGGAGGGGATCAAACCCGCGGCCCTCTGATCACCAGTCGGACGCGCCTCCGATTGAGCCACCGAGGCCGGCAAAAACGAATTCTATTATTGTTATATAGGATTATCCTAGGCATACTGTTCTCCCTTTCACAGTGTATATGATTATGATTTGATATTTTACGTTCCTTTCAACACATACAGTACGTCATATAGAGACGATTGAAGGGTGATTAATAAGTCACTGTGAAATGAAGCGCCGTACAGTCATGAATTGAATTCCACCTTCAGCGGGGTTCGAACCCGGGACTTAGTGATCACGGCCCAGTTGTTCAAAGCTAACGATGTCGTTAGTTAACGATTCGTTAAAATTTACATCGGGTGATACACAAATATGCTGAAATTTTTTGCTGAAAAAATGTGAGTAGCTTTTGCTGTGCAAAAGCTACTCACATTTTTTCAGCAAAAAATATCAGAATATTGTATACTGAATCCGCTAAAACGAAATGACCCTTAACGAGCTCGTTAAGCTACCGACGCTTTGAACAACTGGGCCCGGTCAAGAGCAATATTCACTCGGCCACCCAATGGTAAAGCCATTGCATAGACCCGTTTTAAAAAAAATTGAACCTACCTCATTGTCGCCACGGTAAGCGAAAACCATCTGCACAGACAGATCAGAATCTTAACTGCCCAATATTTTGGCGAAAACAAAGGCTTATCTATTAGCTATGGTCACGGAGTGTACCTTTTACAGTGATCTGTTAACGTTATGATTGAAGAAAGCCTTCACCATCACGAAAACATACCATTATAATTTTGACCCCCTTAAACCCCACTTGTAAACTGGGGTTTACAAGGGTATACATTATTTTTTTCTTATTTCTACTCAAAAACATAGATCGTGTGTACCCTTTAGAACCGCCTCGACGAGGCGGCTCTAACGAGTACCCACAGTCTAAGTTTTGAGCAGAAATGTGAAAAAATATCAGAATTTTCTATCTGGAAATTTTCTGTTTTTGGCGGTGAATTTTTCAATTTATTTGAATAGGCGTGTTTTCGTAACGCGAGGCAGGATGATCTGAATCTTTGTTTGTGTTGAGGTTTTACGGCCCAGTCAACCCAATGGGGTCATGTCGAGCGCGGTCAGTTTACCTAACCACACGTTTACTGGGCAGGCTTAATCCTCTAAGCCGTTAACCAGTATTGTGCAACATTCTTTCGCCAGAAACTGACAACTAAACAATTCATATACGGTCAAAGATAATCGACTCAAATTTTAACAGACTTGTCTGAGTTGATGCTGAGCGTGCTGCGTAAAATTTCAACAGACCACGTTTTTTATTTATTTATTTATTTATTTATTTATTTATTTATTTATTTTTATTTTCATTTTATTTTCCCCGGCAAACAATGTCTCATATTTCAGGCAAATTGTCTTCTTTGGAAAACAGGGTTTGACAATGTAAATTGTCTCCTATGGAAAACAGGGCTTGACATTTCATGCAAATTGTCTTCACATGCGACAATTTGCATGAAATGTTAGACCCCTTCTTTCTGGGAGAATAAGAAAAATATCATCAATTTGTCGCCTATCGAATTTGCCCAGTGATAAAAGATAATAATCAGTCTCAAAGCAACTTATTAGGATATTATACAGTGAAAGATGCAGATGTCAATATACTATATTACAAGACAAGATTGTTTAACCATTAAAAGGCAATTAAACCTTCTTAAATTTCTTCTTCTTTTTTTTTTTTTTTTTTTTTTTTTTTTCTGTTGTTGTTGTTGATTTTTTCAGTTTTGCTTTTTTTAGGAATGGAGGAGGATTTTTTTTTTATTTCTATTTTTATTTTTCTTAGTATTTGTTCCCCCCAAAATAGACGACTTCACATGTTACTTTGCTGCGCCTCAGACGATTCGCATGAAAAATAACGCCTTAGCCTTATTTCTCTGAAAAGAAATACAACAATATCGTCTGCAACAGTTAAAAAATGTATTATCCATTTATGCCTTACATCCCATAAAGGGACATTGTCAAACAGTGTAGATCCAGATCATACGCCTAAGTACGCCGCTTCTGGTCAGGATCTACACGGTTTGCATTAAATATAAGAATTTCTATCAAACGTAGTAATAATAAATATTAACCAGACATCCATTCTACTGGAAATGGACCGGTCCAAAGACTTAAGATAGAAGAGTCTACTCAGCACAAATAGGTTAAGGATTACATAACGAAAGTATACCAATATAATTTTGACCCCCTTACACCCCACTTTATACCCCAGTTTTACTATATAATTTACAGGGGGTATACATTATTTTTTTTATTTCTGTTCAAAAACATAGATTGTGGGCACTCGTTAGAACCGCCTCGACAAGGCGGTTCTAACGAGTACCCACAATCTATGTTTTGAGCAGAAATACGAAAAATATCAGAATTTTTATCTGAAAACTTCTAGTTTTTGGCGGTGAAATATTCAATATATTTGAATAGGTGTGTTTTCCCAATGCGAGTTTCTGAGACGGTATTTGTTACTTTTTTATCATGGCAAAGGCATTTTTTTTCTCTTATGTACTTGTTAATATGAAACAAACATTCGTGTAGTTTACACAACGTCATCTGTCATTGTCATTTACCTATTGGGTTCTCGGTTTGTGAGAGTTGACAATTACATGGACTAAAACAATGGGATGAATACCTTTAATGACAAGCAGTATTCGTGGCAATCGTGTTCACCTGAGCGGAACACACAAAATAGATAAGCATTTTTAAAGGATTTTATGTGATTTCGTTGAAATGTCATCGAAAAGGATGCTTTCAAAAAAGCAGTGTATATTTGTTATTGTGATATTACCCATATTGTTGATCCCGGCATTTATCATTTTAAGGATGGCTGAGCCAAAATATGATATAGATATGCTATTGTCGCAGCAACTGCCCGCGGATACTTACCAGATGGTTAGAAAGTCCTCGGATCAACCACGTAAGTTCAATATTTCAACTATGACATAAATGCTACAGGTTTGAGCGATGTTGATCTATAGATAAATCTTTAATTGTTATTTGTTCGCATGCATACCGTATATACGCAAAGGACTCGGATTGACAGGTGAGCAAACAGTGTAGACCCCGATCAGACGCCGCAGAAGGCGGCGTCTGATCAGGGTCTACACTGTTGAACACTCATCCAGCACATAAACGCATAAACAGGGAGTACATATTAAATGGTCATGCTTTAGGACAAATATGGTTAGGAATTTTAAAGGTGTCCAAATACGATAAATAATATGGTTACGTTGATACATGTACATGTAACTGAGCTTTGTTATGCGAAAAATGTTTTATTTATTTATTTATTTTTGTTTCGTCTGACTGCAGATCCAGGGATCGCAAGTTCGTATCCTGGCTCGGCTACACAACGGTCATTCTCCCCCTCCCCCCCCCCCCCCCTCCAACCTCCACCCCACACACACCTCTTTCGCAGATTCAAGACGGGCAGTTATCAGTATACTGATGAAAGTATGTGCACAAGTACTGGTTAACCGCTTAAAGGACTAAGCCTGTCCTAGAAAGTGTTAGTTAATTGACGAGCCTAACGTGGCCTTGTTATTGTTGAATGGTCGTTAAACTCCAACTCAGTTCAGTTTTGTTTTCGCGATCACGTTTCTTATTCTGATGCTAGCATTGTTGCTCAGCATTGTGGTCACCTCGAAGGGGAAGAAATAGCTGGTTGCTAGGCTTTTCTTCAGTGCTGTTCTTCGTGCTGTTTTACTCTTTCTCAGGGTTTCATTAACCCATTTATGCCTAGCGTCCTATAAAAGGGACATTTGCAAACAGTGTTGACCCAGATCAGACGCCACATTCTGCGGCGTCTGATCAGGGACTACACTGTTTGCAGTTACATCGGAAAGTTTCTATAATGCAAGCAACTATGACAATTTCTATACAACACCCATTTGACTATATAATGGACCCTTCCAAAGTTCATGATGCGAGAGTTCACTGAAAATATTCAGACATAAATGGATTAATTGTTTTGCTTCTTTTCTGAACAGGGGTCTGTCTGCAAGGAAAGAATTTTTTCCCATAAAGAGCAACTTTTTTATTTTCGAGGAGACCCCTTTTTCGGTTGGAGTTTGGTGTACAGGAAAGCAAATAGCAAATCATCACGAAAACAGACCTGTGTAATTTTGATCTCCTTGAACCCCACTTTTATATAGTAAAACAGGGGTTTACAGGGGTATGCATTAGTTTTCTTATTTCTGCTCAAAAACATAGATTGTGGCTACCCACAATCTGTGTTTTGAGCAGAAATATGAAATATCAGAGTTTTTTATCTGAAAATTTTCAGTTTTTGGAGGTAAAATTTTCTATATTTTTTAATAGGCGTGTTTTCGTAATACAAAAAAAGTTGTCATTCTTGTAAATGTGGCATGTGTTTCCTTGCCCATCAATGTTGCATTCCGTTTCAGATTATACGTTTGTTTGTGTTCAGGTTTTACGGCCCAATCAACCCAATGGGGTCAGTTTACCTTACCACACGTAAGCAGGCTTAATCCGCTAAGCGGTTAACTAATATTGTGCACATTCTTTCGCCAGAAACAGACAACTGCCCTTCTTGAATCTGCGGAAGGGAGAGAATGTCCGTAGAAAATATTTCATGATCAAACTCCAAGGAATGTTGCCGACCCGGCGGGGGTCGAACCCGCAACCTTCTGATCACCAGTCGGACGCGTATCCAACTAAACCATATTTGGAGAGGAGCGGAACGTCGTTGAGCTAGTTAAACTAATCAACAGATCAGCGTCTACTGATCAAAACCTTGATTACATCTAATTTCTTGTAATTCAGAACACACAAAGCACCTTTTCTAAGTATTATTCAAATAAAATCAAATTTCAACCATACGGTATCAACAGTCAGTAAGTTCTCAGCCAAAGCGCTCCTAGCATGTATTTTAAGGTTAACCATTACCAGAACACGCCTATACAAATATATAGAAAATTTCACCTCCAAAAACTGAAAATTTTCAGATAAAAACTCTGATATTTTTCATATTTCTGCTCAAAACATAGATTGTGGGTACTCGTTAGAACCGCCTCGCTGAGGCGGTTCTAACGAGTACCCACAATCTATGTTTTTGAGCAGAAATAAGAAAAATAATATATACCCCTGTAAACCCCAGTTTTACTATATAAAAGTGGGGTTTAAGGGGGTCAAAATTATATAGGCGTGTTTTCGTGATGTGAATTTTCGTACATGTACATGTATTCAGCCGAACTTCAATGACTCAAATGGAAAATTGTTCTAGACATTGGTAGTTCGAGCCAGAGAGGGTTAATCATAACGCCAGATCTGGAGGCAGATTGGGATCATTTAGGGATGTCTTTTCGATCTTCCATAGAATAATGGTATGGTGAGTGTAATATTCATTAGAATCGCCTCATTGAGGCGATGCAAATGAGGACCCACAACATACATTTTCACGATAAAGTAACGAAATGTTCCTAAAATATCCCTTAACACGTGTTTTCTTGAGCTATCCGATGAATAAACGAGTCTTCAGTGTACAGTATTTGTAAGGTTTATGAATTTTGTCAAAATTCCGCATTTAAGAATATGTATATATGAATTTGTGTAGATTTATGCATTTACAGAGTATATGAATAGTACAGTGTCACGAGGCGTCCAGCCGCACACCTGTATCATATAAAAGACAATAGCCGCACGACCCACCGGTCCCACAACATACACCTGAAAATACTAATTTGACTTCAGACATTATTAACTCCGGACAGCTTATTGTAAATGTTGGCAAAGTTAATTCCCGGACTTTTTGAGTGCCTGAACGGCTGGCTATCCAATCTAACTTAACGTTTGTGATTAACCGAAATAAAAACGTCGCACCCTCCTACCCAGCTAGCATTCTTTATAAATCTACAGCGGGCCGTTATCGGCCAGTCAGCTACCCTGACGGGCCGATAACGGCCCGCTATAGATTTATGTAGAATGTTTACTGGGTACCTCATTACTTTTTTCAAATAAGATTCTGCATCCAGTCCGTCTTATCAGGGTCGTTTTCATTCTGCTGACTTCATTAAAGTGTACATGTACTTTATAATTTCTGGTCCTTTGTGATCTCAGCTCCCTTTTGTGTTTGAAAATTTATAAGAGGGTCACTGATGAGACCAATTTGGCCGAAACTAGTTAGTCTGGCCCAGAGTGCTTGACACTTTGCCTGTATTCGTTTTGTGAATGTGTTCGTTGCTCTGAAGGTAGACTGGCTCCAGTCTCCAGTGACTAAATATTTATTCTTACAATCTTTTTTGATAATCTACTAAAATAAAACCAAAATAATATCATGGCTATAAAGACTGGTCATAGTGACCAGTATTTATAGTCAAGATATTATATTTTGGTTTTGTTTTAATGGATTATCAAAAAAGAGCATAAGAATAAATATATAGTCTACGCGCAAGGGTACATTGTAATTCATCATATAAGATTTTTATTGGATCCAAACTGAAAAGAGGCTCACTGAAAAAGGAAAAAACATTGCAACTTCTCTTTCTTTTGAGAACACGGGCATTCTTTCCTTGCAGAGTAGACCCCTCTTTCAGAAGGGACTTGGTGCATGTGCAGAAAAGCAAACAAGAAGTCACAAAAATGATACCATTTAAAATAATGGCGCAAAATCTACAACACCCTTAATCTTTCCACTCTCCAGGCAAATTCAGCAGATATGAATTAGTAATATAAATTATGAAATTAGAAAAAATTAGAAAAAAAAATTATATACTATGAATTAGCATATAATTTATTTTTATTTATTTATCTATTTTTTTTTTTTTTTTTTTTTTTTTTTTTTTTTTCCTAGAAAACGGGATTTGAGATTTCATGCAAATTGTCTCCACTGGAGACGACAATTTGCATGAAATATCAAAACCTGTTTTGGATGAAATATGAAAAATATTTCAGCAGCTGAGTTTTTTATTTATTTATTTTTTTTTCCAGAAAACAGGATTTGATATTTCATGCAAATTGTCTCCACTGGAGACAAATGCATAGGAGTGGAGGGGGTGAGATATTGAGATATAAAAAAAAATTCTGTATGGTGTCTGCTGAAAAAAAATATCCAGCATGCTGAACGTTGAGCTGACTACACGATTTAGCTCAACGATATTATCATTTCTATGAATTTCTTATTCTATCTGCAGGTAAAGCACCGGTTAGACCACGCCCACAGAAATGCACAGATTACATATGGACAGGAGCCTGCCATGACACGTGTCACAGATACAACGTGATGGCTAAACAGACGCAACGACGCCAGCAAATCTTTGTGTGCGATCGTTCAAAAACACAGCTTAAGACCGTGTACAAGAAGAAAACCAAATACGTGTACAAAATACCTTTCCAAGACGTTTGTTTGCGCAAGGTGGTAGACTGGTATTGTCAAGATGGGAGAAAAGTTCCTAATATTATTCATTATGTCTGGTTTGGAAAAAATGAGTTTAAATTTGTGCATTTTCTGAGTTTTCTTAGCGCACACAAAATGCAGAATCCCTGTATGATAATGGTTCATGCGGACCGTATGCCTAAGGGTACATTGTGGAGATATTTTCTACAGATTTCACCGAAAGTTGTCCATGTGCATCGGAAACCGCCTAAGAAGATATACAAAAACAAGGTCACATTTATTGAGCATAAAGCAGCTGTGGCGAAATTGGAGGCTCTTAAAGGTTCGTATATTTCCCTTTAATAACGCTATACCACTTTCTGGGCGAATTCGGCAGACGATAAACTGGTAATATTTTTCTTACTTTGCCGCCTTTCCTAAAAACTATATTTGGAAGGGGGAAAATACTGTTTTTCACATTGTACGTCTGCCCGTAACACTTTTGTAAACATTGTCATTTTGTTAAATTTATCAGCAGGTTTGGTTTGCACACAAATAGTACATATACATATTAAAATCAACAGTGTAAAAAGGGTGATCTACGTTACCTGATTAATAACAGAAGCAATAACATTTTGATTTGATTTTTTTTTTTTTTTTTTTTTTTTTCAAAATCTGCAAATTAGGATACACGTTTCTTTTGAAAACCTATGTGTAATTATTCTCAGATTTAACCTTAATTTGTTGAAATATTTGGTGCTTTTAACTGTACCAGGATTATGAAAATTAAGTCTTGATAACATATTTAACTGGCTGTAAACTGATAAAGTTCTTAAGGTCAAAGTGCTAACATGTTTTATTTATTACCTTAGGATATAGGCTTTCAGAACATAAATGTCTGCAAAGTTCTCTGGCATGGCTCTGGAAGTCCACGTCTCATAGCTTAATAAATTTATGTTACGGGTTTCTTTTTTACAGAATATGGAGGTATATATCTAGACACAGATCAAGTTTTACTGAAATCAGTCAATAAATTTCGAAACTTTGATGCAACTATCGGACTAGAGTACGAAAAAACCGCCGCAAACTCTATCGTCATAGCGAAGAAAAACTCACAATTTATCAAGTACTGGTACGAAGGATATCGGTCGTACGGACGAACGGATGGAAATCAACACAGCAACGTCTTGCCTTACAAGCTAGCGAAGAAATATAAGGATCTGGTTCATGTGGCTGGAGGGGTGTTTGCTACCCCGAATGCTAAACAGTTGCCTCTTTTATATAACAAAAACATTGACTGGTCGAAGCACTATGGCGTGCACCTTTACAGCAAGATACACGATCGTTTTTACGGGGATACGTTTACAATGGACACAATCAGGGGCATGAACACGACGGCTGGGGCAGTTGCGCGCTATATTCTGTATGGTAACCCAGAAGTATGCGACCCAAGGCGGAGTAAGGGTTGAGCTTCATGTCACCGTTAACGCCAGTACCTTAACCTTATCCTTTACAACTCTCTGGGCTAATTCAGCAGACGAAGTTTTGAGGGTTTTTTTTTTCTTATTTCTTTTTTCCAAAAAATGGCTAAAAATATTTCAAAATATCGTCTGCTGAAAGTTTTACCCAGCATGCTAAGTGTTAATAACCGTAAATATTCAGAGTTCTGCTCCTTGACATTTTTTTTTTTTTTTTTTTTTTTTTTTTTTTTTTTTCAAAACTAGAACAAGTCCATTTAACTAATTGGTGACGTCCCTAAAATGTACTGGAGAAATAGCACGATCCTGATCCAACTGCTTCTGAAAGAGAAGCTTGTTTTTAGCTCAGGCAACCGCATGGCCGAGCGGGCAGCACTCTTGATTTCGGTTCACGGTATTCTGGGTTCGAATCCTTAGGTGGAATTCACCTCATGACTGTGCGACGCGTCATTGCAGAGAACCTTTTATTACAACTGTTAAAAGAGACGCAAACACTAAATGACGTTATTCAAAGTTCTTTTTCACCTTGAAACCACGTGTTCTTGGTATTCATTACAATCACTTCTTGGAGGCGATTCTAATGATTTATACTGCCTAAACTTACTTGATGAATCATGGAAAATTCTTATGGGGAATTGGTACACTTTGGAGGGAGGGGAGGGAACTCTTTCAAAATTGTGTTGCCGTCCTTCTGACAAAGTGGTCTTCTCTGGGAGCAAATTATTTTCTTTAAAATAAGGCATTTTATTATATAAGAAAGGTTAATAATTGATAAATGGTAATATGATCGTAAAATGTGGCATCGGACTGCCTGTAAAATTTCAGTTCATCAAAAATGAAATGTTTTTTCGGCGTAGCTGTATAAGCTGGCTTTTGACATACTTATTGGTATTAGTCTCGAATGAATAAATAGTAATTTGCGACTGGTTAAAAATGTGTAAACTTCTGCAAACAAGTAGGGGTAAGTATAGAATTTACCGATGTTTAACAAATATATTCGTGACTGAACAATCACTGAATTATGACATTTATCTATTTAAAGTTGTACAGTATGGCAATGCAGATGTTAACAATCGAAAAAGTACCCATAATTTAAATAATATCGATAAAATAGTTGCAATGAAATAAATGATTATAGACGAGCTTTTAATTTTGTACAGTGTAACTAAATGTTTGATGTAAGCGGCCCAAACGCTAAGCGAACAAGGGGCGTTCAAGTTTACTTCTCTCCACTGTGTCGATAATATACAGAATTATCATGTGCCTAATATTATGTGCAAAAAAAAGGATATAAAATCGCATGGTTTAATTTTATATAATAAATAAACAGGAACTATGCCTTAAGCTTGATAGAAATGTTGGCAACCATATTGTTCATTCTTAACTAGGAAATAGGTTTGTTGAACACCCCTTTTATTTGTTTTTCGCGGTGTAAGCGGCCTATTGCGTCGGAGCGTAAACGACACAAAGAAATATTACTATTTTTAGCTCCGCTTCAGGTAGGATTTTTTAGAATATCACTATTCATACCGAATGGAATTTGTTCAAATAAACGCAGAGTACGCGGAAAATCAAGTTCTTTCTGGTGGTGTAAGCGCTATTCTGCGATCTGGTCTAATTCTGGAGAACATTCGAAGAATGTTTTTGCTGTCGATCTGGGTCACCGGGACAATGTACATGAATTTTGACGAAAAACATTCTCCGAATGTTCTCGAGAATCCGGCCAGATTGCAGAATAGCACTGACCACCAGAAAGAGCTTGATTTTCCGCATACTCTGTGCTTTATTTGAAAAAAAATCCTTCAGGTATAAATCGAGATATTCTAAAACATCCTACCTGAAGCGGAGCCAAAAATAGTAACAAACTCTGTGCACCTAGTCATTTGGTCACGTGGATTCCCCACTACAATCAAACTGTCTGAAACATCAATATGTAGGAGTGCCGAATGATTGTTCAAAGTTTATGAATAGAGTTATCCCTCGAATTGCTATAGCAATCTTTCAAAATCTCCTCAGTACGAGCTGGTTGGTTTGTTTTTTGTTTTGTGTTGCTGTTTTTTGTCACAGAAATGTTTCTTCAATAGAAGGTCATTAAATCTTGTTAAAAGAATTCTGTTCTGTCTCAAAATATGACTTCCAGTTGGCTTGGTTAGGAATTATGTAGAGTAAACTTGACATTTCTTCTTCTGCACAAACTATGGTCCAATTTCAAAATTTTTGTACAAACGTTCCATAGGTGAATGTCTATCAAATTTGTTCAAATTATATTTGTTGGTTCCTCATATGCCTGTCTAGAACACTTCGAACATTTTGTAATCAACAACTAACTAGATTTCAACAATACTCACAAACATCACTGGATTGACCATCCATCAAAATTTTTCAAATTAATTTGTATCACCAAAAAAAAAAATTAAATAAATAACCAACAAAGGGCAGGGTCTGATATATATATATGCAGAAAACTTTGAAAATATCCTTCCACCAGGTTAAAAAAAAATCTGCTTCCCAGGTGAGCAATCCAGGGCCATCATGACCCTCTATTACACATTAAATATGTTTTTTCCAGTTTTTGCCAATCTTCATGGCCAGTGTTACACTTTGCTTACTCTTTATCAAAAAGGTGCATGGTTGGCAAGGATTTTTCAAATACTGGTATAGTAGACAAATTAACACACAAAAATTACATGCTTTACATTTATATGCTAAATTGCTTTTCATAATTTAGCACAGATATTTACACATCTGAGTACACTCCCTTTCCTGCCAACCCTTGCAATATATATAATGTCTTACAGTATTAAAACTTTCTTGATAGTTTGAATTCGTAATAAAGTTTATATTTTAGAAGCCTTCTTCTTTTCATATTGAACCACAAAGTAGTTTCAATATTCATATTCCAGTACCTCTTACGCCGTTCATCTTTTTTAAAGATATTTCTTGTTTATCGAAACTCTGAATTAATGTCGGTAACATTAATTTAGAGATACGATAAAAAAAAGTAATTTCATTTTTGATCCAGTTCAAGAATGCGAGACTAACTGAAATTTTACTGGCTGTCAGGTGCCACATTTTATGATTGTATCAATATCATATATCAATTTAGTAAACCTTTCTTGGATAATAAAATGTCTGTTTTTGAGGAATATGGAGGCGTTTAGAAAAGAACACTTTTTAGAAGGGTATTGATATGCAGGAAAGCAATCAGGAAGTTACACATCATAAAAACATGCCTATATAATTTTGACCCACTTAAACCCTACTTTTATACACTAAAACTGGGGTTTACAGAAGTATATATTATTTTTTCTTATTTCTGCTCAAAAGCATAGATTGTGGGTACTCGTTAGAACCGCCTCGTCGAGGCGGTTCTAACGAGTGACCACAATCTATGTTTAGAGCAGAAATAAGAAAAATATCAGAATTTTTTTTTCATCTGAAAATTTTCATTTTTTAGTGGTAAAATTTTCAGTATATTTGAATAGGCATGTTTTCGTAATGTTTTGTTGCCGTCCTTCTGAAAAAGAGCTCTTCTCTTGGAGCAATCTATTTCCTTTTAGAAATGACAGCTTTTTAGAAGGTTGCTGATACGCAGAAAAGCAATCAGGAAGTTACTAAAGGTGCATCACGAAAACATGCCTATATAATTTTGAGCCCCTTAAACCCCAATCTGATATAGTAAAACTGGCGTTTACAGGGGTATACATTATTTTTATTATTTCTGCTCAAAACATAAATTGTGGGTACTCGTTGGAACCGCCTCGCCGAGGTGATTCTAACGAGTACCCACAATCTGTGTTTGTTTGTTTTTGTTTTTTTTTTTTTTTTGGCAGAAATATGAAAAATATCAGAATTTTTTATCTGAAAATTTTCAGTTTTTGGAGGTGAAATTTTCTTTATATTTGAATAGGCAAGTTTTCATAATGTATAGGCATGTTTTCGTGATGGTTCCCCTTGAAAATTATGGCAGAAAATCTGTCAAGTGTATTGAGTCCTCCTGAATGGATGTCTCTTTCCCTTGTAATGTTCATGTAGGTCCCGAGTGCAATACGAAACACTGTTTATTTAATGAAGTAGACTGTAAACCAGACTAGACACTTTGCTGAACAAGTAATTAACATTGGTTTAAGAGCGATCGTGAAAACGGGGAAATTGTGATGACTAAATAGTACAGTAACACTGTGTAAATAATACTTTGTTTAGAAATTTTGTTTATAATAAAAATAAGTATCTTTTTTCTTGTTTCTCCAGGAAAATATATGTTGTGGGTACTAATACATGAGACATTCAAATGAGTATCCACGACATCAAGGTGGCTATGTCAAGTGGTATTTTGGAAAGATGCACACTTTTTTAACATTAAAATCGCTCGATTCAAGGTAATGGAAATTGCTCTTTTCTCAGGTTATATCCAACCGATTCTCATGAAACAAAGTACATCGCATATTCGAATATGAGCACTATTCATAAACATACAGCGTATTCCTATTCTGCAAACATTCGAAGCAAATATTATTTTCGCGACGGAAATGTCCGAAGTGTTCGCACTAACATTTGCTTCGAATGTTTGCAAATACTGCACGCAGGATTTCAATAAGCTGTATGTTTATACAATGATTCATATTGACATATGCGATGCACTTTGTTTTATAAAGATGGGTTGGATATAATCTGAGAAAAGTCAATTTCCTTACCTTGAATCCAGCGTTCAAAAAAGTGTGCACCCGTCCAAAAAAAAAAACATGTGACATAGCCACTTTGAACATATATTTTCGTGGTCTTGTAGGCGCTTCTGGTTGCAAATGGGCCTCATCTGGTGCGATGGCTTAGAAGTATACATTCCAGATAGGTGTTTTAACATAATGTTGTACAATTTTCCACTTCGCTGTATAAGAAGTAAAATGGTTTACCGTAGATACCCTAAGAATTCGGGAGCCTCGTCTTTTTACTATACTTCTCCTATGATTTAACCCACTGTAGTTTGGAGACCCCTAAAAGGGTAATTGGCAAACAGTGCAGACCAGGGTCTCCAATATTTGAAAGTAGTTTAGCCATTTTCTCTAGGAATATCTAAATCTCATAGCCAGACGTACCTAAAATTGAAATTGGACTCTTCCAATATATGGTGTGGGCGAATCTATTCAGTCTAACATGGGTTAGCAAGTCCATTTTACTACACTTGTACTTGCTAATGTGTCTGAAAACTGCTGAGTGACGACCATTGTAGACCCAGATCGGACACGGCGACCGATCTGGGTCTACACTTTTTGCTCAGGCCTGTCTGTCCGAATATTAAGGGTTAATCGGTATGTTAACAACTGCGTCATGCTAAAAGCTGGTTTAGGATATATACGACGAACGAAGATATTGGTAAGCATGTGCATCCATAAACAGGGATTTCATTTTTCGACTGTAGATCCTGCAATATGGACACCCATCACGAAAACATGCCTATATGAATTTTACCCCCCTTAAACCCCACTTATATATAGTAAAACTGGGGTTTACAGGGGTATACATTATTTTTCATATTTCTGCTCAAAACATAGATTGTGAGTATTCGTTAGCTCGCCGAGGCGGTTCTAACGAGTACCCACAATCTATGTTTTGAGCAGAAATGTAAAAAATATTGGAGTTTTTGTATCTGAAATTGTTCAGTTTTTGTTGGTGAAATTTTCTATATATTTGAATAGGAGTGTTTTCGTAATGACTGACAGGTCCATCTGGACTTTAACGGTTTATATGAAGATGGTAAAGGGCCTTAAAGTTTTGTGCCATACATTTAGGGGATAACTGTATTTAAAATTGTCATTTGGGGAGATAAATTGGCGGTTTTAAGATCGGAAATTTTGTTTTACGGCGACCGTAAAACCGACGATTGGCCTCCCCATATGATAATTTTCAGTGCAGTTATTTATCCCCTTTCTAATGCACTTATTCATTTGTAAAAATAAAAAAAAAATGTAGATTTTTGCCAAAATCAGCATGCTGACAGCGTAAAATTTTAGACTTTTGCGAAAAACGGTAAGAGCTGCTAGCTGCATGAAACTGAATGTCAGTCGATGAAAAGCGACATTATGTAATGTTGTCGGATTTTCGACAGTTTATTGCAGATTCTAATGCAACTGCACATGTAATGCGATGTCACGTTACAAACGCAAGTGCATTTTGGATGTCAAATATGTATTACAAGACGTAAAAAAACACTCAGGGTATTATATGTGCAGTACAGTATCACAATAGTCGGCATGACATTTGGGAAAGATACAATGTAAGAAAAAATGTTTCAAATTGCCATCTGTTGAGAGTTTTACCAAGCATGCTAAGTTTAAAGATGTTGATGGGCTTTGAGTGAACACAAAGTACAGTGCATTTCGTGTAAACTACTGTTTATTTGCAATATGCTTAATCATTTATTTATTTGATAAATCCATTACGGAAACACGCCTATTCAAATATATAGAAAATTTCACCTCCAAAAACTGAAAATTTTTAGATAAAATCTCTGATATTTTTCATATTTCTGCTCAAAACATAGATTGTGGGTACTCGCTAGAACCGCCTCGGCGAGGCGGTTCTAGCGAGTACCCACAATCTATGTTTTGAGCAGAATTAAGAAAAATAATGTATACCCCTGTAAACCCCAGTTTTACTATATAAAAGTGGGGTTTAAGGAGGTCAAAATTATATAGGCATGTTTTCGTGATGGCTTTCAAAGCAGTATACACTTGAATGAGTTTCAATTACTTTACACCACCATTCTCAACCTTTCCACCAGTGAAAATATTATATTTAGTCTGAGTATTCAGAAAACAGATCTGAGCAAACCACACAGACCCTGATACTACGCCGCAGAACAAGACGCCCGATCAAGATCACCAATGTTTGCCATTCATAGAGCAGTTTTAGATACATCATTGATTAGGTAATAAGCTGGACGTTCAGATTTTCGGACAACTATTGAAATTAATTAAGGTGTCTGAATGCTTGAGTCATAACATCAGAAAACGTAACTTCAGACACATGCGCCAAGCGAAGTTCAGATCAGCCTGCGCATTCGCGAATGCACAAGCTGCCCAGAATCTTCACTGGGCGCATTTTGGATAACTTAGATTATAAAGGTTCTTCATGTGTACAATGTAGACTCTGATCAGACTGCGCGGATGCGCATGTTGATTTGAATCTTCGTTGGGCGCACATGTCAGAAGGTACGTTTTCTCACGTTATGGCGCATTTAAATGCACCAGTTATTTGACATTCCGCCCCTACGGGACTGGGGATAGCGGGGACATAGCGGCGTTTATTTTACCTCCGATGAGTCGTGGCAATTGATGTTCATGGGTATCAATTTCCCGCCAAAATGCTTTACATGCATAAATTAGAGCCACATCAACCTCAAACTTTAGTTTTCTAACTGTCAATGATATTTTATATGTTACCTTTGAATTTAGCTGTATCGAGTATACCAGACCTTTTACCAAGAAATATATACAGGTTGATTTTTGCAACAGAGAACCGACTGTTCCAGGAAGCAAAAACTGGCCCTGGGGGGGGGGGGGTGGAGGGGGGGTTAGCAGAGATTTTACCATAAATTATTCCCCGCAGTGCTGGGTGTTTTTAGCGGGACTTTGAAACTGAAAAAAAAAAGAAAAAAAAAAAAACGCTATTCCTACAAATGACTAATGCATAAGCTGAAAACCATATAACATGCAGACAGGCCTGGACAAACGGTGTAGACCTAGAAAAAAAACGTCACAGAACGCGCAGTCTGGTCAGGATTTACCCTGTTTTTATTCATCCAATGGTTGTTACACACATAAACAGGTAGTAAAATGAGCTTGTTCAAATTTAGGATACCTATGGTAAGGAGTTATGGTGTCCGAACATTTCTAGGGTAAATACGGTTTGCCTATGCGAAGAGGAATCTTCCTTTAGACAAATCAACAGGTAGTAAATCGATTTCATCAATTTTAATCTATTTATGTCTTGTGGACTCTTCTACCCTTCTCTTTGGACAGGTTCATTACCAATTTAAGGGGTGTCTTGTTCGTTTTGTAGATTCATCATTTAATATAAAAAATTCCTGTACTTACTGCAACTAGTGTAGACCCTGATCAGACGCCACAGAAGGCGGCGTCTGATCAGGGTCTACACTGTTTGCCATTGTTCCTTTTATGTGAGATTAGGGGTTAAGACAATTATGGTAAGGAGTTCAGGAGTATCAATATTTAAGGGTTAGTGCGATATAACATACAGTCATTCGGGCCTGATCAGACAATGTAGACACTGGTCAGGCACCATAGATGCATAATCAGGTCAGGGTCTACACGGTTTTCACCAATCAAGCGGCTTTTGTGTTGCATTAGGCTTGCTCATTTTTTGGGGCACGTGTGTTCGGGTTTTAAAATGTCCAAAACTTATATTATTTTCAATCACGGTTTACATGGGCGAACAGACCCAGATCGCGTGTTTGATCAGATGGTCACTCATCCAGCAGGCTTTAGACACATTTACCCTTGTCATGCTGAATAAATTAAGATGCCACGCCGAATTCGAATTGTCAGCCAGTCAGATTCCTTGATCCAGATTGTTGACAAATTCACATACTGAATGGCAAACAGTACAGAGCCAGATCAATTGGCTTCTTAAGGAGCCAACTGATCTGGATCAACACTGTTTGAAAAGGCAGGGCATATCCGGGTTCAGCAGGACTAGGTAACAGGTAGTAACACGGAAATGTTCAGATTGCGGACACAATAATGGTAAAGAATGTAGGTGTCCACATTTAGGGTTTATGCTATAACAAATGCAGATAGGTCTGGCCAGAGAGTGTGAACCCAGACAGTGCGCCATAGAACGCGGCCTCTGATCTATCTGCCTGAAGTCTGTATTGGTTGCTACCCTTCCCGTGGGTCTTTGACAAATCAACAATGTAGGTGTCCACACAATGTAGGTGTCCACATTTAGGGTTTATGCTATAACAAATGCAGATAGGTCTGGCCAGAGAGTGTGAACCCAAACAGTGCGCCATAGAACGCGGCCTCTGATCTATCTGCCTGAAGTCTGTATGCGTTGCTACCCTTCCCGTGGTTTTTTGACACATCAACAGGTAGGAAAAATGGCGTGTTCAGCAGACATACTCGGAAAAAATGGTAGAGCCAGATCAAACGCCACAGAACACGGCTTCTGATATGTGTAAAAACTATGCCCAGTTGTTCAAAACTAATGATGTCGTCAGTTATCGTATCGTTAAAACTTTGATCATTAAATATGGTTTATACGCTAATATTTTTGCTGAAAAAAATGTAAGTAGCACATCAACAAATCTATGTATTAAAAAACATTGTATTATGTGTGTGGTGGGGTGCGTGTGGGAAGGTGTGTGTGTGTGTGTGTGTGTGTGTGTGTGTGTGTGTGTGTGTGTGTGTGTGTTCAAAATTTAGGGGGGCGTATGATAATAAGTCAAGGTGTCCCGATAATCAAGGTGAACACGGCGTGCCTGACATACAAAACACTCAAATATCATCCATCTTCCTTCTAGCCATAACTTCATCAACAATCTTTCCAATCCCTCTGCGCATTTCAGCCATAACTGCTGTAGGGTTTGGTATTTCGTCTCTGTTATCTTCTGTGTCACTGACGGTATTTTCTGATACAAAACCAGGACCGTTAGTTGCATTGTTCACTTCGCCTGACCCTTCTGTAGTTTCAGAGTCATCATTGTCTGGACCAGCAATACGAACTTCGGGAAGATTAAGATTTGTGTTAACAGTTGAGATAGCAGGGTCAGGATCCGGGACTGTGTCAGAAGTATCTGTCAATGCATCTGAACTCATACGACAGTTACTGCCTCTTCTGTTTGCTAAAAGAGCGTCCTCCACGTTTAAACCGGATGAACTACTCATACGCCTCTGATCAGCTATTGTGTATGCTGATAATAGACTCTTCCTTGCCTTTTCACTTGCAACCTCGTTTGTTTGACGCCCATATATTTCTATCATTATTGAAGCATCTTCCAAGTAACAGATCATCTATAAAACAATTATTACACAGGATAAAACTTCATAGGATCCTGAAGGGTCCAGTTGTTTTAGAGTATCTTTACCCTAATGAACTCACAAGTCAGTATTGACATTTAAGTGTCATGCAACATTGTAGAGACAAAATTTTCAGTTTTTTTTTTTTTTTTTTTTTTTTTTTTTGGCAAAAAGAAGAGACCTGACATGTCATGCAAAACCTTATTTTCTCTAATATTTAAATGTCATCTGCTGCAGTTATAATTCGTTCTTAAAGGCTATTATTTATAATAAAACGTTATTGATTAAATACTTATGGGAAGCGTTTTGCACAAACAAAAGTTAATGACATTATCCATAAAACGTGTCAGTGTCTTTAAACATTTTGAATTAGAAAGATTAATCCTTGTCATGCTGAATAAATTAAGATGCCACACCTATTTCTATTTTTCAGCCAATCAGATTACTTGGTCCAGATTGTTGATATAAATTCATATACTTAATGGCAAACAGTGCAGATCCAGATCAGTTGGCTTCTGAAGAAACAAAATGACCTGGATCTACACTGTTTGCAAAGGCAGGGTATATCCGGGTTCAGCAGGATAATGTTTAACATTTATAAGCAGATATGCTTTGAGCAACTAGGTAGTGGATATCTTCCAGATCAAAATAAAGGTGGGCCGCGCCAAGCAAAACTGTGTCCGAGCATGCGCAACATGGACAGATTCAGAGTCATACTGCGCAGTCTCATCCGGGCATTTGCTTTCCATTGATACGTTCTATAGTGTCCGTTGTCCTGTTAGCGGACATCGAAGGTCCTGGTCAGACTGCGTGGATGCGCAGGCTGATTTGGGCCTTCGTTGTCCGCATATGCCCGAAGACACGTTTA
The DNA here is from genome assembly GCA_964016985.1 of Anodontia alba. NCBI lineage: Eukaryota > Metazoa > Mollusca > Bivalvia > Lucinida > Lucinidae > Anodontia > Anodontia alba. Next base: position 56,884,036 of record OZ024828.1, read on the forward strand.
CGCATGTTGGCCCAAGGTATTGTCCCAGTTACGTATATTTCATCACGAAAACACGCCAATATGGTTTTTAACCGCTTAAACCCCTTTTTATAGAGTAAAACTGGGGTTTACAGAGGTATAAAATTTTTTGTTATTTCTGCTTAAAACATAGATTGTGGATACTCGTTAGAACCGCCTCGCCGAGGCGGTTCTAACAAGTGTCCACTATCTATGTTTTGAGCAGAAATTTGAAAACTACCAGAATTTTTCTTCTGAAAGTCTTCATATTTTGGTGGTAAAATTCTCAATATATTTGAATAGGCATGTTTTCGTAATGTTGATAGCGAGCAAGCTCTATGGTACAGCCACACGTCAAACGAAACGGTAAATAAACATTTTGTTTGCAGTTTGTCGGGTTCTCAATTGCAGTTTGTCGGGTTCTCAATTAATTTGACAGATCTATTTGTATTTGCCGGACCAACCGGAAAAATCCGGTACCAGAATCCGGTACCAAAATTTTAACGGTATAGCTTGGGTCTTATTCTTTGATTTTTTGGACCATTTTTGGCAATAATAATATACCTGCAACTGCTTTAATATTATCCATTTGTACTGTAACTGCAAAATGTGATTTTTTTCAAAGCATAGTGCATTGCGAGCTCGCCTATAGGCATTGCCTATGTTCATATTACAGAAGTATATTTAGATACGCATTATAATCCCCTCAGCGACACTGTCATAATGAGAAATCACAATTTCTGTTTTCATCTGGAAATCAGAAAGAAGAGATTGCATTACTCCATTAATGTTCAGTGCCCTCTTCTACCTCACTTTTATCACGGGTCCGTTTCCAATTGGGTCAGTTGGATTACCCTCTCTTAATGGAGAACTTATTTACTTACTTACTTACCTACTAACTTACTTAGTTTATTTACTTTTACTTACTTGCTCATTTATTTACTCAGTCTTATTTGCATACTTACTCCAATTCGAGAGGTGTCTGATCTCTTCTTATTATAAAAAATATAACAATTCCTGTATTTAATACAGATTATGTTGACGGTAACAGCACAGTGTCCACGCGGTTTTGTATTTCCCCAGGTACATGTACAGACTATCTGTCCGAATACAGTAGACCAACAGTGTTTACGAACAGTTAGCGAAAACCGAACGCAGGATTTTCTGTGCCCATACTGTGATAATCGTCTTTTCTTTTGCGTGAATTACCTGCTTGATATCTTTAGCTGCTGCTTTAAGTTATTTGTCAAATGTGTGGCTCTTTTACTGTTAACTTTCTTGTATTCATTTCTGTTACTTACCTGTATTCATTTCTGTTACTTACCTCGTGTGAAATATTAGTGACAATGTGGAGCTGATTTAATTTATATTTGGGTACAACGCCTTCAACCTCATCTGAGTAGTGTCTGGTTTTCTCCATATAGAAGGAATATTGGCACCAAGACTGAAAACAAGTTAACCGCAATTTAAGCAAATCGTATCGTTAGACATATGCGTCTAGCGTAGATTCAGCCTTCGCTTTCTTGCAATCCTATCAGACTATTCACTAAGAGCAATTTGGATAGCCAAAAACTTTGTTTTTCATGCCTGCTTACATTAACCCTCGTCCTGCTAAACCCGAATATGTCCTGCCTTTGCAAACAGTGTAGATCCAGATCAGTTGGCTTCTGAAGAAGCCAACTGATCTGGATCTGCACTGTTTTCCATTAAGTATGTGAATGTATTGCAACAATCTGGATCAAGTACTTTGATTGGCTAAAAACAAGAAATGGGCGTGGGTGGCATCTTAATTAATTCAGCAGGAAAAGAGTTAACGATAGATACTATTGGTTAAATCGCAGAACAGATACGGCCATAACCAGACTTGTGCAAATGCGCGGATTGACCACGAATTGATCAGATTCATCACTAGGAGCGCTTTCGCTTGACACGGCCCCTATGGATGTGCCGAACGTTTTAGGCCTTTGTATTTTTGCACTCTAATACTTTTTTATGCCCGAGTTTGATAATTCAGTTCACCAAAAATATCAAAAACCCTTCTTAAGACCCCTGAAAATACCAAGCAAGTTGTTGTATTAGTCCTTTAACTTTGTTTGGCGCTGGGCGACAATTATATATATTCTGTACTCTCTAATTGTACTGAAACAATTTTAACAAACATTACGAAAACAAGCTTATTCAAATATATAGAAAATTAAACCTTCAAAAACTGAAAAATTTCAGATAAAATCTTTCAAATTGATATTTTTCATACGTTTGCTCAAAACATAGATTATGGGTACTCATTAGAGCCGCCCCGGCGAGGCGGTTCTAACGAGTACTCACATCTATGTTTTTGAGCAAAAATAAGAAAAATAATGTATACCCCTGTAAACCCCAGTTTTACTAAATAAAAGTGAAGTTTAAGGGGGTCAACATTATAGGCATGTTTTCGTGATGGTTGCCTCCTCTGAATGCGAATCCAGTCCCCTGAAATTCACTCAGACTCTTATTTCCAAAGGCTCATAATAAGTGGTACAATTTATTTATTTATTTTATTTTATTTACACAATATTTTAAGAGGGTGACACATTTAGCTAAAATTAGCCATTCTACCAAGTGGCCCTCTACTAACATACTAAATTCTCTAAAAACACATGTTATTGAAAAGAGCAAAAATATAATATACACATATAAACACAATCGTCACACATACATTCTAAAAATGCAGTTTTATCTAAAATTAAGAGATCAAATGGTATAATTGCATCAAGAATTGTAAGAACATTAGGACATTATTAAGAACATTTCGAAGCTACTTTAAAAGCATATAACTACCATTTGCAGTGATGTTTAAGCTGTGCAATTACTGTCGCACTTGTTATCAAACATAATATTGCACATAATTTAGGGGGTGCATAAAATTCGGCCAATGTCAGTGTATGTTCAATAAAATGGGCTGACTTAACGGCTTATTGATGTAGACTATCCTTATCAGATTCCAGTCAACAGCTCATATTTTTATGTCTAAAACATATATAATACATATACGCAAGAATTTATGTGCTGTCAACATGTCGTAAAATATTTGGCAAAGGCTGTACTATTAAAATAAAACAATGCGCCTACACACGCATTAAAGGGATCAAATGGTTTTCCGGTTTATGGGTCTTCAAACGCGCATGAGCATGAGCAGTCCCCTATTTGAACTACAGACATGCGTATTTTGCCTGAAGCTTCCACAAGGTCTCTACTACACTTCTGCGAACAGCAAAAGCTCTGGCGCGACTGTGCTTATGCGCAGGCTCGCTTGAACCTTTGTTCGTCGCCTATGTGATTAGTACCCTTTTCTTATGTGTTGGCTTTAATACTATTTCTCAAGATATGCGTGCATTTAATTTTTGTGTGATGAATATGTACTCATATTTCATTTTTATTGCTCTATTCAGTTTATAATGCATTGCCATGTAGTACTATATCATGTAATATTATTGCACAGTCAAACACAGTATGATGAAATAAAGTAAATCTCAGTGACGATGTGCAGTCAAGGCAGGTAGAATTACTATGGGCCGGACCACAGCCATCGATCTACTGAAACAGATTGTGGAAGAAGCCGTTAGTCAGTCTGAGACCTGACCCATGTCTATCTTATTTGAGACCTGACCCATGTCTATCTTATTTTCAAGACAATGAATTACAAGAATTCATTGGTTTATACATACGAGTATTAAAGTAAAACGTGCTTCAAGAATTTTGGGCACAGTGATAAAGAGTTTCGGCAAACGTGTTCTTTATGCAGCTAAAATGCCATTTTGTCAGCTGCTACTAGATTCTACAACCAATACAGTTCAAGAAAAGGAAACATATTAATGACAAAGGCTTATTGATGTAACATAATATTTTTTGTTAAAGTTCTAGGCCCAGTTGTTCAAAACTAACGATGTCGTTAGTTAACGCGTATCGTTAAATCGTTGATCATTAAATACAGGATATGTGCTAATATTTTTGCTGAAAAAAATGTGAATAGCTTTTGCATTTGCAAAAGCTACTCACATTTTTTTTTTCAGCAAAAATATCTGTAAATTAGATATTATACTTAATAGGACAGTTAACATTTTGACCACTAACGAGCTCGTTAAGCTAACGATGCTTTGAACAACTGGGCCCTGATGAAAGAAGTTAATAAAGCTATAATGAAAGGAGATAATATAGACTGGTTGCACTTCGTATGGAATAAACAATAGCCTCTTAATATATTATCTACGCCCATGGTCGTAGACAATCTCAGAGGTGTCCATTGCTCCGCAACCACTTTATGCAAGGTCAAGAACTGGTCCAATGCTATTTTCCATGAAATGCTCAATATTACTATAACCAAATATTAGCGTTCACAAAAAATTAACTGTTTCAACATTATATTATAATCAAGTATTAGCTTTCACAAAAAACTTGGTCTACGCCATGCGTAGACCAAGATTTTCGCGAAAGCTTATACTTATAAAGTTACTTAGGAAATGTCCATATCGAAGCACACCCCTATCTAGACACCGATAGAAGACGATAGATAACAGCGAAATCGCACTGGAATGGTAGGTAAATACACTATTGGAGAGCTTGAAGACAAGTACAATAATCACAGCGGTAAGCAATTTAATCCACTTACTGACTTGAATCTTCTAGGTATACCAGTGGCACCCTCTATCTTCAGCCTAAAGGCAATATCTCTTCCTGCCTGCCCAGGAAACAAATACAAGTTTATATTGAACAATACTTATACGTAAATCAAAACGTGTAAGTTAAAGACCGCTGTTGTGTCCTTTTAAGTACTACACTACTTTGGAAAACATTAAACACACACCACACACCACGCACGCACGCACGAACACACACACACACACACACACACACACACACACACACAACGGTGTCAGATGCCCTTACTTCGAAACTTTAGAATGCAAACGTTTTATAGTACAATGCTAATACATATATTTCATAGTGTAGTCTAATTCATCATAATCTAATGGACAGACTACAAACTCACAATACGATTTAAAATCGTTAGACAAAGCATATTGCGAATATTTCCCTGACAATTTATTTTTATACTTAAATGATAACATTGAGCAAATCACCCCATAAAACAGCCAGTTTAAAACATTTTCTAGATATACTTTATGTATACGTTGATAGGCTATTTACCTACTTCTAATGACGTCACAGAAACGTAATGAAATGCGTCAACAATAGACCATAAATTCGTCTATATAGTCAAGCGATACTGGTACATATCTGTATATGAATATCAAGAATAACTAATACATTTTGAAGGAAGAAAACTCTGCCAAAACTGCTTTTGCCTCCCTTCTTAAAAAGCGTCTACTCTAAAAGGAAAACAATGTCCAAAGGACAAGTCGGTAAGGAGATATTTTGTCCCAATACTTGGAACACAATACGGTACAATGTCTGCAGTGGTATTCTAGGTTATGGATTGCTTTAAATTGTATTTCAGTTGCATCGTTTGGTATTGTTCAAATGAATGAGTCAGGGCGTATTGTTTGGTTTAGTATATATACTCACACACTGTATAGATTACCAACTGAGACAAACTAAACAAAGGTAATACTATCTGTTTTGTTTGGTGAGACATGTAACTATTTTGCTCAATACTATGAACAAATATAAGTGAAGATATCCAGGAAACCAAGGACGAACAAAGAACTGCATTAGAGATACCGCGTTAGAATGAAGACGGGAAAAAACGTTTTCATTTATAAACACAATTTAAATCACTAACTAAATCTATAGGTTCTTCTACAGCTCTGTCTTCCCCACAGTCATGTCCGTCTTCTGCACAAGGAACCAGCGAAACAGTCAGATATCCCACAAGACAAGATTCATAGTCATATATACCAACTTTTTGGTCTTGAATATCCAGCATGTATGCTATGCACTCTGTAGGAACGTAAGCTACTCCGATTAGCGTAGGTGTTTCTAGTGGCTCCCAGAATGGATCTTGTGCCTGAAACGTTAATCTAAAATGTGATTTGACCGGTTGCGTTTCAACTGGACTTATTCCCGTTATTACCATAGTGAACAAGTTTAATCACAGCTTCAACCGACCCAATACATATAAATGGTTTTACATATGTATTTCAATTTTCAACAACTTTTCAAATAAAACGTTGGAGACTTTTCATGACAGATGTGCATTCTAGTTCAAACATCTATAAATCCATTGAGCAACTCCTTATATACCCTACTTCTATTTCCTGATTCAGTGGGATGTGTTTTTCTTGTTGGTACAGCTTTAAAAATCAGCAGTGAAAACAATAAAGATCCTTAGCAGATATGCGAGCGTATACATGCATACTAACCATTGCACATTTCGATCAGAGGCGGCGAATCTCGGAAATAGAGATTCTAGACATTACACAATCACTGGATACTGAAATAAGTATTGCTGAGAAAAGAAAAGCTGGCTTTATCTATGCGGATGCACGTGCTAATCTAAGAAATCGCTGTTCACATGGTACAAAATGGCCGTCCTGCGAGTTGTTTTCATCTTATGACTAAATTTGTTAATCAAGATGCAACTCAATGTATAAGCAGCTCCAACAATATATACCTTTGATTCTGATTCCCAATTTTTCTCGCCATTTTCATACTTTTGAAATACGTCCATCATTAGATCATATCTATCTAAGAAAGTGTTTCTTCCCCATAGAAATTCACCACCGTTTCCTGTCTTTACACGTACATAGACCTGCAATCAAATTATAAATCATGAACTAAAAAATCTGACTTGTATTTTTATGCCCTCAACTTCGAAGAAGGTCACATTGCTTAGGGATTTGTCCGTTCGTCAATATGCCACGCTTTTTTTAATAAGCAGACTATCTAATGAACCACTTGAGTTAGGCTCATGAAGTTTTAAAAGCGGTTCGGAAGCAATTTGTAGATGACCTGGTTAAATTTTGGTGAACTTTGGATTACTACTGCCATATCAGTATCAATAACAGGGAAATGCACAGAGATCCATCCTAGCAGTTTAGCACCTCTCCGTCCGCTCAACATAGTAAAGAAAATGTCCAGGTAGTGCCACAATCACTGCATATAACCTAACAATGACACCAAGAGAAAAGGTGACAAATTACGACGGATTACATGCGTAACGAACGAAAAGCCAAGCATCAGCTTATTCTTACCCAACGAGGTGGTCACAAAGCCAGACAGGGCAAAACCTGCCAAACACGACAACATGAAACAGGAGAAAACACGAAAATGTTCCGCAGCGAGCTGCAGCAAAGCCCCGCAAAGAATGACCAGCACAAACACCACTGCCTTCAAATATGATCAGTAGTACTAACTACATCGGTGTAGGGAGGGTTAATCATTGTACAGGTACCAAATCTTCGCACTTACTCAGATGGTATCATATATAAAAACATGGTGTGCTCACATAGTTACTCCCTATATCATCAAATGAAACGTCACTGAAACGCGTAAAGTAAATTAAACCGATCTGATGAAACCAGAATGAATTAGGACACCAACAGCCCGACTGGCAGAATCACGGAGGGCCCGATCACACATAACGCCATGTATGCATCAAACATCTGATAATCTATAACTTAGGTCACCATAAAGCTCAGATTCTGACTTGTCTTGGAGCAATTCAGAAAATTAATTAACCGTTATAAAACAATAGGCTATAGCCTGGATATTATGCGACAGATTGCATGCCTAGTTATCAACCCAATCATTGTTGATGGCTAAGCTTCACTCTTTAATGGCACGACGGCTGTTCGGGCCTCGGACTCAATGACGGCCTCTTCGTAAAACTTTAACAAGTTGGTTGGGGCTTGACGATTTGTCTTTGGCTTGGCCAGCCATTTTTCAACTGTTGGTTTTCATTTACTCTGTCATACAGCAGAAATAGCCATGAATACTCGTCTTTGTTTATCATAGTGATAAATTTGATTTTTATGTTTTCGCTTGATTTATTGACTGAGTTGGGAGCCTTTATGCGAACCGAAGTTTTATGTATTTCTGTATTAAGAAATGCATCGGGACCCAAGATGAAGTTGGCTGGCCGTAAAAGTGTTTTAAACCCCCTGTTGTTTATTCTACTGACCGTTCTAAGGCGGTGGTCCCGGTGTTAGTCTCACTTTTTGTTGTTTTGTGGTTTATTCTACAAGGCGACTTGTTTTAAGTTTTGCCAGGTGTTATTTTGTTCTTATGTTTTTCAGTCCTTTTAGCATTGGGATTACCTCGCATGGGAAAGTGAGAGTGAATTTTAGTGCTTTTCGTACGTTTATTTGATTTGCACTTGTTTGGTTTGTCTGTTTCCTTTTCCTCTTGGTGTCTAAGAAGGGTTGCGGTTTATGATTGTGGCACTCCCTGGACTTTTCTCTTACCTTTTTTTTGCTGCAGAAGTGTTTCAGAGGTAACTTAATATTTATCAATCAATTAGGAATATCAGCGCTAAAACTTTGAAAAAGCTTTGTGGAATCTATGAAACCGATTGCCTTGTATACGGTGTTTAGCAGTTAGGACTTCAGTCTGATTGATAAATCAATTAAATCAATTAACATGAGAAAACCTGACAATGTTACATAGATGTCTCTACTCCATATTGAGGTACGGCGAGGAAAATCACCACCTAAAACGGGAAAACTAGAAAATGTCAAAATCAAACAACTCAAGTTTGTTGTTACTATTTAAAGTATTTATACCATTTGATATTAATAAATCCGAAGAAAAACATTGCTTTGGTATTAAATTATTAGCTTTATTAACTGAACTTTAGTGGGGTAAATCTAATCGATCAGTTGTTCAAAATAAACATTATAGGTATTAAGTAAGTTATCCAGGTATCTAGAAGTACAGTTGAAAGCATCAATATTATCAGCTCGATATTCTTCACAAATAACACACATGAAACCTCTCTCATAACAAATACAAAAAATAAAAATAAAATACATCCACAACAAGAGCAGCACAGTTTGCCCCCATCGGAATAACCGTATGGTATCGATAAAGTTAGGTGCCAAATCAAATAAATGCATCGTCCAAAAGATAAATAAGGTCCTATGACATCTTATGACCATAGGTTAAAATTGGTTTGCTCTCAAGAAGTCAAACACGTACGCTTCTCATTACATGCCAAGTAATGAATATATTTCCGAGTAAACGACCATTACATGAAGTGAATGAGTTTTTCTTTAAGAACATTATCAGGTAAATCAGTATGACAAAATCATATGTAGATAAAGTAAAAGTTGGAAAACCGGTAGATATCCACAGATGAAGAACTTCACGTGCATTTAAACTGACCAAAATGTTTATGTTTGTCACAAAATTTTATTCTTGTTTTTTGCATTATGTTTACAAAACTGCAGTGAGGCACGAAGTTAATAATTCGGGTATTTAGTGGTCACTCTGGTGCAATAAGTAGCTGTGGTAATGGTAACCAAGCCATAATTTAAGCTCATAAATCCGTAAACGAATGACGAATCAGAATGTTCAGACTAACAGACATGGACCCCAGAATAAAGGGTGTAATCAGGCGTCCGCGGATAGTAAGCATTATTTGGTAAGCAAGCTTCGCCCACCATGCCCATAGGTCTGAACGAAGGAAATGTAGATAGAAGCGTATGTCCGGGTTTTTTGGAAGTATATTTATGGCTCGTCATTGACAATTACATCACAAACAATTCTGGAAACTGCCACATTGTAGGGATTGACCAGATCTTGATCTCCCATAGAACTTCTTAAGTGTTGCTATCAGTTTGGCTTTTTGATACCCCTGGCTCAACACCTTTGTAATGAGCACTTTCCCACGCTCCATGAAGTCCTGATAATTTGAACAGGCTCTGGCATAACTGATTAACTGTGATACGTCAACGCCGTATGCTGGTGCAGAAGGGATATTACTGCTCATTAATGGAACTAAAATTAACAATAAACTGTGCTTTGTATGTTTTTATATCTTAGGTAAGAAGTATCGCATAGGAAGTTAGTCTTGATTTTCGTTGATACCTACTGCAACATCAATAGCAATATATCAACAGTGCTTATCAACAATGAACTTTTCATCTGATACATATGCAAACAGTGCATAAACAGATGAGGCGGGCATTCTATAGTTGGTTTTGACTGCCTTCCCTATTTACAATAATGAACGTGTATAAATTCAAAAACGGTAAATTCCAATTCAGAAACTCATGATGAAACGTTATATTAAAAAATATCGACTGTATTAACTCAACAATGAATCATCACAGCAGAAAATTCCAAAATGAACGATGAAAATTCAAGTTATGTAAATCAAGTATATAGAGCTGAATGCTGTTGATTTTTATATATTTTATATACGCCTTAAATGTATCTGTATCTAATGTCTATCGAAGTATCGCCTTAATAAACTTAAACGTAAATGTTTGAAGCCCTTGATGAAGGACAGGTGCGGGGCATTAATTTTTTTTCAAAACTGCCAACAATTGTTGAACAGCAGTCCAAGATTCAACACGGCACGTCCAAGCATTTAGAAAGTATATGTCATTAGAAAATTCTACAATAAAAAAAAAGCTTAGTTTAAGTTTCTACGTCCACTGTGTGAGGTGGGTGTGGCATTGCTTAAAACAAGTATCTAGTATCAGTCTAAGTATTAATAAAAGCCCGTTGCGGGCAAGCGTCCCCCGACGCCATGACATTTTTAGTAAAGGGTTGTGAGTTTTAAATCTGTATAATAGGAGGATAACCCCAAAACGCACTTCTTCAGACCATGTAGAACAAATATGCCCAGTTTAAAAATGATCGGTAGAAAACTCTAGGAGGAGTTGCGCACACAAAAGGTATATTTTCCAATATTTATTGAACCTGGAAATAAACTAAGTCAAAAAAGTGGAAAACGTTGATAAAAATATTGGGAGGATAACCCCAAAACTACACGCACATCTTCAGACCATGTGGAACAAGTACGCACAGTTTAAGAATGGAAAACTGTGGGATGAATTGTGCCCACAAGGTATCTATCACCATAGTGCAGATTATATTTCATTTGAAAATGGAGTTCTGCCCATGTATACGCTAGAGGGCGTAAGCAGTGATGCAAACTTCATTAATGCTTATGAAGAGTCCCCACAATAAAACCGAGTGTCCAATTTTCTAATCCGTAGTGTGTTCTTTGTTTCCAAAGGCAATCTTTCTGTAGTTTATCTATTCGAATAGTAATCGAACCTGGAAAAAAACTAAATCGGAAAAGTCAAACATTTTGATAAAAATAATGGGAGGATTACCCCAAAACATATGCTCATCTTCAGACCATGACAAAAACACCTGCAAAGTTTGAAAAAGGTTTGGTATAAAACTGTAAGAGGAGTTGCGCCCATAAACTACCTAGTACGTCATCGTGTCACATCTGAAAAAAAAACTAAGTTGAAAAAGTGCTAAAAGGTGAAAAAAGATAATGGCAGAATAACCCAAAAACGAAATGCACATCTTCAAACCATGTAGAACAAGTATATATAGTCTCCAAATGATCAGAGGAAAGGTCTAGGAGGAGTTGCGCCTACGATATCTATTCTACTATTAACTGGAACTGGAAAATAAACTAAGTCGAAAAAGTGGAAAAAGTTAATAAAAAAAACAAATAGCAGGAGGAGAACCCCTAAGCCACATGCATATCTTCAGACTATGTAGAACAAGTATGCATAGTTTCAAAATGATCCGTGAAAAACTCTAGGATTAGTTGCTCCCACAAGGTATCATTTCTAATACTAATCGAACCTGGAAAAAACCTAAGTCTAAAAAGTAGAAAAAAATTGATAAAAAATAATGGGAGGATAACCCAAAAACCACATGCACATTTACAGACCATGTAAAATAAGTATGCATCGTTTCAAAATAATCGTTGGAAAACTCTAGGACGAATTGCTCCAACAACGTATCTATTCTAATAGTAATCTGACCTGGAAAACACTAAGTCGAAGAAGTGAAAAAATTGATAAAAAAAAATAATGGGAGGATAACCTCAAAACCATATGCACATTTTCAGACCATGACAAAAGCACCTGAAAAATTTCAAAGAGATCGGTTAAAAACTGTAAGAAGAGTTGCGACAAGCTACCCATCTCATTGTGTCTATGGATGGACGAAATCTTAATAGTCCCCTTCGACTAATGTCGGGGAACAAGTAAATGTGTTCAGTGGTTAAGAGATATGCGTATCTAAAAAAGATGTGTACGCCGACGTAACTATAATAACTATAAAAAAAAAACCTCTTATACATTCATATAGACAAGCCAGCAATTAAATGAAAGAAAATGGTTTACCTTTGCACGCGTTGAAGTTTCACCTAATACAATCCTCGCTACAACTACTGGTTCAAACGAAATTTCCTTGTTGAGTTCAATAGCCATTGCATTAGCGTCTTGTGTTCTTGCCAGCATCTCTGCAACTTCTTGTTTGAGCCAACTGAAGTTTTGTTCTATAAGCGGAAATGGAAACATAATTTCATTTCGGAAAATAATAAAAGCACAAAATACCAGAAAAGTATATATAGACTCTATAAAAATAGCTCAATATTATTTTTCTAGTTTATTTCAGTTTTCAAAAACGCCATAAAATTTATCACATCTGAAATTACACAAATGCAAGATTTAATCTGACTGACTGTTCATCCCCTTTAGTTTCTTTGCAGAGGGTTTATTAAATGGAAATATTGCTGTATTATCATTTCATTTTTAACTAAAGGAAATTCTAAAATATAAATTACAATAGAAAGCAATAAAATACAAAAAAAGAAGAAAACAAAAGAAAACAAAACTGCATCATCTTCGAGCAAACAAAATAAATATGATGACTTTACTACATGCAGACAAATACAACACTCAATGTACTCATTACGAAAACACGCCTATTCAAATATACTGAAAATTTTACCACCAAAAATGAAAATTTTCAGATAAAAAATTCTGATATTTTTCAAATTTCCCCTCAGAACAGAGACTGTGGGTACTCGTTAGAACGACGAGCAGAAATAAGAAAAATAATGTATACCCCTGTAAACCCCAGTTTTACTATATAAAAGTTTTGTTTATGGGGTTTAAGTCATGTAGGCATGTTTTCGTGATGTTAAATATACATCTTCAATAGAACGTTTAATCTTGATCAGAGCTCCAGATAATGCACTTACTTCAGCAGTAAGTATTAACATTTTCTTTATTTCTCTATGAAAACACATTTCACGTAGTAATAAGAAACGTACTCTGCGGATACCCTCTCTTATCTGGAGCTATGTTAACATTAGAATGACATATCTTATGCTTTTGTAGGCCTTGATCACACATGTAAAGTTTTTTTGTGTTTTGTATTTTCGTTGTTGTTTTTTTTTTTTTTTTTTTTTTTTTTTTTTTGCTAAAGTATGCTCCATAAAGAAAACTATGCCCGTGTAAATGTAACAAAATATATATATTCGGCAAAGTTTATTTAACCGAGAAGAAAATACTGGTATACTCGTGAACTTGGCCACAGATTATATACCGAAGAACTTACTACTCATGACTGAAAATGTGATAAAGCTTCTTTCTCGTATCTTCTGTGATAAAGCTTAGGGACAGCGTTAATTGGAACTATTTGTTATAATTTCTATGCCATACGAATTTTTGCTTGCGCGCACAAGGCCTTGCTTATTTATTCTTTGCTTGAACAAGTAGCAGTAAACCTTCTTCGGTGTTCACTTTAGTATGTTTGCTGATTTCAATCTGGGCTAGTTCGTAAGATATTTTCTTCTTCTCTTTATTGGTTGACGCCACTGTGCTTTCCTCATCTGGGTGATGAAAGACGAAAATGTTGCTTATTCCGAAATATATCCTGAAACCGATTTTAAAAAAAGAGCAGTGTATGAGAGAAATTGTTTCATATTTTTATCATGACACAATGATTTTATAATTATGTCTGTGAAACAAAAAGAAATGTTTTAAATTATTTTCAAGTTTATACTACTAACATAATTTTCCTAGAAGGTAGTTCGTCATACATTATGGTCCATGATCTTGTATTGTGTTTTCAAAAGAGAAGTAATTTTATACTTTAAAATGAACAAGGACATAAGCTATACCCCGAATCTTAAGAATCAAAGTATTACCGATTACGTAATTATAATACATGAAAGTTCATGTCCCATAATGTTCCTTGCCACTGTACATGCTGCACTTCCAGGCTATTTCACATACTAATCAAGATTCTATTCTTGCACACTTATTCAGTCAGCTAAATAGTAGCTCACTGAAACAGCATTCTGTTTCTAATGAAATGTTTGTTAACCCATTAAATTCTGAAGACCAGACAATATACCAATGCAAACAGTATAGATGCCGACGAGACAATTCTTAGACAGCCAACTGAACATGTGGTACACAGTTTGCCATTCAGTCCCTTTTATTTAGTCATGACTGAAGCACCTACGAGCAAAATGGACGACTTTGATTTTTCCGTTCCCAAACATAACAAATTCCACTTCAGAAGTGCACAAATTCCGCTTCATCAATTCTGGAGTCAAAAGATTAATTGAATGGAAATTATTGCATAAAAAGCAGTGTCGAACGTTATTAACAGCCGTGAATTAACCGGCGAAAAACCGTGTATTAACAAGGCAATTCATGCGCTGTTAATGCACGGCTACGCAACTTTCAATATGACCGTACTGGGGCCACAGATTTGCTGCCGTTACGAAATGTGTACTGACCGGCCCTAGAACGAGCATAGTCCGTGGAAATTGCATTCACGAGACATCGATGAAAGGGCGAAACAAAACAGTGCAAGAAATAACGCAAAATGTAGCAAATGTTTTCAGTTTTTATGCACTAGTAGTGATCGAACATGGTTTTTCAGTGTCTCCGGTCTCGGTTTTCAACACCTCCCTCGGGACCTGGCAAATGTTAATGCATGAAAAACCATTTTTGATCCCTATAGTCAGGACACTTTTACTCATTTAATACATGCTAACTGTAGTTTGTAACCACTCCTCGCATTATCAGGACAACGAACGTTGTCACATAACAACAAGAACATCAGAATGCAATTAGGAATCTTGCATGTCTTTAGCCCAAACATAAATTGCCAACAAATGAAACATTTAACTTCAGTAATTATATTGCCGTGACCACAAGGTTACTGAGGCAGATGGTTCTTTTTTCTATTACAACTAGAAGGGCTGCAGATACACATATGAGGAAGCTCCTGGAAATTCGATAAAATGCGATAAGGGACCAGCGTATACTCAGATCAGCATGCATATCTAGTATGAAAATGGACAGTCGTTTGCCTTATGGACTGACATCATCTTGTCACAGCATAGTCTATAATCAAACTGCTTGGATGTACAGAGTGGTCCGAGATATGTTGGATTTGATGGTGTAACATTTATGTGTATTATTATCTAGTTTATGATAAAAAAAATCCCTGCGAGCAATGCATGAAAACGGCGCTCTGTCTTTCCAACTCACACCTCGCAACAGTATTTTAAAAATAATTTCAGGAACAATGAGATCGTAATCTGTATATTAGTACACTGCAATACACAGAGTAAATAAGTGAACTCAGAAACTGATACAATCAGATCCACATGAAGTCCCCAACCCCAAAGGGAAAGACAGACAAATACAATTAAGTAGCCACAAAATGAACAAATGGCAAACAGTTGGCAGCTCTTTCCCAAAAATGTGGCAACTCTCATCAGGAAAACACGCCTATATAATTTTGACCCCATTAAACCCCACTTTTATATAGTAAAACTGGGGTTTACAGGGGTATACATTATTTTTCTTATTTCTGCTCAAAAACATATTGTGGTACTCGTTAGAACCGCCTCGTCGAGGCGGTTCTAACGAGTACCCACAATCTATGTTTTGAGCAGAAATTTGAAAAATATCAGTTTTTTTTTATCTGAAAATTTTCAGATTTTGGAGGTGAAATTTTCTATATATTTGAATAGGCGTATTTTCGTAATGTGTTACCCAAACTTAGCTGAATATATCTTAAACTTACATAATTGTTAAAAGAAAAACTTTAAACACAACATAACAATTAACAAAAAGTATCACAATGAAAGTACCGCTTGGAACTGTCAGTAAAGAATACTGTGGGGGTGCGGGGAGTGGGCTTAAGCTAGCTTTACGGGATCCCAAAAAATGTAAAAGTCCTCGCCCTCAGCGTCAATAGTGGTAAAAAACATATATTTCTTCGGTCAATGTGGAGGTCTTCTAACTCATCCATGATTCATTACGAGCAACTAATAAATCACAGATAAAGCCAACAATGAAGCAAAGATTAGGACTCAAGCAAGACGATGTGTTGAGACTCTTGGAGATCTCTGGGTTGTCAAACAACACCACTAGAATACTGGAGCAAAAAAGAAAACACTAGTTGAACCCTGGTCAGCCCTGGTGCGCTGATTCTGCGATCAGACAGTGCTAGACGCGCTAGCTAATTTAAATGCCATTAACTTGACATTTATTTCATCGGCTTCATTGTGTGCATTTGTACTGAAGATAAAGAATTGTTCCTGTAAGTATGTGTTTTCTTTCCGTCAAAACAATGCATAAAATAGTCATCTGTTCCATTCGTTATAGTTTTGCAATTACAGAAATAAACAAGTAAATTAACTCCTGACTAAAAATCAGATCGACGATTTGTTTTCGAAATAAAGTGTAAAGGTTAGGAGTGGACTGTCTACACTGTATAGTTTTCTGGTAAAGTTTTATATAGTGTAAATATTCAATGAAAGTATACATCACTTAAAAGGAATAATACTGAAAGCAATCTTTCCCATTTTTATCCTTAACAGACAGATACACCTGTACAGAACTTATTGAGACCTCTCTGTCAAGAAAGTGCTAGGTGAATTTTGTATATTCATCTGCCGATCGCAAGGAATTTTTACGAAACTACCACGTAAAATGTCAACCAAAACGCATGTCACCTCATGCTTAGAATACATGAAACATTGCCAGTCCATATAGTAATCATTTTTCCATTGAATTGACTAGACGGCACGTATGGCAATATTTCTATCTGCGCAACTTACAAAAAAGTTTAAACGGTATTCTCATCTCTGTACCAATGGGTACGACTACAGTAAGTGTATACCGGTTAAACTATAGTAAGTATATATATTAAATACGTTCAAGTCGGCGAATATATCACGAATTATTAAAAAATGTACCTATCTTGATGTTTGAGTGTTTTTTGAGAAACTACTGCTTTGCCATTGATCTTGACAGCACCTTGAATAGGTTTGATCTTTACAGCTCCTTTTACGTTGGTAAGCACCGCATGTTCTCGTGCAATGCTGAAAACCAAAGCGTTATGTATTCAGTTATATTACCTCATACGTATCAGCAGTCTGGCCAGTGCTTTCTGTCTTCAGTGACATACTATTTATATGTAGTTATAATCTAGTATTCATACAAGATATAAAGATACGAGGCCTGAGACCGTACTTGGTCCGCGCTTTTCACACACAGAAACTATTGGTTTCCAAACATATATCTTGGGATACGGAGCTACACACGTCCGATTACATGCTTCAAATTTCCATGTGTATGCCATTGTCAGGATGTATTTCATGTATTTGTTAGTTTATGCGATTTATACAAAATATTTTTTAATCACTCATATATCTTAGCATTGTCAGGTATTATCTCGGTACAGTTAGCAAAGGCATGAGTGTGCAAAACAATAAATACGTTTTGCAAAATAGCACAATCAGATAAACGGAAATACCCAGACTCAGTTTTATTACATCTTATTATTCACATTCACAAATAGAATCCATATTGTTCAACATATTTCGTCACTATTTCTACAACTGCGATTGTTAAGGAGAAGAATTAAATAAGTAGTCATACTTTCGTTCTAATCCTATTTCTTATGTGCTACAGTGTATACTGTCATAATATATTTGGAATAAAATATATTTAAACCAGCTCGGTAATCCCTAAAGTCAAGAACGGGGAGAACTTTTACGGCCGCTACACAGCAAATAACACCAGCTGTAGTAAAGATAAATAAGTTCTGAAAAGAGGGATCCGTTGAAAGCAAAACACATCAGATGTATAAATAAAATAGGGAAATAAATGACATTACCGCCGCCTCCACCCAAACAAAACTCAGAAGCACGACGTAGAATGCCTTTTTAAGGCACTGATAGCAGAAGCTTCGCTTGCGAGACCTGTTCGACTAAAACAAAACAACATATGAAACGAAAGGTATCTGCGAGCGAACAATTAAGATCCAAATCAGCCATCGGAAACAAACAGTCTGATTAGGAATTTGCAATATGTCATTTTATTCTACATGAAATAGAATGATTCTGTAGGTGGATAGCAAAGACCCTGATCAGTCAGTACGGGTGCGCAAACTTATCATGGTATTCGCTGTTCACATATGCCCAAAACCCGTTTTCCCTTCCACGGCTTATATGAACTGTAACTGATAAGACAAACAAGACTGCAAGAGTCGGCAAACTTGTGAACAGGCAGCAGCATGACTATGGGGAGCTGATGCAGATACAATTAAAAGTGAGTTTCCTAAGAGTTTGATGACCTCTTAACTAACCAGTAAGCCTTCGCAGGTACACAACAGACAAAACCCGGTACTGTGAAATGAATTAGAGAGATAAATGACAATATGAATCAAAAGTAAAATAAAACCACTAGTAAGACCACGGTAATCACAATCAAAGTACTGTATAGTATAGAATTAGGATTAAGTCGATATTTACCCTGAGTCCTTGCTTACCAACGTACAATTAAAGAGGGAAATACGATTTGCAACTGGTATTGCGTTGACACGCAGTAAATCGTATAAGAACAAGATTACGTTCCGGATTTGTTTTCTTAATTTGTTAACTAATTCGCCTAAATTTTGTGTTCCAACAGACCATAAGCAAAAAAAGAAGAAAGCCTAGGGAGTGCAACAATCACAAAACAGGTAGATGAAAAGTGCAGGGAGTGCCACAGTCACAAGCGCAGCCCTTCCCAGATACCAAGAGAAAGAGGAAACAGACAAAACCGAACAAGCACAAATCGAACAAACATACGAAAAGAGCTACGATTAGCTGTCTCTTCGCCAAGCGAGGTAATCGCAATGCTCAAAGAACTGAAAAACGCAAGAATATAACAACAAAAGGCAAGACTTAAAACTAATCACCTCGTAGAATCAACCACAAAGCAACAAAGAGTAAGACAAACATTATACTTAGAGAATGATTCGCAGTGTCGACATTAAAACATTGCAAATGCTTGATAACTACGGAACCCAAAACACAAGAAAAAGAAACTAAAAATTAGAGTTCACAAAATACATGTTGGCCATATCGTAAACAATTATTTTACCTTGGTCCACGGAGTTCAATAGTGGGAGGGATGGTTGCTCGTCGATTTCCAATAGTCACTGGTGATCCTAAAACAGTACAGACAATGTGCGACAGCTAAATGTACTGAGCCATTCATGTAGGTTTATTGTGGCACTCTCAGGACTCTTACCTTTTTTTATCATTATTTATCTATTTCGCCCTGATATATCAGACTTTTGACAGACATGTTTAAGTGGTATGATGCAATGCTTATTGATCTGTTATGTAACAGAGCCAAAACAATGCCTTTCAAAGTTTTTTTGTTTCGTTTTTAGTATATTTGAATCGTTTGGTATCTTTAAAATAATTCTAGCGAGATATATAGATATTTTCATTTCATGCTAAACTGCAAAATTAATATACTGTCTAATAAATAATAACCTGCTCTGTTGTATTGCAATTCATTCATTACAATGTACATGTAAAAGTATAGATATGTATTGTGCTAAAATGAAGCTTTCAAAACACAAATTGAGAGATGTGTTTCTGTACTAATCAAGACAGACTGATCAACAAACAGTCAGATTTACAATATCTAGAATCGCTACGTTCAGTTTTATACCTGCCGGTCTCCACAGCGACATCGGTAGCGCGTCAGACTGCAGATACAGGGATCAAAAATTCAAATCCCAGATCGGCCACATAGCGTTCGTGGGAATTGGTCATGGTATCATTCCTACGGTCATTCTTCGCCTTCCGTTGATCCAAGAAGGGTAGTTGTCAGTTACTGGCGAAATTATGTTCACAAAGTGCTGGTTAACTGCTTAGACGATATATATATATATATATATATATATATATATATATATATATATATATATATATATATATATATATATATATCATCTTCCATGAATTTCAACAGTACAAACGGGAGTGTTGTTTGAGTTTACCACGGGCATATACAAATCATGACAATACTTTAACTTCGTAACCTTCTCAGTGAACCTCCTTGCGGACGCCACAATCATGAAATTGGCATACCTTGCTTAATCAGGTAATATACTTTTCCTGATAGTGCTGGGTCCTCATTCAAGTTCCAGATATGAGGAATTTCAGCTCTCTCCTTTTCCTCTTTTCTCTCTTCAGCAATCTGAGCCTGAAAAAGAGTTTACTTGATACATAATCCAAAACGTTTAGTAAGGGTTCATAAATTGGCTATCTATAGTTCATTGTTTCAGTGGCAAGCAGTTGTCTTGAGATGAGCGTTCCTGACATGCAAAACTTTCATACAATAAAATATATCAACTAAGCCCCACCAGGCACCAAATAGCACAACCAATACCTTGGACGTTTCCAATCCCTGCATCTCATAAAGAACGATTCATTGCTTACATACGAGGATGCTCTCACCTTACTACAATAAGAGACCGACAATTGTAAAATGGCATAAAAAGTCATATATAGTATAGAGCTCCATTTACTTTATTTTGATTTCATTTATACAAACTTATCTAAGATAATAAATTTAGTTCTGCCAAGCGGTCTTGTATAGCAACATATGTCAGCATCAGCATCTAATATAACTTGAGAATCATAACGTGTAAGAAAAATCAGACAAAAAGACGACTAAAGCAAGTTTCGAAAAACGATATCTACCAGACGACCACAGAAGTATAAACACAAATGGATATAATTTACAAGAAATCCGACTGTTACGAACGAGCCCACTACAGAGTTATATTTTTTTTTCAATCTATATGATGGTCACTAATGAGGCCTTATTTACGGAAACTAGTTAGTCTCGGTTTTGTTAGTTAATGTTATAAATATCGAAAATGAATTCGGTTAGTAATACAGATTATCTTCAACCAACCATGACTTTATTCCAAACAATCATTTACATTCAAAGTAATGAATCACGACTTTCTACTAAATCCATTCATGCACCAGTTACCAAAGCATAAACTTTCTAAATTGTGTGTTAAACTTTGACGTACACAAGTTCTTGCAATTAAATGCTTAGGAAGAATTAACCCAAAACGAATGGAATAGAAAGATGCTAGGTGCAAACATTTCCTACATAGCAAACACCAGTCATCATGAATAGCGAGACACAGTAGGATATCAAGTCCTCTCAGAGCGCACCAACAATGTACTGCAACTGTTATTACCTTCAAAGCGAGACAGCTGTAGACATCAAGAGGGTTATGTTTCTTACAGCTACTTTCCACTATATTATGAAAATAAACCAAATTCTGTAATGCAAAAACCCAGTAAGAATAACTTAATATAATCTTAGTTTTAGGAATGTTATAACGGCAGAAGTTTAATTTCAGATCGGAATCACAGTACTGGCCTTAGTGTAATAACATTTATCAGAAGTAACCAAGAAAAGGCAACAATCAGGAAGCACAACTGTCTTTTGTCACAAGAAGAAGACGAGGTACAGAAAATCAATGTTAAAGCAAAACAGCACAAGTGAAATAAATGGAATGCGAACAGAAAGTCTATAGAAGAATAAAAAATGTAAGAGAAAAGTCCAGGGTATGTCACAATCACAAACCGCAGCCCTTCCCAGACACCAAGAGGAAGAGGAAACAGACAAAACCAAAACCAAACAAGCGCAAACCAAACAAACGTAAGAAAAGCACGAAGATTACCTCTCTCTTTCCCAAGCGAGCAATAACAAATAATACAAGGCAATACTTTAAACCAAGTGCCTCGTAGAATAAACCATAAAGCAACAAAGAGTAAGACTAATACCGGCACCACCGCCTTATAACGGTCAGTAGTACGCCTGGGAATGGTCAACAGAAAAATAAATACTGTTGGGCGGAGTGTGGGAGGAAATTAAATCTTGACTTACTCAAGCGAACGCCCGCCATGAATTGTGATGCAGCTCTAAATTACAAATATGTGTTCAGTTCGTGAAGTTGTCCACTACCTTATCAGAGAAACATCACAGTAAACGTTTTGTAATCGCAAACACTTTGATAAAACAAAGCAGAGGGCGGAATGGCGATCTGAAGATCGCCATTCCTCCCTCTGCTTTGTTGCATCATAGTGTGCCATAGCAAAAGAAAACCACAAGTAGGACCACGATGGCTCTGCCGCAGACATTGTTTATGTCTCAGACGCCAGCTTTCTGAAACAGCTTGACGAAGGATATGTCAATGATATTCTCAGCGAAAAGACTATCACTGAACAATGTTATCTAATATAGAAATATATTCAGTTTAAGATTTTTTTTTCGTATTACATCACAAAATATCCTTTGCTAAGGCCAGGAAAAGTTTTCATAATATCTACACTATGACATACCTCCATTCTCTCCGTCGTCTCCTGCAGCCTTCTTTCCCAAGCAGCTTCTGCATTATTCATCTCTGACTTAATTCGCTCAATCTAAAATAAATCCAGATTATGGAAATGTCTGCGTAAAATATGACCAGTGATTTTGTACTCAATGAAGTGTACAGTTTTTGCGTGTACACTGCATTTGCAGATTCTGCCAAAGAGCAACAGGTGTGTGGAAATTTCTACTTTCAGCAAATGACCAAACACATGAGGTAAAAGTATCTACGAAAGAACATATATAAAACATATTCAACAAACTGCATTTTACTGTCTCATGGCGAACGAAAGGCATATTTTGTATTTTTTATATACCCGTGACAATTACATAACTGTGATTTTGTACTCAATGAAGTGTTAAGTTTTTGCGTGTACACTGCATTTGCAGATTCTGCCAAAGAGCAACAGGCGTGTGGAAATTTCTACTTTCAGCAAATGACCAAACACATGAGGGTAAAAGTATTACGAAAGAACATATATAAAACATATTCAACAAACTGCATTTTACTGTCTCATGGCGAAAGAAAGGCATATTTTGTATTTTATTTTTTACATTACTGTGACAATTTTTTGTAATGTGATTACTATAGGAAAATATCGTTGATAACTATTATATACTAAATTGTAAATAAAATTTCCAGGAAGAGCCTCAATCGCAAAACATAGCCTACCAATGACCTTAAGCCTGGTTACATTTATTCAATGTGGATTTGCAATTACCCCAAGTATTTGGACAGACAGCCCAAGACAACAGCGCAGAGCTAGAACATACGCCGAACAACATAACGTCCAATCAGGGTATACATTATTTGCCATCTATCCAATGATTTCTTAAACAAATCAACAAGAAGTAAAGAGTAAAATTGACGTGTTCAAATGTTAGGGGTAAGTATAGTAAGGAGTTATGGTATCCGACTACTTAAGTTAAATGCGGTAATGTTTAAGAAACAGTCTATGCTAAATGAAATGTATTTCATATTGTAACTCATAACCGATTAGTTACTATTGCTTAGTAATTGACAGGCAATTTAGTTCTCAAACATTGCATTACGAGAACGTAGGGGTTAAGTTTTACTTAGCTTTAAACATGAAGCAAACTATTTAGCAGTAATGTAATGTAACTCTATTTCTTCGAAGCGAATTATGTTTCTAGAGCAAAACTGTTAATCAGATTCAACTGACATTGAAATATTTCAAATAGGTTGGTGGGACAATTTGAAAATTTGTCACCTGACAAGTAAAAATGCACAAACTAGACTACATCCATCATCAGCCCGTCAATAACCTGCGCAGTTTGATTTTCTAGCCTTCAATTCCCAAATAAAATGTTCGAGCGAACCGTGCATACGATAACCAGACCTGGTATATTTAGATTAAAACTGCCAAGTTTTTTATATACATTTTAAGTTACATTTATTGTTACTCCTATAACACATAACATGTTACTTACCTCGGCCATCTGTTCGTCTCTCATTCGTATGATTTCTGCAATCAGACAGACGACAAATGTACCTTCTGACATGTGCGTCCAACGAAAACTCAAAACAGTCTGCACATTCTTGCAATCTGATCAGTCTTCGTTGTGCGCATGAAGAAATGTTGTATCCTAGGCTTTCCAAAATGCGACCAGTAAAGATTCTGATCAGGCTGCACGAATGCGCTGGATGCAAATGTATGAGGGTACTTTTTCTGACGTTGCGGTACATTTCATAAAAGAAAGGGCAAATAAACCGAAGCAATTCCAGATGGAATTTTAACAACAGTGTCGATCGATCAATATTACATATATTTAATTATCATTTTGTTCTATGCATGTGTATACATATTGCAATTAATATATACTAAGAGTGCATCATTCGAACATTAATTGACTTGCAAGAACGATATACAAATATGTACCTTCTTGCGAATATCCGAGATTGGAATCGGGTTTATTTTTTAGCTTGGCCAGAAGCTGTTCTTTCTCTGCTAAAAGCTCTTTGATGAGTTTATCGGTTGCTGCAACGTTCATCTTGACACTGTTTCTTATCGACTTCACACGATCAGCTGAAAGTCAATTCTGATGTTATATATAAGCACATAGCAAAGAAAACAAGCAAGCAAATAGTTTGTGTATTTGCAAGTTATATATATACATTTTGATGGAATATCCAACAATGTTTAAATGAAATAAATCAACAAGAGAGAACATAATTCACATCAACTGTGTCCCGTGCTGTATGCTAATTGTACTAATTTCTTCAATTACAGATAGTGAATATCTAACATTGTTCTATACCTCTATTTATTATTATTATTATTACTTATTATTATAATTTTTCTTATTATTATTATTTGTCGCTGTTGCTTCAATCCAAGAATTTATTCGTCTATTGATTGGATGTTTGTTTCATTTTCAATGCTGGCGGAACTCCAAAACAATCAACAGTTACGATTAAGAGTACCGTATTTCATCCATTAATTAATTATATGAAAAAACTCAGTGAATATGCAAAGAAGGTAAAAGAAAAGTCCTGGGAGTGCCACAATCACAAGCCGCAGCCCTTCCAAGACACCAAGAGGAAGACGAAACAGACAAAACCAAACAAGCGCAAATCGAACAAATGTACGAAAAGCACTATGATTAGCTCTCTCTTCCCCAAGCGAGGTAATCACAATGCTAAAAGGACTGAAAAACACAAGTACAAAATAACACATGACAAGACTTAAAACATATCGCCTCGTAGACTAAACCACAAAGCTACAAAGAATAAGACTAACACCGGGACCACCGCCTTAGAACGGTCAGTAGAATAAACCTCGGAGGGGTTTAAGGCACGTTTACAGGTAGCCAACTTCACCCTGGCTCCCGATGCTACTCTGCAAGTGTTATCATTAAATTGTCACGTCTAAAATGCCACTTACTACTCAACGTCATATTAAATTCCATACATTCTTGTCTCGGCCAGCCAGCCAGCTAGAAAACCATTCAAATAACTTTTCTAGATAAATTCCCTGGTATATGGTGATTTCATCCATAATGTGTCAAGTAAGATTTGGGGAAGTCGTAAAATCTCGCTCTGTATTTCAAAATAATGTTGATATTGTTAAACGGCTGGCCCTTTGGGACAAGTGAGTTCATACACTGTGTATGAAAATCGATGTCAGCTAAAGTCTGCCAGATGGGCTGGAAGAAGGGGTGTGAGGGATTTGCAGGTTTTCATTCGTCAGACTCAGTTATACCGAATCTGCTGTTTACTGTGATTTGTTCTGTGTTTTTAAAGAATAGGAATATTTTGTGATTGCAGCATCTTTTGTTAAGTGTTTCTCGATATAACACTTGATATAGCACTGATATTATTGATTTTTTTTTTCTAGTCCTTTGGGACTATTAGTCTAATGCATTATATTTAAAGATGGAGTGTGGCGGAAATCCATTGTACCCAGTCCCCTTAAATACCTGAAAATATATATATATACACTTCTAATAAATTCATAGATAAGGTTTTGTCTTTACTATATCATAGTTAGATACCCTAACAATACTACAGTTACAGAACGGTTCCCTTATTGTACAAAAAGAGCTACGTTTTTATATACCCATTAGTCGTCAGTATGACTGAAGACTGATCTCATATGAGAGGAGTGAGAGGTGGTTAACTGCAGGGACGTGCATGCATCTAGCACACCAAGTTTAGTAATGGTTTGTTTGCCTGTGCGATATTCTAACACTTTTCGTTCTGTGGTCTTTGTAGTCAGAATGGACTGTAAGCAGTAAAACTGACATTAATTAATTCCTTTACATGTCTGCGAATCTAGAGGAATTTTAGCCTTCTTGCACTTCACCTTGCTTTCTTACCAACTGGATACGCAAGTTTATGTACAGATGGGTATGGGAATTTTGACCATTGGAACTTATATCTTGTCTTTTCTGAGTTTGTTAAAATTAATTCACGACATATTCCACCACACTTCTCCCAATGTTCTAGCATTTGTCTAAAACATATAGCAGGAAACAAAGTCTTCGTCGTTTCTTGTAGCTATTAATCGAGTTAATACCTTCAACCAGTGTCATGCAGTAAAATATTAGCTTAGACAGAAACAATAATTATTACCATATCGTAAAGTTGACAAGGTCTGTTCGTAATTCTCATCCGAAGGACTTATAGTTGCAATCTGTAATGTAAGGAAAGGAAAATTGAAACTTTTAAATATTTAGATGAGAATAAAGGTTATATTTCTAGTACCATCAAAACTTACATATATTTTTTTAAGCAAACCAGTTATAAAGACTGACGGAGTTAGACGTGCCCAAGTCTGTTCACTGATTCCCTTTTTGTTAAATTATTAAAAATAATAATACAAAAATCAAGTCCTATATCTATAACGTAATGTTACTGAAATGAACACATTCAGAGATAATAACTAAAGGGGCTGTTACAATATTTTGAGCTTAAAGAGACATGTCCAATAACGAGTAGGGTAAATACAAATGTAGGGACTTGGGCAATGTTATCTATGTGTTTTTGTTAGGATTGTAATGGTGTTCCAACATATCTTACAATATGAGGTGTCTTAGGTGGCATAGACTCGTCTTATGTCCTACCGGTCTGGTAACGACGAATCTACAGGATATAGACGACGAAACAAGAAGAAGACGTAGACAGAAGAAATGGAGGGAAGATAATATCAAAAGTTGGACGGGTGTTAGTTTCAGCATCGCCTATAGAAAAAAGGTAAGAGAAAAGTCCAGGGAGTGCAACAATCACAAGGTGCAGCCCTTCCTAGACACCAAGAGGAAGAGGAAACAGACAAAACCAAACAGGCGCAAATCGAACAAACGTACGATACGCACTAAGATTAGCTATCTCTTCCCCAAGCGAGTTAATCGCAATGCTAAAAGGACTGAAAAACACAAGAACAAAATAACACAAGGCAAGACTTAAAACAAATCACCTCGTAAAATAAACTACAAAGCAATAAAGAGTAAGATTAACACCGTGACCACCGCCTTAGAACGACCAGTAGAATAAACCACCGAGGGGTTTACAGCACTTTTGCAGTCGGCCAACCTTATCCTGGGTCCCGAGGCTACCATATAGTTGTTTAAAAAACGACTGAGAAACATGCTCCAAAAGTCGTCAGTGCGCAATCGACAGTCAAGTTAAAACAATAATGCCTAGTGAAATCTTCTACCGCATTTAAAGGGAGTCTTCTTTAGTTAACTTTTGTTAT
Organism: Anodontia alba; assembly: GCA_964016985.1. Classification (NCBI taxonomy): domain Eukaryota; kingdom Metazoa; phylum Mollusca; class Bivalvia; order Lucinida; family Lucinidae; genus Anodontia; species Anodontia alba. The sequence continues at coordinate 56,911,946 of OZ024828.1, forward strand.
TTCTTTCACAGAAATTCTAGATGTAAACAGTGCAGACCCTGATCAGAAGCCTGATCGGATCCACATTATTTACCTGAGCATCATTTTGGGGACGCTAGACATCAATGGTTCAGGGGACGGATGAATCGTGTTTTAATTGTTTCATTATTTATTTATTTTTGGTTCGCTAGAGCCCTTGCTAGGATAGATTTTATATGCATTACTTTCGTCGACCATCCAAACATAGTCAGAGCATCAGTCTATCATTAATGGTCTTCGGGTCAATTTATTTGATCTCAAATGATTTCATAAAGATCTTCATATCGTTAACATAGTTTGTGCCATAAAATTTTTTTGTGTAATTTCCGTCCGTTGACTACACATTTAAATACAACTAAGTGGTTCAGTTTTCAATACTCGGCCAGACCGTTGCAGAAAAATGATACGTCAAATACAATTGTACGAGCTGAAATGTTACCATAATAGTCTTGCAATTGCCGCCTATGGCATCCTTCAGGAGTAACGTCAATTTCGAGTCACGGTGTGGGGCTGTAAAATAAATAATAGTGTTCCTATAAATATACAGTATAGAGTCCCGAATATCCCCATATTGAAATCATATGTATGTAAATATACATATACAAAGATTACAGAAGATATCTGTGTGAAGTGTCAGTGTCACAGCTTGTCAAAATCAAAACTGACCATTAATAAGTAGCTACCTTTCTGTAAGTAAATGACAGACTATTAGTAAGTAACTAACTGACTATTAGTTAATGTAAATGTGCTTTCCATCACTGTACTTAAGGGGACTTTCATTATACCTTCCTGTTTGTTTTCCTGCACCCCTAGCCCTTCTGAAAGTGTATCTGCTCTAACGGGAGCAATTTGCTCCACCTAAAGGGAGCAAATGCTTTCTTGTTAGAGTAGACTCATTTTCAGAAGGGAGAAACAGTGAAATGACAGGCTACTTCCTCTGAATATGTTTCAATTCCCTTTAAACTGTCTTTGTTACTTGGTCGGTTCGATTTAGTTCTTCTGATTTCAGAAGGAAGACGGGAAAGTCTGTTAATAGTTCGTTTCACACCTTCAGTCTTCTGTTTTCTGACTGTTCGACTCACGCAGCCACCAATTTTGGAAGCTTTTCCGGGTCTTCCAAATATCCAGTGGAAGACTCAGAGGTCTAGTGACTGGCTACAGCATCAACAAGATCGAATTTAGGAAAGAGTAATTTGTACAGATGATGTTTGTGAGAAAGACATATTGGAGTTGATCGCAAAAAATCAATTTCATGTTTTAAAATTACCGTTGACCTTGTATAAGGCAGATTGGATATTTTCATTTTTATTTTGCATTGTTTAAAATGTTTAAGTTTGTCGAATAAAATTTTGTTGTTTTTCTTGTTGTTGTTGTTGTTGTTGTTGTTGTTTTCAGTGAATTTTCTCTTATTTTACTGCAATAATGGGGACAGAAGCTAGATTGTCTTTGGATCTGTGCTACAGTATGTTCGATTTGCAATTCAATCGTCCATCTTTTGTTTACCGTCTGTCACAACAAACACTCTTCTGCTTCTGAAATTCCGCTTCAATAAGAGCTAAATCGTATCGGCCAACTGAATGGAAGGGATGTCAAATGCTACATTTCAAATATAAAGCTTTTAAATTTCCATAAAATTGACACGCATTAAAGAGAATGTGTTTATACCTTTACACCACTTGTTCATATCTTCTTGTAAATAGAGGTCAATATTCTCCTTCTATGTCTACCCAATTTGCTTGAACATTATGACCAGAAAAAGAATTTGATATGATTCTGTTATCGTTTTACTCCATTACATCTTTTGTGACAATAGTTGACTAATAATTATTTTTATCAGGAAACAAGCATAGCTCTACTAAGCTGTAAATATAATGAAATCATTTGGGAAACGGAATCCTTAAACAAGTCAAATAAATGTGTTTTCCTTGCTGCCGATTTCGATGATAAAACAATACACAGTACGTACTAATACAATATTCAGTTTTCCGCTTTAGGCAAGACAAAATTACATTGTTTAATGTCTGAAATAAAGTTACGTTCCCACCTGGTCCTTGATTAGTCCTTCCACTCGCCGTATGACACAAATCTGGTAATATAAATAAAAGTACATTGTTTTTAGACTACATAAATGTCAATTCTCCCAAAATAACTATGATTCTAATTTTCGTGACGAAATGACATGGACAGCCTACATTGTACCTTGCATTTTTACCAACATTTAAGTGAATTCACCCAGAAAATGCCACAATCACGACGCACAGCCTTTCCCAGACACTGAAAGAATGATCTCGTTTTATATTGCTCTCTCCCTCTCTCTCTCAAGCTTTTGTCCTCTCTTAGCTTATCTGACAGTGTGTTTGCTATGTGACCTTAAACCAGGTATCCAGTTGCTAATTTTATTGAATGCCGAAGGATACAAAATATTAGTTATTTTGATTTTTGACGGGGAACATGGGATCACATGTTCCCCGTCAAGAATCAAAATAGCGAATTTGTTATGCTGCAATGCTTTTTCACGACAATTGTTGCATTATTTTCCAAAGAATTCTTTTGCAGCTGACGTCGTGAGAAGCATTTAAATGCTTACATGCGACGTCAGCAAACGCACTCTTTTGCACGCACTACGTTAATGACGTAAATTATGTAGTTTGATTATGGTGCATTTCCATTAGGCTCAATGGGAAAACGTCAACGTTATGTTAGAATGAGATTTTAATAATGGGAAACAATGAAATAAAGTACCTTATGGATTAAAACAATCAAAAGATCTGTTTTAGGTATTTATTAGCTGAAAATTATTGTTGTGTATGGATTGTTTTTGCTTTTATTTCCCATCAACTGTGCAGCAAATCCAAGATGGCAGACATTCAGCGAATGCAAGCGCGAGAGGGCAACATTTTGCTTAGGGGTACATGGAAAATAATTGCCCTTGTGCTATCCAATTAAAAGCCAACACATTTCTTTGCAGCATAACAGTATTTTTTTACTCCTTTCAACTCAGGGTCTAATATCGCAAGTCATTATCAATATACACACAAATGCTTACTTTTGATAACTATTCCAAGGGTCATGAGTGACTTGTTGATATTCTTGCTCTCTTCAAATCTTATGCCTGTTGCACCAGTCTGGTGGGCTCTCTCACTTGAAAAAGAAACATAGACAGATACAAAATATGCCGACTAAAAACAATGTTTGTATCATCTGGATTAGGCCCGTCTGTAAATCATTTCATCTGTGCAACCTTTCCTATTGTCTTTTCAAACGTCCAAACGTCATCATGTTGTGTACCTTAGTGTTGCATGCGGTTTACTAACATATCCAATCATTTATTTACATATCTTTCCAAGGCGTCCATGTTATATCCAAGTTGCTTAGATGTAATCAGCAGACAGTTCTTCATAGCATTCATTGATTATATGTGCTTTAGGATGATATTTCACTGATGGGATAGAGGATCCCTAGGTGGACCGAACATATGTTTGTGATCAAAGGTGAAATTTCGCATGAGAAAAAATTGGTTTTTGTGTTTGAAGGGTCCTGTCTGGATCCTGATCATTTTGCTGGGGAAGAGGGAGATGGCTGATACTTTTCATCATTGGTTTGTAATATATATGATGGCCTTCGTAGTTTGTTTACTCTTCCTATTTGTGTCATTGTTAGGCTAACTTTTAAGAAATGTGTCTCATCTTGGACACCAACATTACTTTTTGTCAAGATACGCATACATTTAGATTCATTCTATAAGTATTTACTATAGTCAGAAAGGATTATATCTTCACTTTCAGCATTCGGTGTGTGTGTGTGAGAGAGAGAGAGAGAGAGAGAGAGAGAGAGAGAGAGAGATGCACCTGCCAGCCAGATCAACCAAGTATATCTTCGACTGTGTCGTTTTGTTTTCCCGAAGGAAGTTTTGAGCGAAATGTAGAATGACGATGGTATGGGCACGACTGAAAAAAAAATATGAATTATTTTTAAATATTGTTCGTAAAGTATTTTTTAAAGTAATAATATTTATATTAGCAACAATACAAACATCTCTATATATTATTAGTAGTAGTTAGAGATTTATATAAAAAATAATTTAGATCCTCCATATAAAAATGTTTTTGACATCAAATGCGACCATTGTATACCCATAATATTAACGTTCGCGTCTGCCCACACTGCTCAGAATCTACGCTTGAAAATTCAGGGTCCATATAGTACATCGTAACTGAAGTAGATGCATATCAGACTATAGTTGACATGAGTGTAAGCGGGTCGCAGGGGTGGTTGAGTGAGGCAAAGATGTCGTGTATCTTGCGTCACCGGGGCGTCCAACTGATATGGACAAGGCCTGCTATCCTTGCAGCAGGTAAGGGTAGAGGGTGAATGTTTTTATTTCTTCTGTTTCTTCACTACCATTAATTTTCCTCTTTTTCCCCTGTCCCTCTCTTTCATCTCCTCTACCAACTCTTCTATCTTTCTTCATCCTTTCTCCGGGAGGCGACACAAAATGACCTACAAGGGCTGACGTCGCGTAAAAGCCCAACACAATAAATGTAAGCGGATCACATGTGCTGTAGGTTTCAATGATTAATTTCCATATGATAATACACGGCAACATACGCCGAACAAGACATACAATAATAATACCAATGAATTATTATTATTCGATGCCAAATATAATATGCGTTGTCGTCGAATTAAAACAGGCTTTCTTAACACACACGCGCACACACGCACACACACAGAGTGTGTGTGTGAGAGAGAGAGAGAGAGAGAGAGAGAGAGAGAGAGAGAGAATTAATTTATGTCGATATGATTAAATTGTTATATAATACTTACATTTACATTTAGTTATTGCAAATATCCAATCTTCTTGCATATGTGTGGTGTTCACTGGGTAATCAACCCTACTAACCTATCCTTGTTGGATATAAGACTTTATCCAGCATTTTTGGGATATTTCGTTCAAAACCCCTTCCACAAGGTTACTTATATTAATGGAGGCATCTCAGGATAACGGGTGATTGTTTCAACAAACAGTGTTTCTTATGTCTCCATGAAAACAAATGTTAATGGGGTGCTTCTAAGGTTTCATATGAGGAGTTAAAACTGTTTGGTGTGAAATAAGAAACCGCATATTATCTTATCTAAGATCATGTCGAAAGATCCTGATGGGCGTGCATAGTCTGAATCGGGCACTCGCCCATTCCATAGACTATAGTCGCATACGCCACAGCTCCAGATTAGTTTTTTTTTTTTTTTTTTTTTTTTATTTCGTATTCAAGCGAAAACTTCTGATAGTTGTTTCTCCATGAAAACATATGTTGATATGGTGTGGCACTTATTAGGAGTGCCTCGCCGATGCGATCCTAATAACGACTCACAACATTTCTACCTGCTAGTTTCGTTCATCTTAGTAGCGGCCAATGTTCTGTTCTTGTTTCCTTCTTCTATGTGATAATATATATCACGGTAAGCGGCAACTGGGTATGCTGCTAATCCCTCAACTGACAAAATATATTGTCGAAGTAAATCAATATCACAAAGTCACCAAAATATGATATAATTCATGCAGTTTGTCAAATATTATGTACAATGCCCTCTCTCTCTCTCTCTCTCTCTCTCTCTCTCTCTCTCTCTCACACACACACACACACACACACATGACATCTTGTTGCCATTGTTGGTCCGGTGATTACTGGCTGGTTCGAATGCACATTTTACCAAGGAACAGAACATTCGCGAGGGCATTATACAAACTATTTTGTATCTTCTGAGCGGCTAATTGTAAACCCGTCTCATGTAACTTCTAACTTGAGCGTAACAGTTATTCTCTTTTATTAGTCTTAATAATTGATTGATTAAAATATATCAATAGTCTTTATTAAAACGAATAAATGATATTAACGGAAGTAAGTAAACATGTCCATAGTTTTGTTACAATTGCATGTAGCTTATGTAAATTTTATTCGCATAGGCCGCCATTTTCGTTGTGCCAAATGACAGCTCAAGGTACCGTCCACCGAAAATAGTCACAACTGAACGGAAAGTTTGCAATTTGAAACCCAATATTTCCTTCATAACAATGACTACATTGTTAGAAATGGTAATAATCCTTAAAAACAAATATACACAAAACTGACCGTAAAACCCTTTTGTCTGACTCATACGGACTGGAAGTCCCTGTTTTGGCTGTTCGGCTTGGTTCAGAAGATCTCGTACTTTCTCGTTGTATATTTCTAGCATGCTGAAATGTACCTGAAACAAACGTGAGTGTGCTTGATAAGTTCGGATTTTAGCCATAGCTAGACTTTGTGTACATGGAAGTCACAAAAGTTGTTTTCCTAATAAGAATGGCGAAACATCCATTCACTTTAAGTACCTTTAACAAGGTACGTGTAATTCCTGTTTGATAGATAGATAGATAGATAGATAGATAGATAGATAGATTTTTAATTGCATACACTATGCATCAAGCATACAGAGCAATATTATAGAAAAGTTAAAAGTGATCATCTACTGAATGTGTATATTTGTACTGTTTTCTGGGATGTAATGAAACCAGTCCACAAGGGCAATGGCTTCACTATCAGGGGAGGCAACTCAATCTGAATCGTGTTATCTTCCTTCTGAAAGGGGTCTACTCCAAGAGGAAGAAATTTGCTCTCCTGAGGAGCAAATTCTTTTCTTTTGAAGTAGACCCCCTTTCAGAAAAGACTATGTGTGAGGAAGGCAAACAGGAAGTCACAAAAAGTTATCTCCCTTATACCAAATGGCGGAAAATCTACAAAACGTATACATTTCTGTTAATTGCTGAAATGAGATAATGATAATGGTCAAAGAAAACGAAAGCTCACCTGATATACGGTTTTGTCTTGCCCTTTTTGCTTTCTTTTAGTAGCTATTTCTTCGTACAGCTTTTCACAGAGCTGTGGAATCATGCCTGTTAGATCAATACGTAATTGCGCCTCAACGTCAGAAAACGTACCTTTGGGCCTGTAAGCCCGGCGAAGATTCAGATCAGCCTGCGCATTCGCGCAGTTTGATCTGAATCTTCACTGGGCGAATTTTAAATAGACAAGGATGAAACGTTTCTTCATGTGGACAACGAAGATTCTGACCAGACTGCGCGGATGCGCAGGCTGATTTGTGTCTTCGTTGCCTGCACATGCCCGAAGGTACGTTTATTGACGTTGCAACTCAATACCTACATTTATTATTTTATTTACCTTAGACTGGCTCCAGTCTCCAGTGATTTAACATTTATTCTTATATCCTTATTTCAATAATCCACTGAAATAAAACCAAAATAGTACGAGTATCATGACTATAAAGGCTGGTCACTACCACCCTTTAGTCATTACATTATTTTGGTTTTTATTTTAGTGGGTTATCAAACAGGTTTGTAAGAATCAGTATTTAGTCTTTGGAGACTGGAGCCAGTCTTTATTCGGACGGAGAGACCTGCATAAGCCGTGTAGACCAAGAACAAACGCCACAGAACTAAATCACAGGTTAGACTTCTTTCTGTGTAAATTAAATTATGTAAACAAGTTAACTTTAAAAGTGCTCAGCAAATTTGTAGCAGACGATGATTTTTTTTTTTTTTTTTTTTTTTTTTTTTTTTCAAGAAAATAATAAGACCTTTCATGTGATTGATATGCTAGATCTTTGCAACCAGAAATATACTTCAAGTTTTAAAAAAAGAGTCGTTTCATCAAAATCTTCGCCATTTGCCGTGAGGTACGTACATGCGTACGCGACTGCGTGTGTGTTTTTCACATCCCTTCTACAAGTGGCTGTTTCATATTTCAAGGATGGGGTCATGTGATATTCATGAAATTTTACTAAAACATTTTGTCCCTAGAAAAATAATATAACTTCCATTGATAGCGATTACGTTTATCTTGTGTTTGTAAACAAAATGACGCAGAGAAATATAAATAAATTCTGAAAACAAGGGATCCTTTCGAAGCAAACCACCTACTAATAAACATTTCCATATTTTCATTTTTTTCGGCGTTGCCTTGGTTAAAGAAAAGTGGCATTTGCAAGATTATTGGCTAGATCTTGTCGCTATGTATCAGTATGCCAACATCTATCAAAATATCCCAACGGTTAAAGCGCTATGGCCATTTTCGCTAACTGACCATGGACGGACCGACGGAATCATAAGGTGATTTTAGGGCACTCTTCGAAAGCCAACCTTTCAATCGGTCGACTTTTCTGCGGGCAATATCATCAGTTTGTCACCTGTTGAATTAGCTCAGAGAATGGTAAAGGAGGTTAAAATAAATCTAAATGAGCTAAGTGACCCTAAAGGACCAGGAAATATTTACACTACTACTACCTTTATTGACGTCATATCCCATCATGGAGTAAGATTTACCGCTGCCTGTCTGTCCGTATGCAAATAACGTACAGTTATATCCTGCCCAGACATTCTCTAAGATACCAGTACCGAGTTCCTCGAACAGTCGGCGCTGAAAAGCAATAAACCATAGTTTTTCAACGTGGACGGAGTGTACGTCGAACAAAAACGTTTCCAGCGCTGGGCGACATGCGGCCAAATCCTCTAGGTCTTTTAAATATTGCAGTTCCGCTTCAGGGACAATCAGGGGTATGTGTTTACGTATAAACACGAAGCAGAAAACATTAAATGACGTCCTTTTAAGGGGACTTGGTGTACTAGATAAGGTAGGCAACATTTTTTTACTTCCGCTTTGTCTTCATAAACACGAAATCCCTTCTAAGAATAGATAAACGTGTAGTCTTAAAGAAAGAATTCGTTCCTTCTGGGAGTAACCTCTTTCCGTACAGGGTATAGACTGGCTCCAGTCTCAAGTGACTAAATAGTTTTCTCATTATTCTGTTTGATAATCTACTAAAATAAAACAAAAAATATCATGACTATAAAGGCTGGTCACTAGTGACCAGCCTTTATAGTCATGATATTACTTTGGTTAAAAAGGGTTATAAGAAAACAATATTTAGTCACTGGAGACTGGAGTCAGTCTGTACAGAGTAGATCCTTTTCCAGAAGGGGAAAATTTGACACAGTTGCCTCCATTGTAAGTGTATCATTCCCCTCGTAGGATTTTCTCCTGTCTCAAAGCGCTGCCAGTCTAACAATGTTCAACTTACAGTATCGGTTTATTAGTTCTGAATCCGCCATGATCCATCATATCTGGAACCAGTCCACAATTAGCTCCCCTGATTCGTTGTCCAAAATAAGGAAATATAGTCGCACAAATAGTCCCTCACTTGGATACTGTGTCTTATGCCAGAGTGACTGAGCAGACTACTTCACTGTGATTCTTTTGATTGATCAACATGTAGGTGTTTTGAAAATTAAAAGTTTGTTTTGTTTCCTTTTGTTTTCAGGAAAACAGGTGAACCTAAGCACACCCCTACGAAGTGAGCCGACATGGGCTGTAACTGGTATGAACTGACAGGTGTTTACTTTGACGGACGACAGTAGGAAAAGGCGCTGGTCATGGTCATGTGTAAAGTGGATAAATTTGAAGATAAGATATGATGACATAAGCAAAAGAAAGTATGCATCGATTGCAAAGTTGTCAGCAATTTTTTCCCAAGAGGTCTTTGTATGTAAACTAATGAAAAATAATTGTGGTCCGAAGCCATCTCGGAAAATATTGGCTCTTTTATGTTTTCTATTGTTTACTACATATGTACCTTGACTCAAGGTATGAACAGGGCATAACGTTGATATAAATTTACCCTAATTATTCGGACACATTAACTCGTTATCGACCAAGTCCATTTTACCACGGCACAAGTGCAACTGTTCAGCCCCTCAGTCTTAACTGGATGTATACTGTTTGGTCGGACATGCCTATTCGAGTACTTAGGTCAGGTTTGGTAGTATTCAATGATTATCTAAGCGTATATTAACCCATGTATGCCGAATCGACTCTTCTACCTCAACTCTTTGGACAGGTCCATTTCAAATAGAATAGGTTACTGTTATTACCATGTTTTACATAAATTATGATTTTAATGTAAACAGTTTAGACCCTGATTAGACGCTGCGTTCTGCACTTGCTTACAAATGTCCCTACTATGGGACGCTAGGCATAAATGAGTTAAAGGTCTAAATAGACTGGGCGGACGCGCAAGCTGATCTAGCCCTTCGTTGTTCGCATATTTTCTCCATAGCTGGCTTTATTACTTTTACCTGATCGATGTAGTTGTTAGTCGCTGGTTCCAGATAGCCATCCGGGCTCTCTTTAAACCCATCATGTGACCAGTAGGAATGGTCAAAGGTGAAAGCTCGTGGTATAGCTGTGGGAGTTGTGGGATCTGACAGTATTGTTGACCGCCTCACCATGGATACGATGTTTTTACATTCTTTTGACTTTTCACGGTCATTCTGTTTCGTAATTAAGGAAATACATTTTACTAATAATTCATACAACTATATATATGTATTGAAAATTACGTGAAATTTATCGCCGTATTTAACCTATGTATTCGGAGAGTCAGGTCCATTTAAGATAAAATGTGTCGGATCCAGAAATGTCCGAACATGTTCCAAACTGTAGTACTGGTTGGGAAAATGGTTACTGTTGTACATTCAAATGGGTACCTAGAACAACAGTAGAATATTCATTTGTCCATTCCAGCACAAATGTCCTTTTGTAAGCAATAGCCAAGCGTTTTTCTTTTCTTCTTTTTTTTTTTTTTTTTTTTTTTTTTTTTTTTTTGCTTTTAGCTATTTAACCCCTTTATAATTGAATAAACTCTCCCACACTATATATTGGAAAAGTCCATTTTCGATTTGAGTTATGTCAGGCTATATGATATAGATATTCCTAAAGAAAACTGACTGACCTATTTGCAAACAGTGAAGACCCTGATCAGACGCCGCGTTCTGTGGCGTCTGATCTGGATCTGCACTGTTTGCCAGTTACTCGTTTATGGGGTCCAGTCTTCAATGGCTTAAATGAATCAAAATGAAAAGGATACAAATGGCCTAACTCTGACCGCAACCTTAATGTTTTCAATCTTCACCATAATGGCAATTGTCCATTTACTACTCCTACAACTCCAAGTTATTTAAGAAACTGGTAACTTTTTAAACTTATCATCACAAGCTAATTCCATTATGCAAGGTCCAACTGCTTATTTCCGCCTGTCTGACAATATTCACCAAACCAATATGTTTTGTGAAAACATAACAAAGTATCACCTCTTTTGTCCATACGTTTTTTATGACGAATGTTGTGAGAACACATTAATTATTAACATCATCACACATAAACGGGTCTCAGCGCATATACAAACAACGGAGGTCCAAATTATCAGTGGTCCTGAGAAGTCCAATAAATACCTTTATTTTCCTTCAGCAGTGTCTACATGAACCAGGGTTTCGAAACAGAACCAATTACGGCCCGACCATGACCAGATCCTGGGAGTTCTTAAATATTTAATTCAACTATCTTTGGCTTTTCAGATTCTTTTGCTTGAAAACAGAAATACAGTAAAACCTTATGGCTCGAACTTCTTTGGGACCATAGAAATTAGTTCGAGATATGGGTAGTTCGAGCCACTGAGAGATAATCATGGCACCAGGTCAGGAAGCAAATAGCGATAATTTAGGGATCTTCTACCCAATAATTGTTTGTTTGATTTGGGCTTAACGTCGCTTTCAACCTTTTTCAGTCATATCGCGACGGTGTCTGGATGTGGCAGGGAGCTCAATGCTCACTTTTAGAGTGCTGCCTCACTGAAATATCACGCCCCAGACACTTTGACATGATATTCCACCCAGTCACATTATACTGACACTGAGCTGACCAGTTCTAGCTCTACTTTCTTAATGCTGAGCGCCAAGCGAAAGAGCAGCTAGTACCATTTTTAAAGTCTTTGGTATGACCCGGCCGGGGATCGAACCCGCAACCTCCCGGTCACAAAGCGGACGCTCTACCACTGAGCCACTGTGCCGGTATACCCAATAATTGAATGTTGTGTGTACTCATTAGAATCGCCTTGATGAGGTGATTCTAATGAGTACACACAACATACAATTTCATGATAAATAAGAAAAAATCCCTAAATATTTGTTTCCTTGAGCTATTGGAAGAAATTGAGTAGGGACTCAAAAACGAGTTCGAATTAGCCGTGGTAATCGACTTTATAAACTTTTTACGTTATGAAATGATACATTTACCTTTTGAGTTGTGTGTCCAGCAAAGATTCAAAATTAATTGTATACCGAGTCTTCGCTGCACATTCTACGGATAATCAAGGAATGAAGGATTCAAGGCTTCTTAAGCGAACAGCAAATACTGATCAAATTGCTCGAATGCACAGGCTAATCTACGGCTTCTCTGGACGCATATGTTGTGAGGTATACCTTGTCACGTTGCGGGTCATTTATTGTTGTCATATGTTGTGGATATAGTCATATTATTAAATGTCCGTTATCGAGGCCAACTGGACGAACCAACCAGCTACATATACAGAAACACCTCGATGATTTGAACACTGATGACTCGTTTACCATGGCTAATTCGAACTCGTTTTTGAGTCCCTACGAAATTCTTCCGATAGCTCAAGAAAACTAATATATAGTGTTTTTTTTCTATTATTATTTTATCACGAAATTGCATGTTGTGTGTACTCATTAGAATAACCTCATCGAGGATATTCTTATGAGTACACTCAACATACAATATTGTGTAGAAAACGAAAAAAAAACAAATCCCTAAAATATCGCTATTTGCTTCTTTACCTGGCATCATGATTAACCCTCAGTGGCTCGAACTACCCATGTCTTGAATAAATTTCAATGATCCCAAAGGTGTTTGAGCCATTGAGTTTTTACTGTATACTACACAGTTTGAAATGTACGTCCCAAGAACTGGAGACCAAGACGAATATGAAGGTTGTTCTTCGCTGTTAGCATTACAAAACAAGCCAATTCAAACATACTGAAAATTTTACCACCAAAAAATGAAAATTTTCAGATAAAAATTCTGATATTTTTTCATATTTCTGATCAAAACATAGATTGTGTACTCGTTAGAACCGCCTCGACGAGGCGGTTCTAACGAGTACCCACAATCTATTTTTTGAAGCAGAAATAAGAAAAATAATGTATACAATGTACTCCTGTAAAGCCAGGTTTTACTATATACATTTGTATAAGTGGAATTTAAAGAGGTCAACATGTTTTCGTTTTGGGATATGTGATCTCAAATGGATGAGTTCCCTTCTGTGCCTTGACTCGCTGTATTTAATTGATGTTACCGTATTTACCCTATATATTCAGACTCTTCTTCACCTACTGACTTGTCCTATTGCGAAAACACACCTATTCAAATATATTGAAAATTTCACTGCCAAAAACTGAAAAATTTCAGATAAAAATTCTGATATTTTTCATATTCCTACTCAAAACATAGATTGTGGGTACTCATTAGAACCGCCGCACCGAAGCGGTTCTAACGAGTACCCACAGTCTATGTTTTGAGCAGAAATAAAAAAAAAATAACGTATACTCCTGTACACCCCAGTTTTACTATATAAAAGTTGGGTTTAAGGGGGATCAAAATTATGTAGGTATGTTTTCGTGATGCTACAATTTGAACAAGTCCATTTTACCAACTCTAAAATCTGCTGCTTAATTGTCGAACAGTGTAGACCTTGATCAGACGCCGAATTCTGAGGCGTCTGATCTGGGCTTACACTGTTTGTTCATACGTATTTGTTCGAATATTTGGGGTATATCATATCTATCGACTGCTTGTCCCCTTGGCTGACACTTTGGCTGTCTATGAATATGTTTGTCTGACAGGGTAGTAAATGAATTGCATTACGTAAACACGCCTATTCAAAGATACTGAAAATTTCACCACCAAAAACTGAAAGTTTTCAGAAAAAAAATCTAATAGTTTTCATATTTCTGCTCAAAACATAGATTGTAGGTACTCGTTAGAACCGCCTCGGCGAGGCGGTTCTAACGAGTACCCACAATCTATGTTCTGAGCAGAAATAAGAAAAATAATGTAAACCCTTGTAAACTCCAGTTTTACGATATAAAAGTGGGGTTTAAGGGGGTCAAAATTATATAGGTATGTTTTCGTGATGTCTGTCTCTACCTCATGCCAAAATAGGGTTAATTCATGTCCTGTATAAAATAAATAGTTCAAAGCCAAAAAGAGATAAAATTAAATGTATCAATCAGGGCCTAGTTGTTCGAAACTAACGATGTCGTTAGTTAACGTATCGTTAAATCTTTGATCATCAAATATGGCATATACGCAAATACTTTTGCTGAAAAAAAATGTAAGTAGCTTTTGCAAGCTACTCACATTTTTTTTTTTCAGCAAAAATACCTGTGAATTCGATTGTAGTTACTAGAACAGTTAACATTTTGACCACTAACGAGCTCGTTAAGCTAATGAGGCTTTGAACAGCTGGGCCCAGGCCCTTTATCCTATAGATTTGAGAGTCCAGAAAAATGATTTCGGGAGTAAAAATAAAAAATACCAAAATTGAGGCATGAAAATCCTGGTATATATTTTGAGGTGCGGGCGATGCATGACTCATGTCTACTTGTGCAATATTGTAAAAAGGATTATTTAACTACATATTTTCTCGGAAAACAGGGATCAAGCACTTCAAAGACTACTTTAAAACTTTTATGTGAGCCTGGGTTCTGAGGCTGTTCGACCTTATATAACGAGTCTCAGTACTCTGGAATTAGCCTTATTTGAGAAATGAATAAATAAATTTCAAAGTGTCGTCTACTGTAGTTGTGATTAGCGCTTCAAGGATTACGCTACAAAATAATACAGAGTCTGATACGCCGTCATGTCACCAATCTTACGTTAACAGTAACGTAAGCGTCTTATGACGTTACGGAAACTATGACAACGCCCTATTATCGACGCTTACATGCTTTTGCTAACAAGTACAGCCAAATAATGGGAAAATAAACGCCCGCGTTTACTGGGTGAATTGATATTCCCTTTATTATTTGCTTGAACTTGTTTAATTATTAATAGCGGAGAAGAAATCTTTTAAACTATGGCTTGGTTTAAGATGAGAAACCTAGCAATGTCAGACGAAAATACTGCGGTTGCAGACATGACGCTTCCAACGGTGATGGCATCAAAGGAAACAAGCTATGCTAGTACATTTGAGAAAGAAAAACCAGGTAACGTGTTTTATTTTTCTTAAACCCTTAAAGTACCGAGCAAAATTTATAGCAGACGACATTTATTTTCATTTTTTTAATTTTTCAAAGACAACAGATCTTGAAATTTCGTGTGAATCGTCTGCTTGGCAGAAGACATTTATTTTTTTTATTTTTTTTTAATTTTTTTTTAATTTTTCCAAGAAAACAAGTCTTGATATTTCATGTGAATTGTCTGCCAAGCAGATAATCATTTAATGTGAATCGTCATGCAGACGATTCACATGAAATATCAAGACTTGTCTCTTTGAAAAATTAAAAGAAAATATTTCAAAATGTCGTCTGCTGCAGTTGTGATTGGCGCTTAAAGGGTTAATGCTTAACATGCTGCGTAAAACATCCGCTAACAACATTTTGAAATATATTTTTTCTTGTTTCCTCAGAAAATAGTCCTTGATGTGTCATGCAAATCGTCTCTTTAGGAGACCCTTTGCATGCATTACGAAAACACGCCTATTCAAATATATTGAAAATTTTACAACCCAAAAAAAGGGAAATTTTTCAGTTAAAAAACACTAATATTTTTCATATTTCTGCCCAAAACATAGATTGTGGGTACTCGTTAGAACCGCCTCGACGAGGCGGTTCTAACGAGTACCCACAATCTATGTTTTGAGCAGAAATAAGAAAAATAATGAATACCCCTATAAACCCCAGTTTTATTATATAAAAGTGAGATTTATGGGGGTCAAAATTACATAGGCATGTTTTCGTGATGAAATATCAAAATCTGTTTCGGAAAAGAATAAGAAATTTCATCTGATGAATTAGCCGGGGGGGGGGGTGGGTTGGTGGGGCGGGGTACTAAAGGTTTATAAAGCGGTAAGCAAGTGTCGACACACTATTGTTAAAACATATTTTCAAAGAAAATAAGAATTGGTGATTCACAGAAAATGTCACTTATTTAAAAAATCAAGAAGTCATCTGCTGCACTTGTGATTAGCATTTTGAGTGCTATATTTCTAAAATAATTCTATAACTATGGTGATCTTATTGGAGAACTTGTTATTAGCGGATTTGAGCTATCTACCTTTTTAATTTATTTTCATTAAATCGCGGGCACTCGCTTTGACCGTATAATATCGCGGATCAAAGCATTTGATTTGAGGTTAGCGGTGCTTTCATTCGAGGAGACCCTCCCAAGGATGTTTCGGGTTGCTGTGAATTTCGCGGTCATGAAGTTGATGCGAGACTTTATTGCTTGTCGATACACGTACACTTCAACATTGTCTTTCAAACATCTAGCCTACCATCAGTTCTACCGGCCCATTGACAAATCACAGACCAAATACTGACTTACGGTTCAAGAAAAAAGTCCATAAGTCCGTGTATCTATATAGTGCGTTCCTAGTCTATGGTCCTTAAATAAGCTGTAACAGCAGTCAGATGGTCCTCAAATTGGTCCGCACTAGATGGCATGACTGTTGTCTGAGGTTTGTAGTTCTTGTGTTGTCCGTAATAGCAGTCATCTTCCGTACATTGGCCCGTAATGGTTACCACTTTCGCATCAAGAGCTTATACTTTCTGAGATTTCAGCATACGGTCTTGACTGCCAGTCAAGAAAGTCCATATGTTTCAGTTAGAATTAATGTGATTTTATCATCACCCTATTACACAGACATTATGTAAACACGCCTATTCAAATGTATAGAAAATTTCACCTCTAAAAACTGAAAATTTTCAGATAGAAATACTCTTATATTTTTCGTATTTCTGCCCAAAACATAGATTGTGGTACTCGTTAGAACCGCCTCGGCGAGGCGGTTCTAACGAGTACCCACAATCTATGTTTTGAGCAGAAATAAGAAAAATAATGTATACCCATGTAAACCCCAGTTTTACTATATAAAAGTGGGGTTTAAGGGGGTCAATATTATATAGGCATGTTTTCGTGATGATTATGGAACTATTAAAATGTTGATTACATGAATCTTAATAATCTAATGGACTAATATAACTTGGCGAATATTATTGATGACTCTACTTCTGTTAACCCATTTATGCCGAGTGGACTCTTCTATCTCGACTTTGGACAAGTCAGTTTCCTATATAAGGGGTGTCTGCTTACTTTTTATCACTATCATGTTTCGTAGAAATTTCTGAATTTAACGAAAACAGTGTAGACCCTGATCAGACGCCGCGTTCTGCGGCGTCTGATCTGAGTCTACTCTGTTTGTCTATGTCCCAGTTATGGGACGCTAGGCTTAAATGGGTTAAAGAAGCTTTCGAAAACAAAAAACAATTTTAGTACCTTTATGGAATTCTGTAAAACATACATACCGCCCAGAATTTTATTTTATTTGTGAGAATGTTGCTGAGGAAGTTACGAAAACGTGTACATGTATGTGTCCAGCCTGCGCATCAGGTTGATCAGTGTCTCAGCTGTTCGCCTGAAGACGTTTTGGATCTTTGGCTAGCCACAGACTGCCCTGCGAAGACTCTGATCAGACTGTGCAGATGGGCAGGCTGATCTGAGTCCTCGCTGGTCGCAAATGCAGTCTTGTAGGAACTGTTGTGTCCACCGGCTCATATTATTTTTACAGGCACTTTCAAAGCAAACTACCGTATTAGCTCAAAAGATTCAGACATTCTATAGGCCTACTTTTCCTAAAATTTGAAAAGAGTCCTCCTACTTCTTGATATATCTAGAATATAGCTAGTGAGTGGCAAACAATGTAGAGCCTGATCAGGCGCCGCAGACTGCGGCGCCTGATCTGGGTCTACATCGTTTGCACAGGTTTGTCTGCCCGAACACTTTGGGTTAATACGGTAGTAATTTACATATGTACTACTGTACTTCGAAAACTCTAGACCATTGTCTTGATATTGCTGCTCTGTTTGTATGCTAACCGATTTTATTTTGTTATCTTTAATAATATTTCCTTGCCATACTTACCTCAAAATTTAAAGCGTCCGTTTGATTTTTCGATTGCATGGCAATATGTCTGCGATGTGCTAGTCAAAGAGCTACAATAATAATAGATTAAACGTTTAAAGGCTCCATATTCCTCAAAAATAGACATTATCTTATCCAAGAAAGGTTTAATAAATTGATATATTTATGTATTAATATGATCATAAGATGTGGCATCTGACAGCCTGTAAAATTTCAGTTAGTCTCTCGTTTTTGAACTGGATCAAAATGAAATGTTGTTTTTTTTTTTGTTTTTTTTTTTTTGTTTTTTTTTTGTTTTGTTTTTTTTTATCATATCGCTAAATTAATGTTGGCAACATTAATTCAGAGATACGATAAAAAATCATTTCATTTCAAGAAGAAGCAATTAACTGAAATTAACTGAAACTGAACAAGAGGCTAACCGAAATTTTACAGGCTGTCAGGTGCCACATTTTATGATTGCCTTACGAAAACACGCCTGTTCAAATATATAGAAAATTTCACCTCCAAAAACTGAAAATTTTCAGATGAAAAACTCTGATATTTTTCTTATTTCTGCTCAAAACTTAGATTGTGGGTACTCGTCGAGGCGGTTCTAACGAGTACCCACAATCTATGTTTTTAAGCAGAAATTAGTGTTGCCCCTGTAAACCCCAGATTTGCTATATAAAAGTGGGGTTTAAGGGGGTCATAGTTATATAGGCGTGTTTTCGTGATGGTATTAATACCATATATCAATTTATTAAACCTTTCCTGGATTTTTGAGGAACATGGAGCCTTTAAATATGAATGAGAACTATCTGTTGAACTAACCAATCGAAAACCGCATCGAAAATCATTAATCCAGTCAAACGTTTTGGCAGTTTTCCAGGAATTTTAGTGTATCTTCAGAATGTTGTGTTACTATAAAATAGACATCATTATTCTGTGATGACATGTGGGATTTTGAATTAAAATTAAGAATTTCAGTTGTGTATAACTATTTTGTACCTTTAAAAATGTACTTTTTTATGCAACTATTATACATCACATTTGGTGATTATTATTTTTTTTTCTTATTTTTCCCAGAAAAAATAGGATTTAATAGTTCATGCAAATTGGTCCTGTGGAGAAAATTTGCATAAAATATCATATCCTATTTACCTTAGCTTTGTAGAAAATGTTGTCTGCTGACATACTTAGCTTAAAATTTAAAGGCTTCATATACCTCAAAAACAGACATTTTATTATCCAAAAAAGGTTTACTAAATTGATATATGGTATTAATACAATCATAAAATGTGGCATCTGACAGCCTGTAAAGTTTCAGTTAGTCTCTCGTTCTTGAACTGGATCAAAATTGAAATGATTTTTATCGTATCTCTGAATTAATGTTGCCAATATTAATTCAGAGATAAAAATCATTTAATTTTATATCCAGTTGACTAACTGAATTTTTACAGGCTGTCAGATGCCACATTTTATGATCGTGTTACTACCATATATCAATTTATAAAAACTTTCTTGGATAAAAATGTCTATTTTTGAGGAATATGGAGCCTTTAAATGTCCAACTTCAATTCTGAATTGCTTTGATGGGATTTGCTGGTTAAACTTGACCACTCCATGGACAAATTTCACATGACGACAAACTGACATTTTTTTCATACATTTTTTCCTGAAAATAACGTTTTGCATATCATGCAAATTGTAACGAGATATTTGCATGAGATATCAACGGCTATTTTCTGGTAAAAATAAGAAAGTATTTCAAAAAATCTTCTAAGGAAAATTTTTCCCGGTCTGCTATGGGTAAACATGGCAGACGGCAGGTCAAGCGGCTCCTACAGCAACAGTCTGGGCCCAGTTGTTCAAAACTAACGATGTCGTTAGCTAATGTACAGTATCGTTAAAACCTTGATCATTAAATGTGGCATATACGCTAATATTTTTGTTGAAAAAAAAATGTGAGTAGCTTTTGCATTTGCAAAAGCTACTCACATCTTTTCAGCGAAAATACCCGTAAATTCGATATTCTACTAATTAGACCAGATGACATTTTGACCACTAGTGGGCTCGTTAATCTAACGATGCTTTGAACAACTGGGCCCTGATCTGGATTCCACTGTTTCCTCAAGTGTGCCTGTGCGAATATTTGGTATAGATTGTACCACTGCATTCAGGTACATGTTGTAGGTATGTACTGAAATCAATACCTTGTGCATAATTTAGTATATATTTACAATCAGTGTAAAATCAATTCGAGCCGCGTCGCAAAATAACGTGTAGACCAGATTAAACTGCGCTCAACAAGTCCGACCAGGGCAATAATTATCACAGTTAGCAGATAAGGCTGTAAGAGCAACTGGTATACATGTATTATTGCTTACTGTAAGACATTCAGATTCCTTTTAAAATGTTGTTACAACTGTTTCACACATTCGATCAGTCTATCTTTGGCTACAGCTGTGAGATACGCGGTTTCTTGTCTGCTGAAAGATGCGAAGAGGATCATAGAAAGTACGAGCGGATACTTGGTGTCAAAATTAGCATAATGCTGCATTGTATAGTAAAACCCATTACGAAAACACGCCTATTCAAATATATAGAACATTCACCTCCAAAAACTGAAAATTTTCAGATAAAAAACTCTGATATTTTTTCATATTTCTGCTCAAAACATAGATTGTGGGTACTCGTTAGAACCGCCTTTGTGAGGCGGTTCTAACGTGTACCCACAATCTATGTTTTGAGCAGAAATAAGAAATAAGAAAAATATTGTATACCCCTGTAAACCCCAGTTTTACTATATAAAAGTGGGGCTTAAGGGGGTCAATATTATATAGGCTTGTTTTCGTAATGGGGTCGGTTTCCTCCTTTTAGAAATCATAAAATTTAGGTTAAAAAATAGTTTCTCAACTATGGTAACTAGGTAATGAAAATACAATAAACTGGGTTTCCAAAATTAAAAATGTATTACAAAGAGCACTTTGACTATATCCACACACAGTAAAATGTGAAGTTATACTGAGAGGCAAAAATAAGTGTACAGGTAACTATTTTTTTTATTTGTCACCGAATTTTTACAATTTTTTATGTATATTTTGATATTATAGATAAGAACAGTCATTTACGCATAATTTGCAACAATTTTCAGGTAATTCTGTCAAAGAGCAAGGAAATGAAAGTTATGGAAATAAATAAGAGGTCTAAATCAACTTTTGTGTATGAGTAGCTTCCCTTTAAAAGTGCATTTTGGACAAAGAAACTTACATTTATGCATTTATATTGCATTCAGTCGATAGAAGGAAAAAAAATGCTGTAAGGACATGTTTCAACTTCAAATGCATAACAGAGTACACTGTTAAATTCTTACCAAGGGTTTGACGTTTTTGACATTATCGTTTCTCTTCTGACGGAATGCACTGAATTTCTATGGGACATTAATTGACATTGTTCTGTTAAATAAACGGTTTTAGGAGATTTCATCCGTATGTGGTACAAGGAGGCTAAGCCAAGCAACACTTTTTCGAGAAATTAAAGTGAAAACGACCAACGCCATTTCAGATACAGCCTCTTTATATTCCCAATATTTTAATTCAAAGGGAGATAATTTGAGAAGGGAAGAAATTCAAATTCAGCTTGACGTCATTTAATGGGAATTTCGAATTAAATAACGTTGTGCTTATACTCGTAGACATTTGTGCAAGATATTTATGAAAAATAAAATAACATTTGTTTTATACAAAGCGAGTTATGACTGGAAATGTTGTTTTACTTAAGGGCTCATAACTCCATAATTTATGACTGCGAAAGAATTACCTTTGTGATTATCAAAGACAGACCTTTGACAAAAATGACTATGAAAACAATTTAACAAAAAAATACAACACGAGCCGGTACTTGAGACTCGAAATTGTATACATTGTATTGCCTTTGAGTATATTTATTCCTCTGTTTAAGCTACATGTACGTATCAGACATCAATACATATCAGAATCGAACGAAAACTTTCAATGTCAAGTTCTTTGCAACTTTACAGAGCAAAGGGCGAAAACCTGTTGCATATATCTCAACTTATTCAGAAGAGATCGTAAATGTTAAATACTAATTTAAAAATTAAAGATGATCATCACACAATTTAAATAAAGAAATCGGTCGACATAGACAGACACAAATAACAGAAAATATTTATTTTGTAATTTAAACGATATAGAAGACGGGTATCACTTTATCCTTATATGCCCGCAATATAATGAAAAAGTATGATATATCTAAAACCAAGTATTATTACACACTTCCAAGTATGTATAAACTAGTGCAGTTATTTCAAAACGATAATATAACAAGTTTGAGCTGTTTACATTTTATTCTGTTCATTAAGGAACTTCATGCACTCGTGAATATCATGTCCCTGGCAACAGGAATCCTGTCGGGTCAATAAAGTCAGATTTAGATTTAAGCAGTATGCTACCTGGAAATGGCTAACGGAAGTTGTTGTTTGTTTGTTTTTTGTTTGTTTTTTTTTTTTTTTTTTTTTTTTTGTTTTTTTTTTTTTTTTTGTTTTTTGTTGTTTTTTTTTCATTATTTACAGACCGCCCCACGTGAACATTTTCCTCATGCAGTTGGCAATACCAGTTATTTCCGTACCTTTCTTTATTGCAGTCGTATTTCGCACCCCTATGGGAGAGTATGTCATCCCCGAAGGTGGAAAACCTCTTACTTCACTGGGTAAGTACAGGAATCTTGAGAAGAAAAAAAAACTGCTGTAGAAAAGAACTTTTGTAATGAACAATGGTATAGACCAATACCACTCCAGCTTGGCCATTTTTTTATCATAATTGAAATGTGGCAGCTTTCGAAGGCTGCTCTCAAAGGCAGCAATTTAGATTTTTATAGATTTTCATTAAAATATTCCTCTTCAGAAAACAAGAGAGGGGTTCAGTCGAAGCATATTTTGAATTAAAAGTTCATTTTCATAAAAAAACGTGGGATAAATCTGACTAATTTTGAATAGCGTATTTACCCTTAATATTTGCACATTTTACGTTTTACCTTACAGTTTCTCAGTTGGCTTCTGAATCTTAAGCTGTCGCATTTGCAAATCTTTCTGTGTAACGAGAACAAGAGACAAAGCAGAGGAACAAGTATTTCCTTATCAACCAAAAATTGAACAGCGTTTTAGACTTTCATAGATTTTCATTAAAATATTCCTCTTCAGAAAACAAGAGAGGGGTTCAGTCGAAGCACACTTTGAATTAAAAGTTCATTTTCATGAGAAACATGGGATAAATCGGACCAATTTTGAATAGCGTATTTACCCTTAATATTTGCACATTTTACGTTTTACCTTACAGTTTCTAACTCAGTTTGCTTCTGAATCTCAAGCTGTCGCATTTGCAAATCTTTCTGTGTAAAGAGAACAAGAGACAAAGCAGAGGAATCAAGTATTTCCTTATCAACCAAAAATTGAACAGCGTTTTAGATTTTCATATAGATTTTCATTAAAATATTCCTCTTCAGAAAACAAGAGTGTGGTTCAGTCGAAACACATTTTGAATTAAAAGTTCATTTTCATGAGAAGCGTGGGATAAATCTGACAAATTTTGAAAAGCGTATTTACCCTACGTTTTACCTTACAGTTATCGAAAAAAAATCAGCAAGTCAATTTTACTGCCATTACTGTGCATCACGAAAACATGCCTATATATTTTAGACCCCCTTAAACCCCACTTTTATATAGTAAAACTGGGGTTTACAGGGGTATACATTATTTTTCTTATATTTGCTCAAAACATAGATTGTGGCCGAGGCGGTTCTAACGAGTACCCACAATCTATGTTTTGAGCAAAAGTATGAAAAATATCAGAGTTTTTTATCTGAAAATTTTCAATTTTTTGGAGATGAAAGTTTCTATATATCTGAATAGGCGTGTTTTCGTAATGGTCTAAAATTGCTTGATGAGTGGCAAACACTGTATATACTGCGGCGTTTGATCTGTGTTCTACACCGTTTGCTAAGGTCTGTCTGTACGACAATTTGATGAAATCGAACCCACTCTCCCCTCAGAAAATTTGAACCTCCTGTCAAATAATCCTGGATCCGCCCTTACAATTGGAGACTTGATCATGGTCCACACTGTTTGATATTACTGCATGAATAACTGCGGGTTTGTAAAATACACACATTCATTAGGCATGGATGTGATGGATTAAAAGGGGACAGAACGCATCATGACATTACGAAAACACGCCTATTCAAATATATTGAAATTTTTTCCACCAAAAACTGAAAGTTTTCAGATAAAAATTCTGATCGTTTCCTATTTCTGCTCAAAATATAGATTGTGGGTACTCGTTAGAACCGCCTCTGATCAGGCGTGTATGATCAGGGTTCACACTGTTTGTTATTGGTTACGTTTTCTATTTATTCATTGTATACTCTTATTTATATTTAATCAGGCCTCAGCTGTCCGGGACCGGCGGATTACGTTCCAAATGTAGAGCCGACCAAATCAGCGGCGCCACAGTATTCACTTGTCGGCCGACCAAAGAAAATCGACGGTAAGTTATTTTACTACTACATTGATATTTAACTGCTGAATTATTTATTTTTGATATTGACAACAAGCCACACAACTACATGTATATCAACGTAGACTCGATTATTTGTTTGTGTTGAGGTTTTACGGCCCAGTCAACCCAATGGGGTCATGTCGAGCGCGGTCAGTTTACCTAACCACACTCGATTAAGTAGTTTGTACACACACACACACACACACACACACACAAACACACACACACACACACACACATACAATTTTCGCTCATATATATACATTAAGATCTACACAATGTGTCAGCGATCGTCCTAGATCCTCATCAGACCGCACATCTGCGCAGCTGATCAGCTGATATGGGTGTTCATTTTTCGCATATTCCCTACAGACGAATTTTCATGGCGCGAATATTTTTAGGACTATAGTAATTTGTTCTAGACATGGGTAAATGAAGCCACTGAGGATAAATCGTAGCGTCAGGTCAGGATTGCCTCGATTAGGCGATTATAATGAGTACACATGACATTCATTTTCATGATAAAATAAGAAAATTTCCCTTTTATATATTCCGAAATATTTGTTTTCTTGAGCTATCGGAATAATTTCCTAGGTACTCAAAAAGAGTTTGAATCAGTCACGGCAAACGAGCTATAGGTGTTCATGTAAGTTAACTCTTTCGGCGCCAAATTTCAGACGACATTTGTCGTCTGCTTTTTTATTTTAACAAATTATCGTTTGGAAAGACGTTTACTTTACGAAAACAGGCCTATTCAAATATATTGAAAATTTTACAACCAAAAAAATGAAAGTTTTCAGATAAAAATTCTGATATTTTTCATATTTCTGCTCAAATTTAGGAGAAATAAGAAAAATAGTGTATACCCCCGTAAACCCCAGTTTTACTACATGTATATAAAAGTGAGGTTTAAGGGACTCAGTATTATATAGGTATGTTTTTGTGATGTATGTAAAGTTGAAAGACTGAATGTCAAACAGCGTAGATCCAGATGAGACGGCTCATTGAGCCGTCTCATCTGGATCTGTGCTGTTTGCAAAAGCCTATTATTATCGACTGTGGCAGTGAAAGAGTTAAACTGAATGTCAAGATCGTTCTTTTTTTCAGAGAAGCGTCATATACCAGGGCCCTTTGAGTACAATTGTGGCGGAGATATTATATGGAAACACAAAACTATTTCCATGAAAGGCAGAAGTAAATGTTTCACAGAAAAAGAAGGTATAAATCTATTAGTCAACCCTCTTTATACCGACACTCAATACAACGACAAAATTCGTTATAATGACAATTTGAATATCACGAAACCTTCGCTCAAGAAGTGACAGTTAATGAGAAATTATGCAAGAATATTGCATTAAAATTTCAAGCAACATATGTTTTGAATATTTGTTAGAATCGTCTCACTGAGGCGATTCTAACAAATATCCAAAACATACGTTCTATGGGCAATTCAGAATAAAATATTGTCTTCCTTACATATCATTCTGCTTATTAAGGGTTCTTTATAATAGTAAATTCATTTTAATGGTAACATTTTGGGAACAAATGATGTTGTTGTAACGAGAATCAACTGTATTCATTATGTGCAATTACAGGGGAACTACTACATTTTTACAGGGGAACTACTACATTTTCAAGAGAAACAATTCTGTCGAAATTGTTTTGCTTCCTTTCTGAAAAAGGGATCTTCTCTGAAAAGAAGGGAGCAAATTCATTCCATTTAGAGTAGAACCCTTTTCAAAAGGGACTTGGGCACAGGAAAGCAAACCGGAAGTCACAAAATTTGACTTTCTTGTACAAGATGCCGGAGTATAACCATTCCTTTTAGTTTCGGATAGAGCTCATTTACAATCAGTTACATGTATTTTAATATTTTTTCTCATTTCTCCATAAAACATGTTGTGTTTGTATTAGAAGCGCTTTATTTATGACGTGGCAAACTCTGTGTTTAGCAGCGTTTACCTATTTATTTCTTAATTTTCAATTATGGCTGGCAGCTGTGTTCAAACAACGAAAAACATGTTCAAAAATAAAAATTCATATGTTGTTAGAATATTTACATAGAAATCCTCAGGACTGATAGTAATTTGTTTACATAATGACATAATATTGCTGCTGTGGAACAAGATTTCTTTTCTGAAACGTTTGTTGACAAAAGAAGCCATTCTCGTTTTCATCATCACGTAAACACGCCTATATAATTTTGACCCCCTTAAACCCCACTTTTATATAGTAAAATGGGGTTTACAGGGGTACACATTATTTTCTTATTTCTGCTCAAAACATAGATTGTGTGCACTCGTTAGAACCGCCTCGCCGAGGCGGTTCTAACGAGTACCCACAATCTATGTTTTGGGCAGAAATATGGAAAATATCACAGTTTTTTTTATCTGAAAATTTTCAGTTTTTGGAGGTGATTTTTTTTATACATTTGAATAGGCATGTTTTCGTAATGTGGAGTAACTTCCTTGTACACAATGCACTAATTAAACTGTTTTATTACTTTTTCGGGCTTTTCCTGCGTATATTCCCCCATATCTCTATGAGTCTTCTAATCTGCCTAATTACCTTGACATTCTTTAATGTTTTGAGACAAAGATGTTTACATTTTACATTCATTTAGATATACATGTACTGCAATAATAAAACATTCAGGCATAGCCATGACTCGGCGTGTTTGCGTTTGTAATTTTTTTTATACGAGTATGTGTATGTGTTTAAATTCCCATGCGGATTCAGATTGAAGGTCTTGCTGTCAGACAAATTCCTGTCCGTCAGAACCACCGTATTTATCCTATGTATTAGTACATCTTATCTACTTTAGTTTAAACATATTTTATTGCCTCAAAAAGCAATGGGTTGGGCTACAAGTTCTAACAACATTAGTTACAGCCCGCCCCCTACAACATATAAACAATTACAACATGGCAAACATCTTATCTACTTACCATACTTGTCCTAGAATTTCAAATTTCCATTCTACTACCTGTTGATGCGTCTAAAACATTGCTGTATGTATAGCAAACATTCTGCGGCGTCTGATCTGGTTCTACACTGTTTGCAAAGGCCTATCTGTACTAATACTTAGAGTTATTACTCTTATGTATCATAACTTTTTTTTTTTTTCATTTCAGCGGGAAAGTCGATTAGCACCCTTGGTAAATACAAATTGGAGTATAAGTCTATAGGTACAGAAGGACCCAAGTTTAAGATAGGAATTAAGCACCAGGCTCACAACTGGCCTGTTCATCCCGTCGATACCCATGGTAAGATTATTCGATCCGCAACGTCAGCAAACGTACATTTCATTACGAAAAGACTCCTATTCAAATGTATCGAATTTACAACAAAAAAAAACAAACGAAATATTCAAAAATTCTGATATTTTCATACTCCTGCTCAAAACATAGATTGTGGGTACTCGTTAGAACCGCCTCGGCGAGGTGGTTCTAACGAGTACCCACAATCTATGTTTTTTAGCAAAATAAGAAAAAATACTGTATACCCCTGTAAACCCCAGTTTTACTATATAAAAGTGGGGTTTAAGGAGGTCAAAATTATAAAGGCGTGTTTTCGTGATGAGACATGCGCCCAGTCAAGAGTCTGATCAGCCTTCGTATTCGCGCAGTCTGGTCAGAATCTTCACTATGCGCAGTTTGGATAGTCAAGGATGCAAATTTTCTTCATGCGCAAAAGGAGATTGTGATCAGAGTGTGTAGATGTGAAGGCTGATAAGAGTCTTCGTTGGGCGCTATTATCAGAAAGTACGTTCCGTCACGTCATCACGAAAACATACCTATTTAATTTTGATCCCCTTAAACCCCACTTTTATATAGTAAAACTGGGGTTTATAAGGGTATACATTATGTTTCTTATTTCTGCTCAAAAACATAGATTGTGGGTACTCGTTAGAGTCGAACATAGATTGTGGATAGTCGTTAGAATCACCTCGCCAAGGCGGTTCTAATGAGTACCCACAATCTATGTTTTGAGCAGAAATTTGAAAAATGTTAGAGTTTTTTTATCTGAAAAGTTTCACTTTTTGGAGATGAAATTTTCTATATATTTAAATAGGCGTGTTTTCATAATGTGTATTTCATTTCATAGAGCAGTATTTTTGTAATATACATGTAAATCACATAAAAATATCAGCCAGCGCATGACAAAACCTACAGAATAGCATGTGCGCCAAGCGAAGACTCAGATCAGCCTGGGCATCCGCCCAGTCTGATCGGAGTTTCGCTGTGCGCTCAATGGATAGGTAAGGACCCAAGCTTTCTTTATGCGGACAGCGAAGACTCTGATTAGACTGGGCGGATGCCCAGGCTGATCTGAGTCTTCGCTGGGCGCACATGCCATTTTGTAGGTTTTGTCATACGCTGGCTCATATATTAACGCGCATGCAACCAATATTCTGTGCAGTGCAGTCATGGCTAAGTCGCTTTCAGCCATTGTCACTTACAGAATCTACTGGCGAAAATAATTTATACTGGGCATATTGTCCCTCTGCAAAGACTGATCTCGGACTTTTTTTAATCTGCTAGCGACAGCTAGCAGGCTCTTTGCAATCACATGGGGTTTTACGAGCGGATTCTCATCACAGCTATTTATGCGTATATTTATACGCGCACTACTTCTTAATCAGACGCAATGCGGCACTATTACGGTAAACTGAATGTGAAGCAGCGGAATTTTGTATGGCTTTTTTATTTCGCTAACATAACTGTAACTGAAATCGATTTAGATAATGCAATTTGAAACATAGACTTTAAAATTCGGTGTAGTAATACACGCGCTACTTTTGTCAAGGCTTTAACTCGGCACGGGGTCCTACTAATCACCCCATGACACCCCACGGCATCCCAATGCACCCCACGACACTAAATTATTTCATTGTATTTATTAACTGAATGCTGAAATTGCACCAGGGTAGTAGTTTTTTTATGTATCCAAATTTGTTTTTGTGATAGTTTAAGACATTAACCTTACTTCAAGCGATTATCTCGGGGCACCTAAACACTAAGATTCAAACTGACGCTAAAATATAGCAAAGAGACCAATGGTGTAAGTTGATAGTCTATCAAAAATAAGTTTTAACTTAAAATTACATTTTATATTCAAGTTCAAACACAAGTCATCAGTATAAATACTCGGTTTATTTAGATAGAGACAAGTATTACAAAACTTTTACTGGCCGTCTAAAACACATATTTTATGGTAAATATACATATATTTTGATGCCATGGGGTGCATTTATTACAAGAGTTTTAGACATAATATTTTAAATCAAACACAAGTCATCATCATCAATATAAATCTCTGTTTATTAAGATGAAGACGAGTATTGCAAAAGTATACTTGTCCATCTATAACATATTTTATGATAAATATCCATATAGTTTGATGCCGTGGGCTACCTTGGGGTGCCGTGGGTACCATGGGGTGATTAGTAGGACCGCTCGCCATCTTTGATGTTGTGCTTAGCAATGGAAGCTGAACGAAAAGAAAGGTATCAGTATTTACAAAATCAGAATCTATTTATTCGATATTGAATGTAGCAAGAAATCAGGCACTTAATTCATTCCTTCTACATGAAATAACTTTATTCACACCTCAGTGACACGGAGTTGTTTTACGACTGCTGGCCCATTTATAGGTTTATGACCTTTCTTTTTTGGACATCTGAAAATCTCTTGAAAAGGGTAGGCATAGCTGGTCGGGCTAATCTGTTGATGCTTAGGTGAAGCACTAGCAAATGACAATCAGTTATTACAGCTAATCTGGACTGAACATAGTCATTTCAAATTTATTTAATCTGCTTTTGTTTTAATAATAAGTTGATAAAGATAGAGTAAATTTATAAAATTGCACTAGAATAATCGTGGAGCTACATGAGGTGTTGAATTTGTATGAACTGGAGTATATCTAGAGTTGAACTTAAATAATTCTAGAAATTGGAAATTGCTGCTGGAGATACACTCATTTGGAATAATCAGGTGACAAACTTCATTGGAAGATAAAGAGGTTCATTACTCCAATCACTGCATTGGCCTATATATGCAGATAATAAAATGGATTTTTTGTGAAGAAAGAAACAAAACAGAAGAGAAATAATTGTATTTAGTTTTTCAGTACATGGTTAGATTATTTATGTATATCTGTTTCACACAGATGCCTCAGTAAAGACCCAGTCTTATTTATACATTAAAACAAGTAGAATGCATTTCCATCTGACTGATTTTGAGAAATTGATAGTGGAAGCATGTAGTACAGAGTGTTCATGTTGGTTGGTTTTCAAGGAATAGTAAATGTTCTCACAAAGCCTTGTCTCTGAATGTAAATTTAATATTGGATGAAGCCACTGGTTGTAAGCAAGTGTGAAAATATGGATACAGAGCAAAATCCAGGTCCATCAAATCATATAAATCTACAAGAAAATGCATCTGTATTATTCCAAGGACGTATCCATCAAGGAGATGAGATATTTAGTCCTGATTCAAGAGGGCGTCAATGCCTACCGAGTTGTTTAGTATTTTTGGTGAAAGCTGTACAGAAAAGGATCTGTACCAACATGTGGAATGTTAACAACATGAATGAAATTCTGTTTGCAGGAGATAAATTACACAAGTATGCAAAAAAGAATTCCAAGACATATCATGACTATTTAGAGCCATGTGATTTGCCATCTTATTTTTCACTTGACAACCAGCATTATCACTGGAAAGTGAAAACAAAAAATATATCATATCCTCAGTTGAGTATCCTTTCCTTGATTTAGAGACAACACTCGCTATGACTTTCTCATTCAACCCATATGCAGTCTTCGCTTGACGTACATTTAATAGAGTTTTTAAAGAAAGCCTTCTTTTCAGGAAGTACAATGCCCAGATGCTTGATATATTCCATAGAGCTCCATCTTATGGTGTAGTATTGGTAGCATTGGAATGCCACCTATCGTCTTTGCATGTATTGTGTTTGCATAGAAGATACACAGCACTCCATCAATACTTTACAAGCTAGCAGACTCTTAGGACTATCAGTCCTTTGATTTTCTTCTGTTACCACTGAAACTACGCATGACAACTTTTCATATAATATTCAGCAGACAACATTTAAAATATGTTTTCTTCTATTCCTCGGAAAATAGGGCTTGACTTGATGCACTTTGTCTCCTAACAGAACACTCGCTGTTTGTATGTGTGCTAAATGAATTGGCACGATTTAGATAATGTAATAGTGCACGTATGTGTACTGGGACTCATCAATTAAGAAAACAATATAAAACATTCACCAGAATTGAGTTTCAGTTCTGTTTTCTTTATGTGTAATGTGATAAACAATTCAATCCTTTGATCTTGATATTTGCTACAAATCAGGAAGAGATGTGCTCCTCAGCCCGCTTTGTGACACAGAGGATATGGGTTCGATCCCCAGCAGAGTTATACCAAAGTTTTTTTGTTTTGTTTTTTAAATGGTACCAGCTGCTCTTTCCCTCGGCGCCTAGCTTTATGAAAGTACAGCTAGGAATCAGACCTGGTCCGCCAGTGTCAGTATAGACTGGGTGAAATATCATTCGAAGTTTATGGGACCTGATATTTCAGTGAGGCAGCACTCTAAGAGTTGGACTGTCTCCAGTCTCCAGTGACTAAATAATCCTGTTTGATAATCCACTAAGATAAAACCAAAAAAAGTATCATGACTTTATTTATTTTAGTGGATTATTAAATAGATTATAAGAAAATTATTTTGTCACTAGAGACTAGAGCCAGTCTATCTAAGAGTGAGTCATATCTAGGCACCGTCGTGATATGACTGAAATATTATTACATGTAAAAGTGGCGTAAAACCCAAATAAAACATGAGCCAGAGCACGTCAAAACCTACCATAAGACTTGTGCGATCAGCGAAGACTCAGATCAGCCTGCGCATTCGCGGAGTCTGACCAGAGTCTTCGCTGTTTGCATGTGCCATCTACAGTCTCCAGGCTATCTAAAGAAACATACATGAAAACCCTTGCCATACTGGGTGGATGTACAGACTGATCTGTTTTGCTGTGCGAGCCAGTATTTCAAAAGCTACCCCATTCATATACCTGGCCTTTGAAAAAACAGACCCATTCATATACTTGATCATCCAAAATGTTGACGTATTCATATACTGCCCTTTGATTTTTTGTACGCAATTTTTGCAGTCATATGCTGGTTGTTAGAGAAATATCACAGTCAGTTCTTGTAATACATACAGGATAAGCAGCCTCGAAAAATCTCTGAGCGAAAAATATGTGCATATACCAGGATGTCAGAAAAATGGGTACTTTCACATAGGAATCCAGAAAAATCGGGCCATTCATATACTTTTTGTTGAAAAAAGGGGGCCAATCATATACCTGCGGGGCCATTCGGCACACACATCCGTACTCAGCCATATATAGGAAGTTAACCCCACCCCGCGAGGGTCACACAAGCCTTATATTGTAGCTTTTGTCGTGCGCTGGCTTAAATCAATAATAAATATAATTGTTTGAGGTCGCTGCTACTCAGATCATTCAGATTTTATTATACATGTATGTGCCAGAGCATGACAAAATCTACAAAATGGCACGTGCGCCCAGCGAAGACAGATCAGTCTGGGCATCCGCCCAGTCTGATCAGAGTCTTTGCTGTCCGCAGAAAGAAAGCTTGGGTCCTTAGCTACCCAATGAGCGCACAGTGAAGACTCTGATCAGATTAGGCAGATGCCCAGGCTAATCTGAGTCTTCGCTGGACGCACATGCCATTTTGTAGGTTTTATCATGCGCTGACCCATATGTTGAAGGGATTGGGCACAATTTATAACAACAGTAGATAGTCCTTTGCCTGCTACTCAATAAAATGTGTCTGTGCGTACTTCCGTGTGTTCGTCGTATATCATTTGCCGCAAGTGACACAGATACAGTACATTTATATGCATGCCTTTATTAGGTTTCCAGACACCTGGGCCAAACTACAGACCTAATTCCGGATACTGGGGCCGGGGACAGTGTAAATCCTTTGGAAATCGTTTGAGAAGTCGCCAAATTGAACTAGGACCAGGTAAGAGTATTCAAACACAACAACAATTGGCGAGCAATAAATAATACAAATTACACTATATATAGGTATAAATATAACCTTTTCCGGTGATCTCTTTTCTATTTGACGAGATTCAGCTGGGAACCAGAAACCGCCGATCACCGGACAAGGTTACATGTTTACCTATATTCCTAAGTATAAGAACAGAAAAGCCTGAGCAAACAGCGTAGAACCTGATCAGGGGTTTCATGATATGCCACCTGTTTTTAAACACAATACTGTGTCACATGTAACGGGTAGTAGAATGGAATCGTTCAAGTTCTAGGACAAATTATGGTTAGAAGTTGTGTCTCGACATAATGGTACATACGGTAAAACCGCTATTAAGACCATCCTTGGCACTGTCCAAAAGTGGTCTTAAAGACCACTTTTGGACAGTCCCAAAGGTGGTCTTTAATTAAAGGGACAGTGAGTGTAGAAAATGAAGCAAGAAATAACTAAAGCCTAACAAATGCGGTTCTTAATAGAGGAATCCCAGCTAGCATTCTTTATAAATCTATAGCGGGCCGTTATTGGCCCGTCAGCTACCCTAACGGGCCGATAACGGCCCGCTATAGATTTGTAAAAATGCTCACTGGGATCTGATTATTTTTTGGTGGTCGTAAAAGCGTAATTTTACTGTATTTTATTTCTTTTTCCTCTTGTTGTTTGTGTTGAGGTTTTACGGCCCAGTCATCCCGATGGGGTAATGTCGAGCGCGATCAGTTTACCTAACTACACTTTTACTGGGCAGGCTTAGTCCTCTAAGCGGCTCTATTCGTATTGCAGGTCAAACGTGAGATATTTGCTTTCAGTGTTCATATATGTATATGTACGGTTTATTCACATGCTATTTCTTCTTTTCATGTTAGATGCCAAATGGCTTTTACCCTTTAGCTCAACTCTGCTAATCAATATAATTATTTTAGAATAAAAGTACTTGACTACATATATATACAAAAGGTGTAGGGTTTCCTTTCCATGTACTCTTGGTGAAAACATTTCGACCTGATATGTGAAATAAAAGCCACCTCTATCGAAGACAATCCAGTCAATAAATTCTTACAAGTTCCTCATTCGGGAGATACAAAATAAATGTTCAATTTGCATTATATGTACTACGGACATCGTTCGGTACTGTACTAAGATATTACTTGAACTCACCCTTTAGAGAAGACCCCGTTTCAGAAGAGGATTAGTGTGCAGAATAAACAATCAGAAAGATACAAAAAAATGTCTCCCTTGAAAATGGCAGAATTTTTAACCAATCTAACTAACTTTTAAGATAGTTAAGAGCACTGGATACCAATGCTCTTAACTATCATAAATGTTAATTAGAATAAATGCAGTTTTATGTTTCATATTGTGGGGGGCAACTTGTAATTTACAGTTCATCACGAAAACATACCTATGTAATGTTGACCCCCTTAAACCCCACTTTTATACAATAAAACTGGGGTTTACAGGGGTATACATTATTTTTCTTTTTTCTGCTCAAAAAACATAGATTGTGGATACTCGTTAGAACCACCTCACCGAGGCGGTTCTAACGAGTACCCACAATCTATGTTTTGAGCAGAAATATGAAAAATATCAGGATTTTTATCTGAAAATTTTCTTTTTTTCAGTATATTTGAATAGGCTTGTTTTGGTAATGCATATTCGGACTGTAACTGGCTGAATGGTACATTTTATCGTGTCTAAATATTTGGGAGCGTACATCTGTTAAAAAAAATGTCCTGTTTCGGAATTTGATTCAAGCTCTCGTAGCTTACTAGTGTTTGTCATTTTATATATTATGTTATATTTGTTTTCATAATTTGGTTCTTGCTGTAAGCCCAGTTCACGTTCCATTTTCATTTAACGTTTCATTTTATATAGATCTACAATATATCTTTCGGCTGTCGTTTTTTTAGGCATTTAAACAGAGATATATAATAGAAACAACTGGGTATGACCGCTAATCAATTGTACACAATAACCTATTGATTAAGTGTAGTTTAAATGTTTAAATGAGTACTTACGAGAGAAAATGTACCTTCGGGCAAGTGCGCCCAGCGAAGATTCAGATCAGCCACTCTTCAATGTCCGACATAACTTGGACCCTTAGCTATTCATAGGTCGCTCAGCAAAAATTCCGATCAGTGTTTGGATGCGCAGTCTGATCTGAGCCTTCGCTAGGCACACGTTCGACGGTACATTTTCTCTCATTGCGGTTCGAAAGTGGGCGTCGGTTCATTGGATCCACTTTATTTATCATAAATATTCGGACACCGTAAATTCGTACCATACCTGTCCTAATATTAAAATCCATTTAACCACCCGCTGATGGGTCTAACAACTGCTGCATGAGTGGCAAACAGTGTAGACCCTGATCAGACGCCGCGTCGCGCGGCGTCTGATCAGGTCTACACTGTTTGCTCAGGCCTGCCTGGCTGAATTATTAGAGTAAACATGATATACTATATCAATATCATACTTACATGTGAAAGTATTTCAAATTAATCGGTCCACTGAGGCCTTGTTTTAGCATAATAGAAAGACACATACTTCTCTTTGAAGCTTTGTATAAGGTTTTCTGTTGGCCTGGGCTTTAAATAATTGCTTTACATAAAAATATGTTTGACTTCGAAATTTATCTAAAATGGATATTTTGATAAAATAATTTGGAAATCATGGTAAGTGTAAACTATAGATTTAGGCCAGCGTTTTTTTTTTTTTGTTTTTTTTTGTTTTTTATTTTGTTTGTTTTGTTTTAACGCTTAAAACTTATCCTTTGTGCACATTTTAATATAGTGGTCAAACGACATTAAATGCTTTTCTGGCCTTAAGTTAATGCATACTTTGGCATTAAACGTTAGTTTGGGGGTCGTAAAACTTCACCCATACTTCCTTATAGCGCTGATATTATTAAATTTTCTGGTCCTTGGAACTGTTGGGTTCATACATTATATAGGAAAATAGAATTACGCTCAAGGCTGCTGGAAGGCGCGAGGTTTGTTGCATGTTTCATTATTCTATACGACTACATTCAAGCAAACCGAAGCTGCCAGTTTCTGTTTTTGATCCAAAGGATCCCTACTTCGGAATATGTTTTGGTCAAGGTTTATAAATATAGATATAAAATTAGAAAACAAGATATGCGTAAATATTTGGAGAAAAACGGTAAGGTATTACGGAGTCCAAATATTTGTTGTAATTACGCATCACGAAAATACGCCAATATAGTTTTGACCCCCTTAAACATCACTTTTATATAGTAAAACTGGGGTTTACAGGGGTATACATTATTTTTCTTATTTCTGCTCAAAACATAGATTGTATGTACTCGTTAGAATTGTCTCGTCGATGCGTTTCTAAATTGTACCCACAATCTGTGTTTTGAGCAGAAATGTAATAAATATTAGAATTTTTTATCTGAAAATTTTCATTTTTTGGTGGTAAAATTTTTAATATATTTGAATAGGCATGCGTGTTTTCGTAGAGGGGAACTAAAATTCTATTTTTTCATCAACTCGAGTGTGACAATTTAAACTTTCTTATACAGGTTCTTAAAATTTCTTTTCTGCTTTTGTTCTGGTGCACATGGGATCTTTATTGGACTGTTGATTTCATATGGTGTACCTTGTTTGGTATGTAAAGACTTTATCAAAAAAGGTTGACTACTCAGATTTGATGAAAAAGTTTATTATAAGCTTTTCTGAAAAAAGAAACCTTTGGAAATACAGAAAAAAAATCAAAACCAGATACTAGCAGAACCGGTTTTATTGAGTCTATTCATGCGGAATAATCAAAAGAAAATGCAGTATCCTATTCCTCGTGTCCCCTACGGGCTTTAAGCGAAATTAACACTGTTATAGGGTACATGTATAACGTTATAACGTATAAGATATAAACCTAGTAGTCCGAAAGCACAACAACACAAATCTTAGTATTTTTTCGAATTAT
Organism: Anodontia alba; assembly: GCA_964016985.1. Classification (NCBI taxonomy): domain Eukaryota; kingdom Metazoa; phylum Mollusca; class Bivalvia; order Lucinida; family Lucinidae; genus Anodontia; species Anodontia alba. Next base: position 56,949,665 of record OZ024828.1, read on the forward strand.
TGTTTTACGAATTCCTCTTATTGATAGCTGACAGTTCGATTGCAACATATTTGAAATGGGGATTCTTTGAAAATACAAAAAAGATTAAAATCCAGAAAACAGTACTCGGTTTGATTTTGTTCATGAGGAATAATGAAAAATGCACTATCCCTACTGGTCCCTAGCGAATTTAAGCGGTCCATAAGCCCAAAGGTATGAAAGAACGAGCAATCCAATAGGATAACCCCCATTTTGAGGCATTGAGTGACGTTATACGGCCTCGACACTTAACTTAACGACAGCTGCTGCAATGACAAAATATCCCAAACTGGGGAATTCCTTTTGAAATTCAGAAAAAAACTAAAGCCAAAATATAGTAGACACGGTTTGATTGAGTCTTTCCATGGATAATAATGAATGCAACATTAAGGTCTAATTAAAACTCCTGCTGAAATTCGTGCCTACCAGAATGCTTGGTATGCTGGATAAAATTTTCAGCAGACGATAATTTGATATATTTTTTTTTTTCTCAGAAAACAGGTTCTGACATTTCATGTAAATTGTCTCCAATGACACAATTTGCATGAATTATCAAGTCCTGTTTTCTAGGGAAACTGAGTAAAAACATCACCAATAAGTCGTCTGCTGCATTAGCCCGGTTATTCATAGATATTAACGATGCTCAGTGAACTGCATGGTCAACTTTTCTTCTGTTGCCGGACATGTTTGACGCTTTGCAGCAAATAATTCCATCAGGTCAGATTGTTTCATACCGCCTTTCTCTATGGAAAAGCTAGTCTGGCTCCAGTGACTAAAATATTCTTATAATCCTGTTTAATACACCCCTTAAAATAAAACAAATATAATGCCACGATTATAAAGGCTGGTCACTATAGACTGGTGAGTTCCAGTCTTACCCAACCAGCTAGCTGGTTAATGTTTAACAAGGGATCATTAATACTTATCAGCTTCAGAGAGAAAAAAATAGTTTCATTTGATTTTATAGGTACAGATAATGCATTTTATGTAACCATCGTTTAATCCAATAGACTAATGCCAGTCTATGGGAAAGCGACAACTATTACGAATAAACTAAGCAGGAAATACTTTCCCCTTGTTGAAGGGTCGAGCTTTCCATGATTTACCATATGTACGTTTTGGATTTACGGGTGTTTGAACATTCGCTTGTATTCAAAAATGCAGAATTTACGGAAATGTGTGTCGATTTAACTTTTAGAGCGATAAATGAAACTTCACCATATAGTGCAAATTATGTTTTCATTTCCTTTGGGATCATTGGGCCCATTGTGGTATCTTTGAAAATGGAGTTCTACTCATGCATTACGAAAACATGCCTATTCAAATACAATGAAAATTTCACCTCCAAACACTGAAAATTTTCAGATAAAAAACTCCGATATTTTTCTTATTTCTGCTCAAAAACATAGATTGTTAGTACTCGTTAGAACCGCCTCAGTGAGGCGGTTCTAACGAGTACCCACAATCTATGTTTTTGAGCAGAAATAAGAAAAATAATGCATACCCCTGTAAACCCCAGTTTTACTATATAAAAGTGGGGTTTAAGGGGGTCAATATTATATAGGTATGTTTTCGTCATGTATACGCTAGAGAGTGTAAGCAGTATTACAAACTACATTAATGCTTACGATGAGTCTAAAAAAACCGAGACTCCCATTTTCCATCAGTAATGCGTTCTTTGTTTCCTAAGGCAACCTTTTAGATTTTTGTTTTACGTTAAACGAACCAGACATGTTGGAACCGTATGTCTGTTAATCAGAAACTTTGCTCTAAATTTGCATCGCAACTGAAAAATGTTTTCTGTTCTGTTTAGCCTCTGCTGTTGACAGCTTCATACTCCCTTATTTAATTTACAGTGCCAAATTGGATTGAGCTTTCTCACTGAAGCGTTTTTTTTTTTTTTTTGTTTTTGTTTTTTTTTTTTTTTTGTTTTTTTTTTTTTGTTATTTTTTTTTTAAATAGTGTGTCCAGATTTTCTTCCTAAAGAGAATGAATACACATTCAAGAGAAAGGACTCTTACATGAAAATTATGGCCCCCTTCTCACTGGTTGCTTCTCTTAAAGGGCAGAATTTACGCCTTCTGGCTATTATACATTTAAGTAACAATAAATAAGTTCATTGCATTCTACTTTTAAGACTGTTGAAAACACAACTTTGTCTAACATCAGCCCTGTGACAAATCTGAAACCAACCAGAACAATATTAATTGTGCTTCATGTGAGACACTTTCCAGTTGTCAGCGTGACTAACACAGATTTATGAAGGTTAGGATTGGTGCAAGGGTTCTGATCTTGATTTTCATAGAAGTTAATTACGCCTACAGTTTTGCCTATATCGACTTCTGGTCTGACTGTGTGATGCATTCTGATCAAGTTTGGCATCAAAAAAGAAACAAGAAAATGCAGAAAGAGAGAAGTGTTTTGGAACTATTTATCACGGAAGTATAACGCTTTATCTCGTGAAGGAGCCTTGAGCATTAGTGGTCTATGACCTTTCGTGTAGCACCTTTTTATAAAGTGGCGGCGAAATCTTCAGGAATACACTTGTTAGGTTTTCCGCCATTGCGTACAAGGGAGACAATTTTTGTGACTTACTGTTTGCTTTCTTGCACACCAAGTCTCACCTAAAACGAACACACTTTACATGAAGTAAAGAATTTACTCCCTTTGAGGACGAGATCTGCTCAAAAAGGAAACATAAATGGTCCCATTGAGAGCCAATTATTTCCTTTTATAGTAGACCCCTTTTCAAGAAGGAGCAAGAAAAAAATGTTGACAGAGTTGTCTCCTTCTGAAAATCTATCAATGCCCATGAGTCAATGCGTCTAAAGTGCACACAGAATTGCTGTTGCGGAGCCAATCCCGCGATTAACCAAGAAGTAAGTAGTGCCACATAATATACGCATGAAAGTTATAGGCCATGACGAAACTGCGCTAATCCGAATCGATCTGGACATTTGCTGTTCACAGAATCTATATGATACTGTCTTTTTTTTCTCAGGTCCAGCCGACTATGCCGTTAACGATGAAAGCAATGGACCATCTCACTCTTTTGGGATGAAACTTCCGGAACCAGTTTCTATTCAACAAAGTAAGATCCTTTCTTCCTTTTAATTCTTATTTCAAAACTGATCAAGAACATAAAAATATAAAATATAATAAATATAAAAATAATAAATAAATAATAATAATAAATATATTAATATGAGAATACTCAGAAAAAGCCACAGTCATGGAACAGAGCCCTCCAAAGACACAGACTGTTCTGATTAACCCATTTATGCCGAGTGGATTCTTCTACTTTAACTCTTCGGACAGGTTCATTTCCTATATAAGGGGTGTCTGGTTAGTTATTATTATTATCATGTTTTGTAGAAAGATCTGAGCTTAATGCAAACAGTGTAGACCCAGATCAGACGCCGCGTTCTGCGGCGTCTGATCTGGGTCTACACTGTTTACCAATGTCACATTTATTGGACGCTAGGCATAAATGGGTTAATCCGTATGCCTAAGTCAATGCATTACGCCACAATTGCAAAATTTGACATACAAACAAGACTGTTTTCAGAAACCTGCTCCGGGGTTATAAAACGTTTTTCATGTTCAACTCAGCTGAGCATGAAATTCGTCCTGCAAATAAATCTCAAATTACTAATAAATGCAAATTTAATTCTTGCTAAACATAGCTGAGCATGAAACTGTCTCTGCTAATAAATATGAAAATGCCAACATTTCCGAATGTATTAGCATGAAAAAGTTTAATAACCTCAGGGCCAAGGACAAGCTATTTTAGCTAATACTCGTACGTGTTTATGCGCCAGCGGTTCACAACAACCACATGAGTCTGTGAAAAGTGGGCTTTCTTGTAATTTGGTGCCAAGTTTTCCTGTACCAGTCTTATTGTACAGAAACCCGAGCTAGCTAAGCAATGAAGATGTTTCAGCACAGGTGCTACTTTTGCTCTACCTTCCTCTAGGACTTTAGCGCTCAGAATGTCTGGTCCAGTTCCGGTGCCTCTAAAATAACATTAGAACACGTCGACTTTTGATCATAAAAGTACAAATCAGACTGTCTGGTCCAGTTCCGGTGCCTCTAAAATAACATTAGAACACGTCGACTTTTGATCATAAAAGTACACATCAGACTGTCTGGTCCAGTTCCGGTACCTCTAAAATAACATCAGTGCACCTACGTCGACTTTTGATTTCAAAAGTACACAGCATTGCGCGAATGTGCAGACTGACCTGAATGTTCGTTGGGCCTGATATGCCGGAAGGTATATTTTCTTACGTTGAAGTTCCTTTATTTTTCATTCTTTCAGCAATAAACAAAGAGAGTCCAGCTGCTAACATATACGACATTGGAACAACGATAGGGAAAGCCCCATCAATATCTATTAGTGGAAGAGATACGATACCTGCTGAATGTAAGCATTTTTGTCTCTTATTTCTACATTCATGTATAAAGGAAAAAATATTTAGCCAGCGCACGGCAAATAATAGAAAGAAAGGCAATATCAGGAATCGATACAATTACCTTAGACCTTCCGTCCAAGACACCAAAGGGAAAGAAGGACGCACTGAAAGCAACGGTACCACAATTAAATACTACATACTACAAGCAGAAACACAAAAATTGGCCAAACGGCCTAGAATATGAATTGTGCGACCAGCGAAGACTCAGATCAGCCTGCGCATCCGCGCAGTCTGATCAGTGTCTTCGCTGATCACATGTGCCTTTTACAGCCTTCAGGCTTTCCAAAGAGGGATAAACGTGAATCCTTGCCATACCGTGTGGATGAACAGGCTGATCTGAATCTTTACCGGTAACACAGGTCTTATTGTAGGTTGTTTCGTGCGCTGGCTCAAATATAAGGGAAGATACCCAGGAAATGTCGTTAATTACTGAGCACAGCATTCCGGGGGTGGCGGTGGGGGGGGGGGGGTTGGGCAACTGTTAAGGTCATTTGATAGAAGTCAAATAGACAGATCTCCCTAGGTGTACGGTTCTTGCACAGCATTCCGGGGGTGGCGGGGGGTGGGGGGGGGGGCAACTGTTAAGGTCATTTGATAGAAGTCAAATAGACAGATCTCCCTAGGTGTACGGTTCTTGCTTCCCATCTTCAAGACACGACTGAAAATGCAGTCAAATCACTTAAAGGCCACCTGTATTACGTCATCAGCTGCAGTTAGACGTCATAATTTTGGATCCCTTTGAAAGTCAAATTAGTGTAAGGTTACCTTTATTAAGAGGTGGCCTTTGGCGGCTCGATCGGATGCGCGTCCGACTGGTGATCAGTATTTCGCGGACTCGATTCCCGCTGGGTCTGGCAACATCCTTTCGTGGAAATATTATGAAATATTTTTATGAGCATTGTTTTCCTTCCGCTGATTCAAGAAGGGCAGTTATCAGTTTCTGGCGAAAGAATGTTAAACTCCACACCAACCAAGCATCTGTCTTAACCCACTGTAGTCTGGAGACCGTTGTAAGGGTAATTGGCAAACAGTTCAGACCCAGATCAAACATGGCGATCAGGGTCTCCACTGTTTACAAATAGTTCAGCGATTTTTCTGTAGGAATATCTAAATATCATAGCCGGACATACTTACAATTGAAAATGGACTCTTCCAGTAAATAGTGTGGGGGAGTCTATTCAGTCTAAAATGGGTTAAGCGACCATATTTCGCATTTCCTTTAGATACTTGCTTAACACAGGTTTGACTGTATAACAACAAACGTCATCAAAAACAGAACGAACAAAAAAGTTAAAAAAAACTGCAACTTAAATACTTAAACGTACAAAACCAAGCTGCTGTGGGGCTTAAACCTGGCTCCGAGGTTACAAAACATTTTTCATGCCTAACTCAGCTTAGCATAAATTTGTCCTGCTAATAAATCTCAGATTACTAACAAAAACCTCGGGGCCCGGATTTACCTTACTTTTGAAGCAGTTCTTTACAACAAACAAAGAGCACAGAACACTGACACAGAAGGCAAAGTAGGAAGCTAAATTAGGTGGCCACAATCATGGAAAGGAAACAAAGCATAGCAAAACGCAAGTCAGATAGCTCTAGATGGAATGACCGCATTGACAAAATTACAAACCCAAGACTGCATTCAGAATTGTTGATTTGAATACTCGGTTTCATATAATCGTTTATCAATAATATCTTTAAATGGATATCAATATCTGTATACGAAAACACGCCTATTCAAATATATAGAAAATTTCACTCCAACAACTGAAAACTTTCAGATAAAAAACTGATATTTTTCATATTTCTGCTCAAAAGATAGATTGTGTGTACTCGTTAGAACCGCCTCGATGAGGCGGTTCTTACGAGTACCCACAATCTATGTTTTTGAGCAAAAGTAAGAAAAGTAATGTATATCCCTGTAAACCACATTTTTACTATATAAAAGTGAGGTTTAAGGGGGTCAAAATTATATAGGTATGTTTTCGTGATGTTTCAAACTAAATTTTAGCCATGCTTTTTTTCAGTTGACTTCACACGTACGTTTCTTATATGTTGTCTGCTAGGCATGTTTCTCTTTCTCTTTCTGATACCAGACGAGCACTTGCTAATGCTTTTATGTTATTGTATATTTATACGCACACCCGGCAAAATTAAAAAAAAAAAAAAATTAAATTCCTTAGTACATGTATCGCTTCCAAAATAGGGGCTGCTTTATACAAGAGGAAAACTTTGATCCCTCTGGGAGCAACTATTTTCCTTTAAAACCTGCCTCTATGATAAAGGAGGATCGGTAATCTTTTTTTTGTTGTTGTTGTTGTTGTTGTAAATAGGTTTTATTCCTCACGTGAGTAGTATGCGCACAGAGTGATACGCCGCTGTATATCACTGTAAAGGTACATTCCCTTTCTATTTTTTATTCATTCATTTTTATTGCATAAAAAGCAGTGTCGCACGCTATTTACAGCCGTGCATTAACTGGCGAAAAGCCGTGTATTAACAAGACAATTCACGCGCTGTTCATGCACGGTTACGCAACTTTCAATATGCTCGTACCGGGGCCACAGAATTGCTGCCGTTACGATAGAACGAGCATAGTCCGTGGAAATAGCGTTCGCGCGACATCGGGGAAAAGGCCAAACAAAATAGTTCAAGAAATAACGCGAAATGTAGCAAATGTTTTCAGTTTTTATGCAATAATAGCGATCGAATATGGTTTTTGCAATGCATTAACATTCGCCAGGTCCCTTGGGAGGTGTTGAAAACCGCGGCCTTCTGCCTCGGTTTTCAACACCTCCCACGGGACCTGGCGAATGTTAATGCATGAATAACCATGTTTGATCCCTATGATAAGACGTTTTCATGATGCCCATTACCAAATGAGCCGTGTCATGGGAAAAGAAACCGTTACAGCATGTGCGAACAGCAAAGGTTCAGGAGAGCCTGCGCATCAGCACAGTCTCGAAAATCAATGCTGCTCATTCTTAAGGGTTCATCACAGTCAAAAGTGGGTGGGGTACCTTAGAAAATGGTCTGCACAGAACTTCACAATAACCATATGGGTGTTAAAAAAAATGATATATCTGCTAATAAGAAGGTACTAGGGGCATTCTTTATACATGGAGAAATTTTTTCTTAGCGGCCAAAAAGACATAAAGAAAATAGCGAATATATGGGCATTCGCATTTGCAGTCAAAGTCAAGAATGATACATTTTTTTCAAAGGCAGTTGCGGAAAGAATATGCCATGATATATCAGCTACAATGTCCTACGGTATTAATCTTGAAAACTACAAACTTGCACTAAAATGCATACTATTTTCATGACATGGTATTCTAGATTTTCAATGTAGCCATTTTTCATTCATGAAAAAATGTAAACAAATTTTTTAGTATGTTTATCTACCAAATGAACTTACAAAAATAATACGAAACATACCTTGAAAAAGCACTGAAACTCAGTTTTAAGATGGTTTATCTTTTTTCAATGATCGTTGCTGCGATTTGCAAAAAGATGATAATTTATTTTGACACCTCAAATGAGAAGATGAACAACTTTTTCCAAAACGATTTTCACGAGGAACCTGTCGGACGAATCACACGGATTATTAATGCGCGAATGGGTACTACTAAATACTCCATGGCACCAACGGCATCAAATGGTAATGTGCAGAATGATGCCACGACAAATAAACGTGGGGACACTTCGTGGAAAGAAGAAAAATGGTGAACTACACTGATGATCATGTTTATTAACTTTAATTACTACCAAAAAGTGCTTTTATGGGCATTACATTGTAGCTCTATCGTCTGAATAGGAAATAACACAGGAAATGCACAACTTTCTGTCCCTTGGGGTTCCATGGGATGGCCTGGGGTGTTGTTCAGTGTTTAGCAGTACCCTACGCAAATTTGCAAAAAGCATTTTATTTTTTGAATTTACTATTTTACATTTATATTATATTGAAAATAGTATGAAACAGATTAAATAATAATAGAGAATATAGTGTAATATTTTAATAATAAATAAAAATGCGGATTATATGGTATTTGCGCATCAATCTCGTGCAGATGTCCTCAGGCATTTCCGGTTTATTTTCGCGCAGCACGGGGACGTGTTGATAAACAATTTTCCATTAAAATTCGGCAAAATAGTAGTGATCAAGGTAAGTGCCCCAGCCTTATATGAAATGGTTCTATGAAGTTTAATTGTGCAGATTATTGTGCGTTCACTGATTAAGATGAGGTAGGTATACATGTTTTAACATACATTTACGATTCACCGTTACTTACGCCAATGGTTGTAAAATGCAATCGCGTGACCAGATTTAAACAAGTATGGTGGATGGTTGAAGCCTACAGGTTTTTACAGAACCGTTTTTGCGCGAAAATAATCAATTTTGCAAGTTTTTTTCCAGACTTATAGTGTTGAATTTGTGAATTCAGAACTGAGGAATAGAATTTAGCAAATACAAAGCAACATGGGTGTTTACAATAAGAAAAATACAGGAGACGCTTTGGACAGACTAATGGTAAAAACAGTAAAACCAGACAGAGGAAAGAAACAGTTCAGTTTCTGAAAAAAGAAGAAAGAACTCGTTTGTACGCGAATGATAAAATTATAAAAAAAAAATATATATATATATATATATCAGCCCTATCAGTTAGTCAGAAAACAGTTGCAGAAATTAGTTCTGTTAACTGGAACAGTTTAAACTTTAGAAAAGTTGCTTTTAAATGTTAATATATGTACACAACTTTACAAAAATGGTTCATTTTCTTATTACCCCATTCTCACAGAGATGTCACAGCACACGGTTCTATAGACATCCTTCAAAAAGATTGAATTTGACATTTTTATGGTAAACATGCATGATTATTTTTGATCATTTAAGATTAAAAAGATAGAAGAAAAGCACATTCTCATTCATTTTTCATGGTCACTCTTCCCATGCTTTTTTAGACAACATGTAGACAGACAGACAAACAGACACCAGTAAAGAAGATAAAGTAAAAGCAATATGCCACATCCACTTTTAACAGGTCACCAGAGAAAACAGGATAGACAATCCGAAAATAAACCTTAACTTCAGAAGGGAGACAAATCCAACTTCTCTTTCATATGACATTTTTTTTCCTCCATACTTGTTTTGGGCACTACTTTGTAAACAAAAAATGTCTGATTTTTTTTTCAAATTTTACCAATGGTTGTGCTACAAAAAGCTGCTTTACTTCTTTGTAGTGTGATTCCCAACATATATCTTGTAAGACATTGTTGTCACATAAAAGGACAAACTTTTCATTTTATTGTATTCAGGATACAGGCTCTATATAAACAGTTTAGGTGCAAATAGCTGGACATTTCTTCAGGTGAGATATTTTTCTTTAAAATTCTTTAAATTTTAACCTTACATAACGAATACCCTCACTGATTATGAAAGTAAGCTCTCAAGTAGTTGATTTTTCAAATAACTTCTTACTTTTGAGAAAATTCAGAATTGAAAAAAATACAGTTACCCCACCCACTTGTGACTGTGATGAACCCTTAAGCGGTAGGCAAAACATTTCAGTCAGAGAGTTATACATGTGAACCTAATAAGGGACCGGGCATGCACACTCAAAGATTGATTTGACGGAAAGTCCAAGGAGCCTTTTTCTCGCGACGCGGCTAACATGTCTAACTGTTTATGCCTCAGACAAAGAGCTAGCTATGTGGCCTTGCTAAGGGGCCGGGCATGCACACTGAAAGATTGATTTGACGGAAAAACTGAAGAGCCTTTTTTTTCTTGCGACGCGGCTCGCATGTACTCTGGCCCCGCGGATATAATATTTTTCTTGCTCAACTCAGCCGAGCATGAATTTTGTCCTGCTAATGATCTCAAATTACTAGCATTTGCAAATTCTTTCTTGCTAATCATAGCTGATCATGAACATTTCTCTGCTAAAAAATCTGAAAATGCCAACTGTTCTTGGCATTTTCATACTTATTAGTGGAAAAAAATTTCATTCTCAGCTGAGTTGAGCACGAAAACAGTTTTATAACCTCGGGGCCTGGGTAAATTCCGTTACGTATTTACTCTAAATACTGGGGCACATTAAAGCATTACCATGACTGTCCTAAATTTTCAATTTTCAAAGTTTATTTTCTATCTACTGATGTGTCTAAAATTGGTGAATGAGTGGCAAACAATGTTGACCTTACTCAGATGAATTCTGTGGCGTCTGAGCTGAGTCCACACTGCTTGTTAAGGTCCCGAGATTGTAATACTTTTTTCATGCTCAACTCAGGTGAGTATGAAATTTGTCCTGCTGATGAATCTCAAATTCAAACAACTGCAATTATTTCTTGCTAAACATAGCTGAGCATGAAAATTTCTCTGTTAATAAATATGCGAATGCCAACTATTGTTTTGCTTTTCATTTTTATTAGCAGAGAAAAATTCATGCCCAGCTGAATTGAGCATGAAGAAGTTTTATAACCTAGGTTCCAAGTTTGTCTGTCTCAATACTTAGGATCATTGCGGTGCTTGTTGCTTTAACCTTTACCACTCACAGGGCTAATTCAGCAGACGACAAATTGATGATCTCTTTCTAATAGTTTCAAGAAAACCGGATTATACATTTCAAATGTTAAGCCTATTTTCTGGAAAAACAAGAAATGTATTTCAATATATTGTCTGCTGAAACCATTAACTAGCGTGCTTAGCGTTAATCAAACATTCAACTCGTGTCACCTCATGTATGTTCTGAAATATTTATGCATGCAACTAGCCACTGATTTGCATAGTTTGACTTTAAAAATTAAATGACCTGTATTCAATGACAATACTACAAAGTTTACCCATATAGTTGAATGGTCTTTTGTTTAAAAAGGAAATTGGAGACACCAGTTCTATAATAACTGATTTAGTATGTTGACAACAGTATATATTTACTTTTTTATCGATTCATAAGTGCAAATAAATATTACATTCAGTTACTGTTTTCCTTCAATTTACCATATACGTTTAGTTCAGTATTGAGACAGGCACACCTAAGCAAACCGTGTAGACTCAGATCAGACGCCGAAGCAAAATTTATCTGTCTTGTTGTGTTCTTTGTGGTTCCTTTTTGGGTCGAGCCAAAGTATACATACTTCGAATTTTCCAAAAGGCTGTTGATTGACCATTGAAATCAAACCGCGCCAGGTAACGGTTATTTATAGCCACGCTATTCTTATCACAGAGACGTCAGAGGGTTACATGTATCTGTAAAACCTGGACTGGGACATTGGCAAACGGTGCAGGCCCAGATCAGACGCTGCAGAACGCGGCGTCTGATCAGGATCTGCACTGTTTGCTTTAATTATGATTGTAAAGGATAAATGAAACAGTCAAGTCCCTGTTCAGGACCCACACTCAGAGACACTCGACCCATCAGTGCTGTCAGTGCTTTGATTGCTTGACTACAAGTGCATTTATTTTTGCGCATATACAATCTAGCATATTTACCTATCTGTAATGTGCAGAATGTGAAAATCGTGCAACAAGACAGATTATCCCGATTGCACTGTCTCTGTTCTTCAACGTAGCATTCAGTATTCATTATTCTGTATACTGGTAACAAAGTACCTAATAAGAATATGCAAATGAGACTGTGTCGTCCGATCTTAACTCATTTATGCATACGGTCCCATAAAGATCAGACGCCGCAGCAGAACGCGGCGTCTGATCAGGGTTTAAACTGTTTGCATTATACAGGATTCTTTTTTAAAACATGGTTATGATAAAAATTAACTACACACCCATTCTGTTGGAAATAGAGAGGTCCAAAGATTGAAGGCAAATGGCTCCACTCGGCAAAAATTCGTTAAGCTTCGTTGTCCATATACGATAAGTCTTTTATATGTTATATATTCTTAGTGTATGTTTGGGGAGCTGATACATTGTCAGGGTAGGCAACTTTGTCAGAATTGTTTTTGCCTCCACTCTAAATAAGGAACTACTTTGAAAAGAAAGAATTCGTCCTCTGTGGGAGCAAATTCTTTCCTTTTAAAGTCGATTTCCTTTCAGAAGGAACTTGATCTTTGTAGAGCAAAGATGAAGTCACAAAAGTTATCTGTATTGTTGAAAAGGCGGAAACAGTACCAGTTGTATCCATTCACCTTAAAATTTATATTCGCGGTAATTTAAAGCATTCACGAATTTTCTCGTAAGACAAAATGAACGCGAATTATGAAATTGAATGTTTTACTCGGAATGTGACCTTTAATAACCTTACACATAATTTTTCCTCTGTCTCTTGAAAGCTATGCACATTCTTCTTCAACTATTTCTTCTTTCTCTTCTTTTTTCTCCTTCTCTAGCTAAACAAGGCCCCTGCCCAGCAACTTACTATCCTGTGAAGTCTTCATTCAACGCGTCCAAAGCCAAGACGCTATCTTATAAATGGTTTGAAATAAACGGTAAGCTTTATTATTGTAATTGTTGTATTACTGCATGTGCATAATTATGAGCCATCTCACGAGAAAAAGGCGCTTCAGACTCCGCCGAATTAATCTTTCAGCGCGCAAGCCCGGTCCCTTTGCGAGGCCTTTGGCCTACCGTTTACGTGAGCGAACATCATAGGTTCTGGCGAGATTGCGTGGATGCGCAGGCTCTCTTGAACTTTTTTTTGTTCGTATATGCTATAATGGCTATTTTCCCATGACGCGGCTCATATAATATTGTCTCTGGAACACCGGTCTTGAATTGTGCTTGCTTTTTACCAATGCTTTAAACTGTTTAATGGCAAAAAAACTGGGAAGAAACTAAACCAAAGACCAAACGTTTTTGAGAAATCGAAATAACCCAAAACACATCCCTTTGTATACAGTTACAGTTTGTCTTAAACGTACATAATTATATTTTGTCAAAAAACAAAACAAAAAAAAAACGACCAAGTTACCGACTTGCGGCTAAGACAATTCAAGATCTGTTGTGTCTGAGTTCCGAGATAGTAGCAAAAAGTTGTTATAAGCATATTACTGCATGTTTATAATTTGTCCTTAGAATGGTGAAAAAAGAGACACCAAGATCCCATAGGGTGTATTCAAGATCGACGGGAAGTCTACAAAATAGATCACCAAGATCTCCAAGTAGCGGAGATGACGACATATCATTACCAAGTATACGTTCCACCACAAGGGGTTCAGTTCGAGGCTACAACAGAATTAATGCTGGCTCCCGGCTGACCTTGCCAGCCGAGTTCCAAACACCGGGGCCGGACTATTATAACATCAAATCAACTATAGGTGAAACAGGTGGTCCACTTTTTAAAGGCGATAGAAAAAGGACATTCATACAAGCAAAATCTTCCAACGCTGTGTTTCTACTCCCTAGATTAGTAAATGAATCACCGGCCCCAGGACAATATGAAATTAAATCGGGTATAGGAAAAGGACACCACTCTACCTTTGGAACAGCGAGGCGAGATTCACGCTTTGCTGGGGATCGAAGTAACAATGCTGTTTTTCTTTTACAAAAATATGACAACCCAAGCCCAGCCCCTACAAGGTATAACATGCGATCAACTATAGGATCTAGAAAAAGCTTCAATCGTTTATCTCCAATACCTGGACCATCTTTCAGCAAGTCCGAGAGAACTTCTAGGTTTTCTGGAGAAAAGAATGCTAGATTCCTAGTTCCCAAGGCCATATCACATAATCCCGGCCCAACCGCTTACCAGACTGAAATGTACGGGTCATTCGGTAAATCACCAAAGGGCGCACCCTTCGGGCGGTCTAGAAGGACGTCAAGGTTTCCCGGAGATCACAAAGCTGTATTTTTGCTTGCTGAAAGAGTAGATCAGTTTAAAAGGCCTAATTCGTTCACATCGTTTCGAATGCCATAAAATGCTAGTACTACATTAGCTTAATATATGGTAGATTGTTTGTATATGGGTTCATTTTATAGTGCTTAAGATATGAAGCTCATACGAATATTAACTCTTATTGCCTGAATATTTTCAACAAACACTCCCAGAACAGATGTTGGAAGACTCCATTTTTGTTTAAAGGGATGTTGTATAGACATTAGCTTATACTTCTGTTATGGCAAGATGATAAGATATTATCACACATCTCGCAAAGGAAAACGTGTAGACATAAAAATGTCATATTTATACAGTGTCAGAGCTTCCGTCACCCTGATCAACACACCCCGGAATCGTTTCATTGTATTCTTTACTCGAATTATGTGATCTACATAGAAGAATATGAAAGCTGTACTAAGAGCAAACTGGAGCCACTTTATTTCTGTGTGCATATTTTGACCATTACGAAAACAAGCTTATTCAAATGAACTAAAAATTTTACCATTAAAAATGAAACTTTTCAGATAAAAAAAAATCTGATATTTTTCACATTTCTGCTCAAAACATAGATTGTGGGCCTCGACGAGGCGGTTCTAACGAGTACCCACAATCTATATTTCTGAACAGAAATAAGAAAATAATGAATACCCCTGTAACCCCCAGTTTTACTATAAAAAAAGTGGGGTTTAAGGGGGTCAACATTACATAGGTATGTTTTCGTGATGCTGAGTATGTGAAACAATATTTCAAACGTCACCAATTCTGTCTTCACGCGTGTACCAGCTCTGCATGCTAGGACATGTATAGGAAACTGTGCAGTGTGATTTTGAAATATGCAGTTCGGTTCTAAACTGTATACGCTCTAATCGAACTGCACGCATTCACAATTTCCGTATTCTCAGAGATAGGTGTTGTTGTGATTCGGCTCAGTATAGGGACCTATAATTCTATATGTTATGATTATATGCTATGAATATAGAACTTGGAGAGATAATGCGGTCAGACTGAGAAATGTCTGTGTGTATTGTGTTACTGTTTACAAATGTTCATTCAGTGAAGTAACGAAAACGTCGTAGCCATGATTAACAATAAGTTGGGCACTGGACATTAATTTCCTTTTTTTTTTTTTTTTTTCTTTTGTCCATAAAACATATGTTGGTTGGGGTGTTTGCAATGAATACACACAGCATATGTTTTGTGGAGATCCGGAGAAAATTATCCCAGCAAAATTACAAAATACGCCACCTTGACGAGTCCTGTGGTTGGGAAGGCTATCCACGCTGTTGCATTAACTTCTGCATACTTGTTTCTCCACTATTAATTTGTTTGTTGTTAATTTTAAGTTTGTTTGCATTAATCACTTTTTCTACCTTTAAGGATCATTACTACTGATAGAAATATTAAGTGTACGCTAAATACCGGCCATAATAAAATTTGCGTTACATTCCACAGCAACAAGAACTCATCAATACAAGTTGTATTTAAGGGCAATGGACCATGTGGCAATTCCATGAAGAAGAAAGGGGTTCATTCGCATAAAAAAAACAAAGTGGCTAATGACTCAGATAACCTAGAAACCAAATTGAATGTGAACTTTTCGTTTTAACTGAGATAAACCGCGGTACTCATCACGAAAACACACCTATATAGTTTTGAACCCCATAAACAATAAAACTGGGGTTTACAGGGGTATACATTATTGTTCTTATTTTTGCTCAAAAACATAGATTGTGGGTACTCGTTAGAACCGCCTCGTCGAGACGGTTAAAACGAGTATTCACAATCTATGTTTTGAGCAGAAATATGAAAAATATCAGAATTTTTTATCTGAAAATTTTCATTTATAGTGGTAAAATTTTCAATATATTTGAATAGGCGTGTTTTCGTAATGTGAATTTATAATAACAATTTATGATGTGAAAGTGGAGTGTACCATGTAATGTAGAAACTAAATAAGCAATCGAAGTTTCGTATGCTTACGTGGTGACCATTATATTATATAGCATAATATTTATGTCTTACAAATCTCACTTTGCTGTAATGTTTTAAAAAACATGGTTGGGTGAACTTTTCCCCAAAAATCTCATCTCTGTCATGCCAGTGCAGCTAACCTTGTTTAGGCATACTGGCATTACTAATCCATAACAAACGTTTTAAAAAACAATCACAAGATAGGATTAGGCAAGAAATGCTAGCACAACCAACCCCATTTACATAATAAATATTATATATACGTATGTGCATAGCTAACCCTGGTGGGGCATACCAGTATTTAAGATGTGCCATGTATGTCAACTAAACCATTTCATCTACGTCAGCAAATCTGCTTCAGGAACGCTGTTCTGGCATGTCTCCTCTCAATAAATCACGCTAGTATATACATATAAAGTAAAAATAGTATTGTTCAGAAAGAGCCTCGGTCAACAAGATACAGTGTACCCTCGTTACAACGACAGCAGTTGTTCCCAAAGACGTTACCATTAAAATGAATTTGCTGTTACAGAATACTTAATGAGCAGATTGATACGTAAGAAAGGCCTTGTTTTGTTCTGATTTACTTATAGAATATATATTTCGGATATTTGTTAGAATCGCCTCACTGAGGCGATTTTAACAAATATCCAAAACATATGTTTCTTTCACATATTAAATACAATATTCTTACATAATTTGTGACTTATTGATACCTCTCAAGCAAAGGTTTCGTGACAGTCAAATTGTCATTATAACGAATTTTGTCGTTGTATCAAGTGTCGGTTTAAAGAGGGTTGTCTGTATGGCATAGCAATGACACCAAGAGGAAGGGTAAACAAGATACGCTAGACAGCCCACATGATACAGACCAGTATTAAACAAAACAACCAGCTCCATCTTTCATGGTTGGGTGTGGCGAAGGTGTCGTGTATCTTGCGTCACCAGGGCGTCCAACTGATATTGGCTTAGAGTTGGGCAAGGCCTGCTATCCTTGTAGCAGGTACGGGTAGAGGGGGGGGGGGGCGGTTATTTCTTCTGTTTTTTCACTTTCATTCCTGTTCCTCTTTCTTCCCTGTCCCTCTCTTTTATCTCCTCTATCTCTTCTATCTATTTTCTCCCTTTCTCTGGGAGACGACACAAAATGACCCACAAGGATTGATGTGTCGTTAAACCCCAACACAATCAACCATCTTTCCGAACGAGGCAATCACTATGCCGAAACGAACTTGCCAAAGACAACAAAAAGACAATAAACAGGATAAACATGAACATTTTTCCTCAGTCAGCAGTCACAAGGCCCTACAAAGAACAAAGACAAGTACAATGTGTAATGCAGTTACCGAGAAAAGACCACAATCATGAAGCACAGTCTTCCCGAGGTTTCGATTGAGGAAACGACAAGGTTAAAAAAAAATGACATGACAAACTGACATTGTTGCAATAACCGGCATACAAACGAAACCGGACTGCAGCAAGAGAAACGCCTTGGAGTGGTCACCAGAAACAACTATAGTAAAACCTCAGTGACTCGAACACCGATGACTCGTTTGCCGTGGCTAATATGAACTCGTTTTTGAGTCCCCAGGAAATTCTTCGGACAGCTCAAGCAAACAAATATTCAGGGATATTTTAGGATTTTTCCTATTTTATCAAAACAATGTATGTTGTATGTACGCATTAGAATCGCCTCATAGAGGCGACTCTAATGAGTACACTCAACATGCCATTATTTTATAGAGGATTGGAAAGATATCCATGTATTATTCCCATTTGTCTCCTATTCTGGCGCCATTGTTAACCCTCAGTGGCTCGAACTATCCATATTTAGAACAGATTTCCATGGTCCCAAAGATGTTCGAGCCATTAAGGTTCGACTGTATTTTGGGAGGCTTAAGCTAGTTATACTCGATCAAGACGTCATCTTTAGCTTCTGAAACACAGAGTAAAAATCCAGATTAGCTGTACTGATATAAATAAACCGTGTTAGTTCTTCTAGTATATGCTCGCATATCTAACATGTGTTAGTTTTGCTGGTGTGTCTAACCTTGGTTAGTTTGGCTAATTTTTCTAACCTGTGTTAGTTTTTTTTTTTTTTTTTTTTTTTTCAAGTATATCTGAGCACCCGGGGTTAGTTGTTCTACTTATGAACTCCTAATATGTCCCGTATAAATTTCTTTAACGTATGAACACCACTAGTTGTGTATGGTGGACTGGTCTCTTGGCATACGAAGGTGTGTTGATTGTTCGTAAATTACAATAACCTGTGACATAAGAGTCGAACTGTTGTGAACGCTCATCGTACACACTTGACGTGATAATGTGCTGATCTTGGTAAACAACAACACTGCCAACAATATAGGGATCAAACATGGTTTTTCATGCATAAACATTCGCCAGGTCCCGGCCTTGGTTTTCAACACCTCCCAAGGGACCTGGCGAATGTTAATGCATTGAAAAACAATGTTCGATCGCTATTATTGCATAAAAGCTGAATACATTTGCTACATTTCGCGTTATTTCTCGCACTATTTTGTTTCGCCTTTTCACCAATGTCCCGCGAACGCAATTTACACGGAGGGCCTAGGGCCTGGCAGTACACATCTCGTAACGGCAGTAAATCTGTGGCCCCGGTACGATCATATTGAAGGTTGCGTAGCCGTGCATTAACAGCGCGTAAATTGCCTTGTTAATACACGGCTTTTCGTCGGTTAATGCACGGCTGTTAATAACGTGCGACACTGCTTTTTATACAGTAATGGGGAACAAACAATGACAAATCAAAACGGCACACCGACGCGCGAACAAAGAAGTGCCACAACAGAGGAACCACCCAGAACAGTCAGACAAAAACAACGAGCTTAACCTAGCCCTACCCGCACAACACCTAGCCTCCGGTAGAGCTATCAAAAAACATGCCCGAGAATAATGAAAAAAGCTATATATTTTTTGAACTATCAAACACACATAAATTTAATCGCACAAGGCGCCATTGTGGTTGAAAGTAGTGGAAATATAAGTCATATGTTTGAAATAATACGTTTTGGCTGTGCACCTAAGATTGTATTCTGAAACGAAGGAAATTAGGTTTTGTCGCACGCAGGCTCATACATAATATAAGAGAGAAGAGCAGACTCCGTTTATACAGTTTCACTGGGTCTGTTGAGGAAAAGTAATGTAAGGTTTAGCGATATTCTAGTTTCCAATAAATCAAAATAAGCTCAACATCACGAAAATATGCCTATAAAATTTTGACCCCCTTAAGCCCCACTTTTATATAGTATAACTGGGGTTTACAGGGGTATACATTATATTTCTTATTCTGCTCAAAAACATAGGTTGTGGGTACTCGTTAGAACCGCCGTTCTAACGAGTACGCACAATCTGTTTTTAGCAGAAATATGAAATATACAGTTTTTTTATCTGAAAATATTCAGTTTTTGGAGGTGAAATTTTCTATATGTATGAATAGGCGTGTTTTCGTAATGAAATAAGCTCAATAATCTCAAAGGCTCAAAAACATAGATTGTGGGTACTCGTTCGAACCGCCTCACCGAGGCGATTCTAACGAGTACGCATAGTCTATGTTTTTAGCAGAAATATGAGAACTATCAGTTTTTTTTTATCTGAAAATTTTCAGGTTTTGGAAGTGAAATTTACTATATGTTTGAATAGGCGGGTTTTCGTAATGAAATAAGCTCAATAATCCCAAAGGACCAGACCAGAACATTTACACATCTCCTAAAGGGCAATTATAAATTCAGTTACCGAGAAAGGGCCACACCCCACGAAACGTTACCTTCCCTTGGTATGAAAGAAGAAAAGAATAACAAACAATGGCAAGACACACCATCACAATTGACCGGTTCGATTAGCTCTTCTAGAAGCGGAATTTCAAAAAACAGGAGGATGCGTGTCACGTGACAGAAGGTACCAGAGGACGGAAAATTGGCTTGCAAATCGAACATACTGTAGTCTAGATCCAACGAAAATCGTGCTTTTGGTCCCAATTATTGCAGAAAATAAAAGAAAGTTGACTAAAGAAATATTTTACTTGATAAACATAACCATTTTAAACTGCTTTGAGCAATGCAAAATTGAAATGAAAATATCCAATCTGCACGATAGAAGGTCAACGGTTATTTTAAATCATCAAATTGATTATTTTTGCAATCAACTCCAATATGGCTTTCTCACAAGCATCGTCTGTACAAATTACTCTTTGCTTAATTTGATCATGTTGATGCTGTACCCAATCACATGGCCCCTTGTCTTCAGAGGTTTCCACTGAATATTTGGAAGCCTCGGAAGAGCTTCCAATACTGGTGACTGAGTAAATCGAACAGTCAAAAGACAGACCGAAGGCTTCCAGGTATTAGAGGGTGTGAAACGAACAGTTAGCAGACTTTCCCGTCTTCCTTCTGAAACCAGATGAGCTACATTGAACCGGCCCAATAGTAATGCCCTAATAGAAACAAAGCAGAACTGCAACAGAGAAATATCTGCTAAAAGGTTTAACAGAACCTGAATTTTATGGTGACTTAGTGTTTAAAAATTGTAGGAAAACCTTAATTTTCTGATCATTTTAGTAAAATTGTCATATGTTATAAACGAAAGGGGTATAACATTGATGTCATAAAACAGCATTGGCCCAGTTGTTCAAAACTAACGATGTCGTTAGTTAACGATTCGTTAAAATTTACATCAACTGATATGCAAATATGCTGAAATTGTTTGCTGAAAAAAATGTGAGTAGCTTTTGCAGTGCAAAAGCTACTCACATTTTTTTCAGCAAAAAATATCAGAATATTGTATATTGAATCCGCTAAAACAGTTAATGAAATGACCCTTAACGAGCTCGTTAAGCTAACGACGCTTTGAACAACTGGGCCCTGCTTGCTTGTTTGCTTACCTCTTCAATTGTACGCCGGTGGGTCGGCTGACTTAAATACTATTCATAAGATGGTCTGGGCTTGAACTTTTTGTCTGTTTCTCGGGGTTCAACTGGTAATTTTCTTTTGCTCCAGTATTCCAGTGGTGTTGTTTGACGACCCAGAGATCTTCAAGTGTCTCAACACGTTGTTTCTGTTGAGCCCTCATCTTTGCTTCATTATAGGCTTTTTCTGTAATTTGTTTGTTGGCCATAACGATTAATGTGTGAGTTCGAAGATCTCCACGCGGACCGAATAATATATATTTTTTACCACTTAGGACGCTGAGGGCGAGGGTTTGGATACCGTGAAGTATTTCACTTTCTAATGTTGTTTTTCTTTTAACGGTTATGTAAGTTTAAGATATATTCAGTTAAGTGTGGGTAACAGTTACAACCATTTGGGGAAATAGTCGCCAACTCTGCTTGCCATCTGTTCATTTTGTGGCAGCTTAATTGTATTTGCCTGTCTTGATATGGATCTGATTGTATCAGTTCCTAAGTTCACTTATTTTTTACTTTGTAACCCTCAGCAGATGAAAAAGCTAGTGGCGGTAGTGGTGGGGCCGCGGTTTACAGGAGTTTTACTCGATCGAAACCACGCCAATAATTCTGACGCAGCTCCAAATTACAAATAAGCCTTCGGTCTGCATAGGGTACTCCGACGCTGTATACCTCATCACAAAGAAAAGCACAAAGCTGTTACAGAAAAAAAGATAAAAAAATCACTATAAAACAAAATGTCACCTAAGGAACACCCAGTGAAGAATGTAACCCTATTGAGTGGATGCTAGGTACACGAGTGCGAGGCTGCACATTACGAAAACACGCCTATTCAAATATATTGAAAATTTCACCACCAAGAAATGAAATTTTTTAGATAAAAATTCTGATACTTTTTCATATTTCTGCTCAAAACATAGATTCTGGGTACTCGTTAGAACCGAGTACCCTCGTTAGAACCGCCTCGCGGAGGCGGTTCTAACGAGTACCCACAATCTATGTTTTTGATCAGCAATATAAAAAATAATGTATATCCCTGTAAACCCCAGTTTTACTATATAAAATTGGGGTTTAAGGGGTCAAAATTATATAGGTATGTTTTTGTGATGAATTTCACGCAATTTGTATACTAATGTGTGATTTCGCTGATTCTCTGCATGTCGTAGCTAAACCATTACCAACCCTGGGCTATTTCAGCAGACGACAAATCGATGATATTTTCTTATTTTCTTAAAAAAGAAACAGGATTTGACATTTCATCCAAATCATCTCCATTGGGGGCGATTTGCATGAAATATGAAATCCTGTTTTCTGGGAACAAATAAGAAAAATATTTCAAAATGTCGTCTGCTGAAAATTTTACCAAGAGTGCTAAATGAGTTAAAAGTAATGCATGTATGGAAGTACTTAATAGTAAACACAAATACATGTACACTGTATTGTTTAGTTGTAAACTTTTCCAAAGGCAAATATTTCAAAAGAAACTAAGCAGAAATATAAACAAAATACAAAACACAGCGTCCACAAACTACTTGCGAGCAATGCGGCCAGGACGTACATCTAGTAATTACAGATGTTCTGTACTATTTACATGTAAGTTATCGTAATTACTTGCAGATTCAGCCCTACATGCCTGTACAAACAGAGTAGATCCAGATCATACAGCCTCACATTTATTTTTGTAGTAGCAAAGACCTTTCTTTCTACGCCTTCACGAATACAAATACAAAAAAACTGAATCAGTAAACATACATGAACTGTTTTTGAAAATACTCGAGAATTATCTATTTATGAAGAGTAAATTTTAGCACATTCGGTTGAAAATTTTCAACTTTTGTCTGCATTTTATTTTAACCACCAGGGAATTATAACTAAAACATCTTATTCTAGGTCAAGGTTTTATAATCTCTGTGTCTGTACGCAGGCCGGACCAGAGTATTCGTGAAGGCAGAGAAACACTGGTCTTTGTTACACAAAATTAACCATAGTTTCTTCTCCAATATTGTGTATACTTTTTGCAGTGAAAACCCTTACGAGATGGCGACGGATTTCTCCGATTTCAATGTCGGTAACGGTTTCACTCTCATTTACGAAATAGCCCAGCTAGCATTCTACGTAAATCTACATCGGGCCGTCATCGGCCCGTCAGCTACCCTGACGGGCCGATGACG
This sequence comes from Anodontia alba, assembly GCA_964016985.1. NCBI lineage: Eukaryota > Metazoa > Mollusca > Bivalvia > Lucinida > Lucinidae > Anodontia > Anodontia alba. Next base: position 56,973,063 of record OZ024828.1, read on the forward strand.
GCCCGATATAGATTTACGTAGAATGCTGACTGGGAAGATACTTCGTCACGTTAGGCTTGCAATAGAATAATATCATACTAGTAATTTCTAAATTCCTTATGAAAGAAACAACAGACATAACAGAAGCTATGGATTGTTCATATTTGACAAAAATGAAAGATAAAGTAACTAGCACTCTCAGTCTACAGAGACGATTGTTAGTGAAGATATAACAACAGACAATACTTGCAATAAGACTTTTCGGAGAGCAAAGGAATGTGAAACTTGAAAATTATTTGCCGCCTCGTGGCAATTCAACATATCATTTTACACTCAACATATCATTTTAAAAAAGATCGAAAAGACATCCTAAACTATACCCATGCACTTCCTAACCTGGCCCTATGATCAGCTCTCAGTAGCTCAAACTATCCATGTCTAGAAAAATTCTTTCCACGATTCCAAAGATGTTCGACTGTATATGTAAATGGCGCCGTTTCCTTATTTTATTTGTTTGAGTTGCTTTTAAGCCGCAACAATCTGAAGCGACGGGATTTTAGGTTTTTTTGGTTAAAGACTGGCGACGATACCATTGACGTCAAAGGACAACAATATGTCGATAAAATGGGTCAATAGAAATTGGCCAGTGTTTAAAAATCCCTTAACTTTATAACACATTCAATGAATATTTTTGTTCTAATTATTTTCTGTACTATTTTACTATGATTTGATGGGTAGAATTCCAATTAACATGTTACTTGCTTTGCAAACATAGAAATGTATGAAAGTCTATGAGAGTTATGGCCAATGCGTGCATATACCTTAAGACCCTTTTACATATCATATTGTGTTTGATAAAAACAACTGCCCTGGCCAGCCTTTTGGAGCAGACCTGTCAGAATAGTCGCTGATCGCATAATGCACACAGAACAGGATTTCATTACAGCTAGTGTCAAGTGCTGCGTTCGGGCCGCAAAAGTAGTAGAAGTTCAGATGCAGAGTGCAATGTGCTAATATTACCCAGGTGCTTTATTTGTATCAATTTCCATCTTCTTTTACATTTCAGAGCCAAGTCAACCAGGCCCAACCGACTATTATGTGAACCACGTCAACTTAAAGAAGAGCCCACAATATACATTTAGAGCGAGAACAAAACCCACCTATTATAGAAGTATGTACATTATAAGGTTCTATCATTGGTGTGCGGGGTAGATAGAAAAATCCAACTCGAGTATCACTGCCCAATCAGCATTCTACGTAAATCTATATCGGGCCGTCATCGGCCCGTCAGGGTAGCTGACGGGCCGATGACGGCCCGATGTAGATTTACGTAGAATGCTAGCTGGGTGTATGGCATCATGAGGCAGAAAATGATTTTATGCAATGAAACCACAATTTGAGTGAACAATATCTCAAATCATACACTTATGGACCAATATTTGTAAGTCTATAATTCAGCGATCGCTTCTGTCCTGTGTATTAAGGCTGCAAAAATATGCTTTTAATTCTGACGTTTTCTGGTCAAATTCGGTTATAATAACGTTTCCATAAGAAATTCGATTTGCTATAACTGCCGAACGAATGCGTTGTCTTGTCTTCATAAGTTGCATTCCTGCAATAAAAACTGTAATGCAAGGAACACAATTTGAAAAAAAAAAAAAGTTCAATTTAATGAATGCGTAAAGAATTAATCGCACTTCAAAAACCTCAATGTTTAATTTCAAGGGAGATAATTTTAAAGTGAAGCGTTTACAAACCTCATTAGCGAGAATCGCGTAGTTTAATTTAAGTCATTCACATGATTTTATTGGTGCCTAGACTGTAAAAAAATAACTGCAAAACAAAATTTATTCCTCCGTATGCGATGACCTACCATGGTAACAAATTTATTAAAATCGGTGTTGCGAAGACAACTCTTGCCAAGATGACATTTCGATGACCATCTTTTAGCATATTGTAGTCTGATGCCTCGCAAACTATAATCATGGAAAGTTTTAAGAGGTACTGGTGCATTCTCTATAATTTTGTATTGGAAAACTGGATACTTTCTTTTTTTGTAAGTATAGTTTGAACATCAAAATACATGCATTATACATATGTAACTGAGATACTTCAAGCATTATAAGGCCTTTGCAGGACGTTTTGTCTTTGCAAGTAAAATACCATCAGTATGATTACGTTTAATATATTAAATAATGCAGAATTTATATTTAACCTAAGTTATATATTTATTTGCACTAAATTATTTAAAAAAAAAAAAAAAAAAAAAAAAAGATTCTAGTTGATGTTATCGAATTGATGTTCTAATGCTCCATGGGTTTTTGTACTTACAGCTGATAGCATTGATGTTCTAATGCTTCATGGGCGTTTCTCTTACTCTTTGTTGCTTTGTGGTTGAGTCTACGAGGCGATTTGTTGTATGTCTTTCCGTTTGTCATTTTGTTCTTGTGTTTTTCAGTCCTTTTAGTATTGCGATTACCTCGCTTGGGGAAGAGAGAGCTAATCTTAGTGCTTTTCGTACGTTTGTTCGGTTTGTGCTTGTTTAGATTTGTCGGTTTCCTCTTCCTCTTGGGGTCTGGGAAGGGCTGCGGTTTGTAATTGTGGCACTCCCTGGACTTTTCTCTTACCTTTTTTACAGATGATAGCATTGATGTTCTAATGCTTCATGGGGTTTTGTACTTGCAGCTGATAGCATTGATGTTCTAATGCTTCATGGGGTTTTGTACTTGCAGCTGACAGCATTGATGTTCTAATGCTTCATGGGGTTTTGTACTTGCAGCTGATAGCATTGATGTTCTAATGCTTCATGGGGTTTTGTACTTGCAGCTGATAGCATTGATGTTCTAATGCTTCATGGGTTTTTGTACTTGCAGCTGATAGCGTTGATGTTCTAATGCTTCATGGGGTTTTGTACTTGCAGCTGATAGCATTGATGTTCTAATGCTTCATGGATTTTTGTACTTGCAGCTGATAGCATTGATGTTCTACCGTAATGCTTCATAGGTTTTTGTACGTACAGCTGATAGCATTGCTGTTCTAATGTTTCATGGGTTTTAGAATTTGCAGCTGAAAGCATTGATGTTCTTATGTTTCATGAGTTTTTATTTATTTATTTTTTTTTTTATTTGCAGCTGATATTATTGATGTTCTAATGTTTCATGTTTCTTTTTTGGTTTTTTGTTTTTTGTTTGTTTGTTGTTGTTTTTTTTTTTTTTTTTTTTTTTTTTTTTTGTATTTGCAGCTGATAGCATTGATGTTCTAATGTTTCATAGACTTTGAATTTGCAGCTGAAAGCATTGATGTTCTTATGTTTCATGAGTTTTTATTTATTTATTTATTTTTTGTATTTGCAGCTGATATTATTGATGTTCTAATGTTTCATGTTTTTTTTTGTTTGTTTTTTTGGTTGTTTTTTTTTTGTTTTGTTTTGTTGGGTTTTTTTTTTTTGTGTGTGTTTTTTTTTGTTTTTTTTTTTTTTTTTTGTTTTTTTTTTGTATTTGCAGCTGATAGCATTGATGTTCTAATGTTTCATGGATTTTTGTATTTACAGCTGATAGCATTGATGTTTTAATGTTTCATAGGTTTTTGACTTTGCAGCTGAAAGCATTGATGTTCTTATGTTTTATTCTTTATTTTTATTTATTTTATTTTATTTTATTATTATTATTTATTTTTTTTTTTTTTGTTCTTTGTTTTTTTGTTTTTTTTTTTTTTGTTTTTTTTTTTTTTTTTGTTTTTTTGTTTTGTATTTGCAGCTGACAGCATTGATGTTCTAATGCTTCATGAGTGTTTTGTACTTACAGCCGATAGCATTGATGTTCTAATGCTTCATGGGTTTTTGTATTTGTAGCTGATAGCATTGATGTTCTAATGCTTCATGGGTTTTTGTATTTGCAGCTGATAGCATTGTTGTTCTGTTTCATGGGTTTTTTGTATTTGCAGCTGAAAGCATTGATGTTCTTATGATCCATGGGTTTTTGTACTTACAGCTGACGGCATTGATGTTCTAATGCTTCATGGGTTTTTGTACTTACAGCTGAAAGCATTGATGTTCTGTTCATTCATGAATTTATGTATTTGCAGCTGATAGCGAAGGTCCGGGACCGGGCACCTATCAGATTGCAACAAGTTTTATTAAGAACGACAGTCCAGCATTCTCCATGAGACAGCGTATACAAGATAGAACTGAAAGTAAGTATCAAATCCTACAGATCGGTGCAAAATTTACATAATAATTGGCTGATATCTATCACCATATAGGCCACGACAAGCGAAAAGGTGTCTACGTAAATGCGCAAATTAAACAGATTTAGACCGTCCTGCGCATGTGCAAAACATCATCCGGGCATTTGCTCTGCATCCATACATTCTGTGGTATCAAATGATTCTGTTAGCGGACAGCAAAGGCCCTGATCAGACTGCGCAGATGCGCAGTCTGATCTGGCCTTCGCTGTCCGCATATGCCCGGAGACACGTTTTCACATGGCACAGCCCTTATATTTGTCACTAAACGCAAAAAAAGGATAAGGGACAGTTTTGGCAATTTGATGGATACAAGTAAAATAAACAGGGCGTTTCATATTTGAACATATGCATTCTGAGTCAAAACCTCGGTTGCATTTGCGAGCATTAAAAACCCAAACCAGTTTATGGCAAATCTAGTTGTTATTCATCGACTTAAATGGATTATGTCTTTTTATGATATACAGATGTATAACAGTATAATGCAAATATATGGATTTAAGATTTCCAATATTGGATATACATGCATGATGTTGCATTTAATATGTAAGTTAAACAGTGATTCTCATGAGATACATTGTTTTGACATTACATTTATTGGCGTCGGCACACGAAAAAAGCGAGCTTATAATTTTCGGGTTTCTGGTTCTTCAAATGCGCATGCATATTCCCTATTTGGGCTACGGAGATCATCACGTTTTGTTTTTTTTTGCCTGAAGCTTCCCCAAGATCTCTACCACATGTCTGCGAACAGCAAAGGCCCTGGCGAGACTGGGCTTATGCGCAGGCTCGCATGAGCTTTGCTGGTCGCCTATGTGATAAGTACCCTTTTTTCATGTGCTGGTCCGTATACAATTTAGCTAGGCGTTTAAGAGGACAATGCACTTGGTATATTTTCCGCCATTTAAAAAAAAAAGGGAGACAGCATTTGTGACTTCCTTTTTGCTTTACTGTTCACCAAATCTTTCTTGTAAAGTTCGGGATAGGGTTGGGGGGATTCTTTCCTTTTAGAGCGGTCCCCTTTTCAGAAGTGAGTAAATCAGTCAGTTATTGGTATGTATTACCTATCAGGCAATTAACAACAGTATATTCATATATTAAGACTGATTGTTACGTTTCTGATTATGTAAATCACATGCCTTTGGTTTATCTTATTTATTGTAGTTGGGATACAGATCTGAATAAGTCAGATGACTTTCTTCTGGATCCCTTTTGTATATATAACATATATGCTATGTTCTGGTTTGTATTTTCTGTAAAGAATTATACAAATAAAATACTGTTTAAACTAAGGGAGTAAAACAATTTTGAGAGCGTTGTTTCTAAAAGATAACTGAGCCAGCGCACGACAAAACCTACCATAAGACCTGTGTAACCAGCAATAATTCAGATCAGCCTGTGCATCCATCTAGTATAGCAAGGGTTCTCATTTATCAATCTTTGCATGGCCGGGAGGCTGAAGAAGGCACATGCGATCGGCGAAGACTCTGATCAGACTGTGCGGATGCACAGGCTGATCTGAGTCTTCGCTGGTCGCACAAGTCTTATTGTCGGTTTTGTCGTGCGCTTGCTCATATTTCTAGCTTTGTCTATTCCAATTTTAGGAGAGTGTGTTCCTGGACCTAATGTCTACCATGCCGAGATGTGTGAAAAGCCTGAAAGTAAACGAGCTCCGGCCTTCAGCATGGCCAAGAGACTAACCCAACCAAACAGTTAAGTCTAAAAATTACCGTATTCACCATTAGTATTCGGACAGACAGGTCTGAGCAAACAGTGCAGACCTAGATCAGACGCCGCAAAGCGCGGTGTCTGATCTGGGTCTGCACTGTTTGCTACTTATTCAGCATTTGTTTGGACATTTCAGCAGGCAATAAAGGCAATAAATACATGTAAGAATCTTAGAAGTATGTTAAATAAAAAAAATCGTATTTAATTTATCCTAAGTATTCGGAAAAAGGGGTCTGAGCAAACAGTGCAGATCCTGATCAGACGCCGCAGATCTTGGTCTGCACTGTTTGTCACTCATTTAATAGTTATTTACTATTTAGACACATAACAGGCAGTAAAATGTACGCTTTAGAATTTTAGAAGTAGACGTAAGGATTTGAGATGTCCGAATATTTGGGATAAATACGGTATTATAAATTTGTTCATATATTTGTAAATTTGTTCATATGTTGTCTTAAACGGCCTGTGCATTTCTGCAGTCTGGTCTCGTCCTTCGCTTATAAATACAGTCAATTCGCGTTACCTTAAACACCAATGGACCAGACTCTGGTTTGATATAACAATAGTTTGAGAATAAGGGAGTTGAAATATAAGACTGACCCTATATGAAATTTGCCTTGCTAGTTAGTATTCGGATAGACAGACCAGAGCAAATAATGTAAACCCAGGTCAGCCACTGCAGGACAAATCGAACTTCTTTAGGATGAAATACTGGTGCAACGGCAGAAAATACATAACGTTTTATTTCTTACTTCCAGCTTTGAAAGATACACCTGGGCCTGGTGAATATGATCCCAAACTTAAACAATCATCCCCAAAATATACTATGACAAGAAGACCACAACACAGGGGAAGTAAGTATACTCCTTGATTGTACAACATTAAAGAATTCACGAAGTGATCAATAACATTCATTTAAGCCTTTCATTCCTGAGTTTCTGAAATTGAACATTCCCTCTTTGAATGTGGACGCCCCCACTGTTGCGAATAGAGGTAACAGTTAAAAAGTGAATAGTAAATGACAGTGTAGATTCTGATGAGACGGTTCATTATGAGCCTTCTCATCAGGATCTGCACGGTTTCCAAGGTATCTAGTTTGATGTGTAGGGTTGAAAGGGTTAAAATTGTCAAGTGTTATATGACATTGCATCTATTTATTCCGAGTAATATTGCATCACTTGTGCTGCTTATCAAGTCAATGCACTTTCACCTGATACATAGCTTACATACTCCTAACGATGTGCACTAAATTCTGCCGATGGCGTGAATATTTGTTCTGGACATTTTGCCTTGGTTATGGCCTTTTTTTCTTGTTAGAGTTTGTACATAACCTCACCCGCACAGTCTGGTCTCACCAGTATTTCATTTCATGTGTACTCTGCATTTATTTTTAGTATATATGAGCCAGTTCACGAATAAAAGGCTATTCGGACTTTCCGTCGAATCAATGTTTCAGAGCGCATGCCCGGCCCATTAATAAGGCCACATGTTAGTACTTTGGCTGAAGTTTACCCTTGGCCTACTGCTTACTGAGCGAAGAGCACAGGTTCTGGCAAGACTGCGCGGATGCGCAGGATCGCCTGAATGTTTCATAATTGCGTATACTATAACGGTTCTTTTGCCACGACGCGGCTCATATAGTGTAGTGATAGGTATAGATCCTAATCAGACTGTAATGGTTTGGGTTTAAAATAGTTATTGTCATTCTGGTGCATATCAGATTCCCCTTGGCATCATTGGCAGGCTATGTTCTGTTATTGTTTCTCTTCTTGGACATCGTCTTTGAGCAAAATACAGCTATGTCCGGCCGATGAGAGAGTATGAAATAGATTGTGCTAAAGATGAGGCATTTATGGCGTATGTAAAGATGACTGCCAGCCGGGCTCAAACTCACGGCCGCAAGCCTCGCGATCGTGAATTTAAGCCTCGTTGGCATTACTTTCCGTGAGTTTGAGCCCCACTGACATCGCTCTTGCTCGTATTCAATTCCATGCGTGGCCGAATTGTACAGATTATTGCCCGGGTGTATCCGTAAGAAATTATCGGTAGTTTCCGTCATTGAGGACAAAGTGTACCCTGTGTTTGTGAGGCAAAAGCCACACAGTCAATTTGATTAGCTGCTTCCTTTTAAGGGGATTTGACACACCTAGAAGATTTTCGACCACTTCTAAAAGGAAGGCAACTTTTGTGAGGAGCAAATTCTTTCCTTTTAGAGTAGACTCCTTTTCAGAAGGGTGGCAAAAATAATATGACAGCTGCCTACCCTATAAGTGTATCTATTCCCTTAAGTTGTTGCAGTATATAAGTAGACTCTAAGGGAATGGAGAGCAATGAAAACATATACAAAAGGGTGTCGGATTTCTTGACCAGACGTGCTAGTTCCGACCAATCAGGCCTAAAAAAATTCCCGAAAGGGACTAAACGGATAAAAAGGACCCGGAAATATAATATACACTATAGTGCAGTGTGGTGAGACGTTTTAGGGCTGTCACAAAATACTTTTGGCAGCATTACCCCTACTCCCACTCCCATCCCTACCCCTACCCTGTGAAATAAGATTTGATTATCTTTTAACGAGCAGATCATCTTTTTATTTTTATATATTTTTTCTTGTTTTCTGTTCCCCAGAAAATAGACATTGAAATTTCCATAAAAGTTCTCCGATAAGGAGATGATTTGCATGCAATATCAAGGCCACTTTTTTGTGAAAGTTATCGTCAATTTGTCGTCTGCTGATTTTCATCAATTTCCAAGCAATTTTTCATCAATTTCCAAGCAAGTAGAAGTCAAAATTATTTTCTGTGAACATTATCATCAGTTTGTCGTCTGCTGATTTTTTATCATATTACTTGTACTAAAGGTTGATAATGTATTCCAGCCGCAACTAGAGAAAACGTACCTTCTGACATGAACGCCCAACTACGACTCAAAATCAGCCTGCGCATCCTCGCAATCTGATCAGAGTCTTCGTTGTCCGCATGAAGAAACATTGCATCCTTGGCTATCCAAAAATGCGCCAGTGAAGATTCTGATCAGACTGCGCGAATGCGCAGTCTGATCTGAATCTTCGCTGGGCGCACATGTCCGAAGGTACGTGTTCTGACATTACGGGTCATTTTATTTCCAGCCTTCGTGAATCCTGCTCCAAACATTTATACTCTGCCTGAAGCCATTTCCGGCAAAAATAAAGGCGTGGTGTTGAAAAGCCGAGCCAGTCCATACATCTACTCAGGTTACCGGACCAACAAGTTAGCAGAACCAATAGAACTGCCACAAATTAATATCTAATATATACTACAAACTGTGCAGTAAATACATGTACCAGCTTATGTTCTCTTTCTTTTTTCCGTACATTGGATGTTCGGTTTGTGATTAACTTCAAATTTACTCCCATGTTTTATCCCCTATTTGGATGCTCGGTTTATGATCAACTTCAAATTTATTCCCATGTTTAATCCTGAGCCTGCAGTGTAATAATTTCAACAGACTATATTTTTGAAACAGGCTTCTTATGTTACCAGAAAATATCCGTTAGCATTCTGCTTGAATATATATTGGACCATTATCGGCTCGACAGGAGAACTGTCGGTCGATAACGGCCCGATATAGATTTAAGCAAAGTGCTAACCGGGATATGGTTTGCTATTTCATGCAATGTCGCCTATGGAGAAAATTTGCATAGAATGCCAAAACCTATATTCTGGTAAATAAGTAAAAAAAAATAAAATAAGAAACGTGGTAATTCCACTAAAATAAGTAAAAAACGAGGTAATTCTATGAAAACCAAGCTTTCCCAACTTTCTAAAGCTATTCCACTTTACCACCAAGTATCATCCAGATATTTCAAAGGATAATCATACAACTAACAATAAACAAAATTTCTCAAGTGGAAAAAATGGGAAAAGACCAGTAGAGTTGTCATGATTATAGAATAAGTCAACACAGTATGTCACTTATAAGGGACTTGGTACTACAAATATTAGGAAATGTATGCACCAAACCTGGGAACCCAACTTTACAAAGGCATGGATTTGAATCGTGTCCCTTTGCAAAACTGATTCCAATACGAAACTTCACTGACAAAATACTTTTTTTTTTTTTTTTTTTTTACATATCCGAGTTCTTTATAAATCCAGTATTCAAGATCAGTTATCATATTGCTTGAAATAGACATCCAAAGCTCATTTCAGTGTATCGGTTAATGGATAAAATATGTATCAGATAAATGGTAGTACATGTATATATACAGTTCGTCTGTCAACCAATCTTAATCACATGTGAGAAATGCTACTGTTTGTGTGTTCTAAGATGGCTGATTAGACCAATTCTAGCTCTAAACTGTCAGTTGCAGATGGAACAATAGAGGTCAGAGCAAGACAGCTCTGTTGGTGATGCCTTAGCTCTGGCTTTGCGCTGTGCACGTCTCTGCTCGGCTTCGCTGATTCTTTTTGCTCATATTCACTAGCATCTCTTCTGATGAGGCCTCGCCACTTTGCTCGGTCCTGTTCCACGACTGTTGGTATGTTGGTCCTCGAGGGAGGCTTTGAGGGTGTCTTTGTATCGCTTCTTCTGACCACCATGGGAGCGTTTGCCCATTTCTAGTTCTCCATAGAGGATTTTCTTTGACAAACGTTCCTCAGGCATCCTGGTAACATGGCCTGTCCATCTTAACTGTGCCAGTTCCAGAAGAGTATGTACACTCTGCATCCCTGCCCTTTTCAGGACTTATGTGTCTGGAATCCTGTCTTGCCACTTAATTTTTAAAAGTTTTCTAAAACAGCTTGTATGGGACTGGTTCAGTCTTTTGGCGTGCCGTTGGTAAACTGTAAAGCCTGATTCCACTTCGATACAAATGGTAGTCCAAGTTACATGAAGCAGCAAAGGGACATACAGTCGAGCCTGGTTATCTCGAACTCGCTTATTTCGAATTACCGCTTATCTCGAAAGGAAAATCTGGTCCCTGTTTTAACATGAAACTATGACAACAGGTAACAAAATAATATGGAAAAGAGGAGAAATTGCTCCTAAGGAGCAATTTCTCCTCTTTTCCACATCATTTTATATATATATTTCTAACTTCAGGAGTCAAATTACATATTCATTTGTTAAATGTGGTTGTTCAATTTATTGTTCTCCTCAACTCTGATATGTTGAGGTACGGATATCTCGAAGTGTTTCAGTGAATCCTTTGGAATTCGCGATAACGAGAGTTGACTGTATCAGCCAATGCATCTGCACAGGTTGATCAGCTCATTATTTGTTTGTTGGAATACACCTAGCTACTGCATAATTTACTGGGCCCAGTTGTTCAAAGCATCGTTAGCTTAACAAGCTCGTAAATGACAAATTCGTTAACTGTTTTCAACTACATTGATATTATTGCTGTAAACTTTATTCACATTTTTCAGCAAAAATATCAATTCAGTTCCATATTTCAAGATAGAAATTTTAACGTAACGTTAGCTATCAACTTCGTTAAGTTTTGAACAACTGGGCCCTGGAGAAAAGTGAATGGCTGGTCAGACTATGTACATTTGACTACGTGGATCAGATTACATAGATGGGCTGAATAATTTGGGATGGTGCTTTTTGCATGTATGCTAGGACGAAACCCGAGATATGAGGGGCATCAAATAAATATTGTTCTTATTTCCCTATAAAAACATTTGTTGTGGCCTCAGATGCATTTCTAATGTGTACCCACGTTTTCATGGTGAAATAAGAAAAAAATAATACTTTTTGGTTGAAAAAGTACTTTATCTGGGGCTGTGTACTAAAGTCCATTTTCACTATGGTGCGATTCTTATACCTTTTTACTGACAAGAAAGCCCTTATCTGCCAGTGCCTTCACTATTCGCAAATGCCTTCTTGCATGTTGTACATCACATATTCTCTACTCTATGTAGACACAAGATCCCAGCTGTAATGCTCAAACTATGTATGCACGAAAGGACACCGCTGTAATGCTCAGAGCCAGCTGCAATTTTCCGATATAAGGGCTGGTCAGAACCTTTGCTGGTAATCTTTTCTGGACAGTACCTGTAAAAAATTTGACTATATTCATGTAAATAGTTATTATATAGGGTCCAAGCTAGAAGCCATCTCATTGTATATGTCAGAGCAAAAAGGAAGATCATATAAAAAATTACACCACGACCTCTTTATAACACGATTGCTGGGGTCCTTAGTATAAACCGTGTTAGTGTAACAACCGTGTTATATCCAAACAAAAATGTATAGATTATATTGAAAAATGACCATTTATGGTCATTTTTCAATATAATCTATACATTTTTGGGTCCATCTTTGAACCGTGTTATATCCAAAACCGTGTTATAACGAAGTGTGTTATAAAGAGGTTGTAGTGTATATGGTTCATGATTCATAGTATGTGTACAATTCAGCATAGCTAGATCTCAGCAAAACTTGGCAAAAACCAATGTCATCACTTAATGCCATTACGAAAACACGCCTATTCAAATATATTGAAAATTTCACCACCAAAAAAACTGAAAATTTTCAGATAAAATTTTTTTTCATATTTCTGCTCAAAACATAGGTTGTAGGTACTTGTTAGAACCGCCTCGCCGAGTCGGTTCTAACGAGTACCCACAATCTATGTTTTTGAGCAGAAATAAGAAAAATAATAGATACCCCTGTAAACCCCAGTTTTACTATATCAAAGTGGGGTTTAAGGGGGTCAAAATTATATAGGTATGTTTTTGTGATGCACAGCCCTACAGAAACTAGAGTAAACAGGAAGTATCAAGCTTTGTTCGTATTTCTCAACAAAAACATATATTGTGGGTACTCATCAGGAGAGCCTCACTGAGGTACTTCTAATGACTAACACAACATATGTTTTCATGGAGAAATAAGAAAAATGTTAATACTTTTTTGCTGAAAAAGGCTGGTCTGAAAAATAACAAAAAAAACACATTGTTTGAAAACAATGACATCTTTAATATCAAATTGACACATAATTTATGCAATAAACAGTGAGGAATTCTGAAAATTCAACACGATAGTTTTCTTCACAGTGGACAAAAAGCTCTAAGACAAACATACAATAAGACATCCATGAATAACCCATTAATGCCTGATTCCTACAACTAAAATTTGGCAAATACTGAAGACATATATAGCTTCAGAGTCCCTGCGAAATTCTTCTAATAGTTTCAGAAAACAAATATTTAGGGAATTTTCTTATTTTCATCATGACACAATTCTAATGAGTACACTCAACATACCATTATTGTATAGAAGATGGAAAAGATTTCTCTAAATTATCGCCATTTGCTTCCTGACCTGGTGCTATGATTAACCCCCAGTGGCTCAAACTACCCATGTCTCGAACAAATTTCCATAGTCCCAAAGATATTCAAGACAATGAAGTTCGGCTGTACTTATATTTTTTATTTCTCCACGAAATCTTATATTGTAGGTACTGACTAGAAGTGCCTCACCGAGGTGCTTCTGATGAATACCACAACATATGTTTTCATGGAGAAATAAGAAAATTCTGATGTCCCTCTTATCCGGAGCTATGATTCTGAGCCATGTCTGATGACGCTAAACAGGGCATTTGATCTGGTTCTGCACAACAACTGTCGTCTGCTTTGTCATCTGCTTGTGATTTCAAATGTCATTTTTGCAAACAGTGTAGACCCAGATCAGACTGCTCCTCAGAGCAGTCTGATCTGTGTCCACACTGTTTGCCTGTATGTAAAAACAGGTTTCAAAAGTTTGCAAGAATATTCAGCAGACCACATAAACAGACGACATTTTCAGATGCATGCTTTCTTGGCGTTTTAAGGGTTAACACATAGCATGTTGGGTAAACTTTCAGATGACATTTTGAAATATCTATTCATTTCCCCTAGAAAACAGGATCTGTCCTTTCATGCCAATTGTCTCTATTGGCTTAGGAGATGAATTGCATGATATTCAAAATCTGCTTTCTCAGAACAATAAGAAAATTTTTCAATATGCTGTCTGCTGAAACTTTTATTCAGCATGCTTATATTTTCTTTTTTATTATAGACTATTGTGAGAAAAGAAACATGACTTTATTAAAATTTTTTACAATACAATAATTATCCTAAATATTCTAACAAACAAGCCTGAACCAACAACATAGACTTAGATTAAAGTTTGATTTGGGTCTACACTGTTTGCATTTTAGACTTTGAGTTCTTGTTTTACTATGCGAAAACCTACGTGGGTCATTTTGTGTCTTCCCATGAGAAAGGTGAAAACTGGGCACATGAAGACGATTTATTGAATTTAGAAGCAGTATGATATGGGTAAACAGTACCCAAATTTTCAGGGAAATTATGATATAATCATAAAAAGGTCTCGTCAGACTGGACAGATGCAATGGCTGATCACGATTTTCATTATAATTTTATATTTATAGATACTAAAATTGGAACACCACAACCTCTTTATAACACTATTATTCGGGTCCATAGCACAAACCGTGTTAGTTAAACAATCGTGTAATATCAAACAAAAATGTATAGATTATATTGAAAAATGACCATTTATGGTCATTTTTCAATATAATCTATACATTTTTGGGATCCGTCTTTGAACCGTGTTATATCCAAAACCGTGTTATAACGAACCGTGTTATACAGAGGTTGAAGTGTATATCTGACACACATCATTGGCACTTATGCCATTTAACAACAGAGCAGGCATTAGCCCCTATGCAACCAGCCAAGGCCATGATTATTTTGCATCCATGAAGTCCAATCAGCGCCTTTATTGTCGGCTGAAGGGGAATAGACACATTTTCACTCAGTCAAAGTTGTTTTTGCATTCCTTCTGAAAAAGGATTTAGCTCCCCTGCTGATGCTGTGATTGGCATCTAAACCCACATAAGCCTAATGGACTTTCCCATCCATATACATTGGATGAGTCCATTTGCCTTTTAAGGGGTGTCAGGTGTATTTTTTTCATTTTTGTTCTATTTGTAATTGAAATTTGTGTTAGCAAACAGTGAAGACCCTGATCAGATGCTGTATTATGTGGCCTCTGATCTGGGTCTGCACTGTTTGCCTATGTCCTACATAAGGGATGCTAGGCTTAAATGGGTTATGGGTTAACTATATGCTGGTTGAATGGCAAATAGTGTAGCATTAGATCAAGCTGCTCCTGAAGGAACAGATCTAGATATAAACTGTCTGCTCAGGTTTGTCTGTCTGAATATCTAGGGTAAATAGAACTTGATTTGTTAATATGATAGAAATTCAGGGGCGGATTCAGAGGGGGTTTGTGGGGTTCAGTCGAACCCCTCTTTAACTCAGTTTCATGTTCACTGGAAATTTTGAATAAATTTGATAAAATTGGGATAGTGTATTTACCCTAAATATTCACACCCCTTACTATTTACCTACACTTATCTTCAACAAGTCCATTTTATTACCAAGGAATGTGTATAAAATAACTGGATGAGTGACAAACAGTGTAGACCCTGGCCAGATGCCACATTCTGTGGCATCTGATCTGGGTCTACACTGTTTGCTCAGGCTTGTCTTTCCGAATATGTGGAGTAAGGACTCTAATTTAATCAAATCAAACCCCACACAGAAATCATCCTAGCTCCGACTCTGAAATTACAGTCATGAATGTTTTGTTTTTCTTTGGAAAAATATTATTTAGGTAGCTTGCTGAACAGGCTTAATCATCTGACAGAAGGAAAACAACCAGTTTCTCTTGGGTTTAAACACCTGGGCCCAGTTGTTCAAAGCATCGTTAGCTTAACGAGCTCGTTAAGGGTCATTTCGTTAACTGTTTTAGCGGATTCAATATACAATATTCTGATATTTTGTGCTGAAAAAATGTGAGTAGCTTTTGCAGTGCAAAAGCTACTCACATTTTTTCAGCAAAAAATTTCAGCATATTTGTGTATCACTCGATGTAAATTTTAACGAATCGTTAACTAACGACGTCGTTAGCTTTGAACAACTGGGCCCTGAGCTGCTTTCAATGTAAGTTTACCTTTTGCTTTCTGACAATACTACTCCAAACTGAAAAGCCTTGGCACTTAAAACCAAATGATACTGGGAACTGGATATCTAAGTTTTATCTTAATGACCCTAAGTATTGGGACAGATAGGCCTTTGCAAACAGTGTCGACCCGGGTCAGATGCCAAAGAATGTGGCGTTTGATCAGGGTGAACACTGTTTGCGATACACACAGCAAATATTTTAGACACATCTAGTAGTAGAATAGACTTTTTCAAATTTAAGACATGTATAGTAAGTAGATAAGGTGTCCCAATACTTAGGGTTATTATGGTACTGGAGAAACTACAGTAAAACCTCCTTGACACGAACACTGATGGCTCGTTTACCTTGGATGATTCGAACTTGTTCGAGTCCCTACGATATTCACCTGATGGCTCAAAAAAAAACAACAACAAATATTTAGGGATTTTCTTCTTATTTTATGAAGTATATTGTGTGTATTCATTAGAATTGCCTCATCAAGGCAATTCTAATGAGTACACACAATACACCATTATTATATAGAAGATCAAAAAGACTTCCCTAAATTATCACCATTTGCTTCCTAACGGCATCATGATTAACCTTCAGTGGCTCGAACTACCCATGTCTCGAATAAATTTCCATGGTCCCAAAGAACTTCGAGCCACTGAGGTTTTACTTTATTGTCTAAATAGGATGTTTGCTAACAAGGCCATGTTGCAAACTTAGGTAATTGTGTTATTCATTAAATGATAATAATGGCATAAAAGCTTTGTTGTACAGGTAATTTCATGCACTTTTATCACACACACACACACACACACACACACACAAATAGAATTTCACTGAGAGTATGTAAAGTGTTCATGAACTTTGAATGTCAGAACACATTTTCTAATGAATTTTACAGATACAATTATCAAAAGGGCAATTTGTGCTACACCTATCTGACTCAGTTGCCTTGCAGCATTAAAAATCAGCATCATTCATTCATGTGAAAAATCAATTTGAAACTAAAGTGATATTTCTGTGATTTTTGTACCATCTAAAGAGGCTTGAACATCAACCTTTAACCCTCAACATGCTGAATAAATTAAGATGGCACACCCACTTCTAATTTTTAGCCAATCAGATTACTTGATCCAGATTATTGATACAAATTCAAATACTGAATGGCAAACAGTGTAGATCCAGATCAGTTGGCTTCTTCAGAAGCCAACTGATCTGGACCTACACTGTTTGCAAAGATAGGACATATCCGGGTTCAGCAGGACAAGGATTAATACTCTGTAGTCTATACTTGCTACTTTGCCAACAATTACACACAAAACAAAAGCCCTTCTACATCTTCCCAGTAATAGCTCCAGATGAACCATTTTTTTCTAACCAAAAACAACTGATATTTTTTTTTATTTTTTTTCCATGAAAACATATGTTATGGGCACTCATTAGAAGTGCTTCAAATGAGTACCCACAACATATGTTTTTGTGGATAAGAAAAATATTTCCCTGATACCCCCTTTTATCTAGAGCTACACCACAACCTCTTTATAACACTACTGTTGGGGTCCATAGCATAAACCGTGTTAGTTAAACAACCGTGTTATATCCAAACAAAAATGTATAGATTATACTGAAAAATGACCATTTATGGTCATTTTTCAATATAATCTATACATTTTTGGGATCCATCTTTGAACCGTATTATATCCAAAACTGTGTTATAATGAACCGTGTTATAAATAGGTTGTAGTGTATACAGTAAAAATGTAAAGTTTGTTTGTCGAGTTGATTTTAAGGCCCAGCTCAAACAAAAAAACCTTACATGCAAAGTTTAGAGATAAACAAAACTTTTTAAATTAAAGAGAAAATGATACTTTGATTGTATATACAGAATAAATTAATAAATCACACAAGATCACATGTATATATTACAAATCGAGAAGTAATTACCACCTAAAAAAGGTTCTTGCTAGTCTTGTACACAACATCCATTAACACAGAACATCTCAAAATACCAGCAATATTAACACTTAATCATGCTATGGGCAAATTCAGCAGACGACAAACTGATGATGTTTTTTTTTCTTATTATTCTTAGAAAACTGAATCTGATGCTTCATGAAAATTATCTCAGGAGACAATCTGGGTGAAGTCTCAAATCCTATTTTCTAGGAAAAATAAGAAAAATATTTCAAAATGTCATCTGCTGAAATATTTACCCAGCATGCAGTATTATTATACAATTTACATGTAAGCACCAGGAATTTGACCATGAGTTAAGGGGACTGGATAGAATTTCCAAATTTTACAAGGGAGCCAACCTCTTTGACTTCCTGTTTGCTTTCCTGCATATGATTCCATATTCTTACAAGGGAGACAACTTTTCTGTGACTTCCTGTTTACATTCCTTCTGAAAAGTGGTCTACTGTAAAAGGAAAGAATCTGCTCCCAGGAAGAGCAAATTCTTTCCTTTTAGAGTAGACCCCTTTCCGAAAGGCAGCCAAAACAATTTTGACAGAGTTGCTTCCCCTGAAAGTTTATCTATCAAATGATCTAATAGGTTTCACAAAACCCCACCAACAAGTACCTCTTCTATCCATATCAATATGCAGACATAAATTGTGCAGAATGATGAAAACCCATTGGGGTACTTTCATGCTCTGCATGTTGGGAAAAACTTCAGCAGATATATATTGTGGATACTCATTAGATGCCCCTCCATGAGGGGCTTCTAATGAGTACCCACAAAATATGTTTTCATGAAAATATTTTCCTTACACACCCTCTTATCTGGCGCTATGCTGAATGGAACAGGTATCCCTGCTTAATAAATCCTTACAGGCAATTTGATCTGGATCTACATGGTTTGTTTTACATGTATGTCAGAATATTTAGGATAAAATTGGTATAGATTTTGTGAACTCATCTGCACAAGAAAAAAATCAGGTTCATGGAATGTAAGAAACAGGACACATTCTCACCTCAAAAATAACTTCTAAGAGCAGAGCACATGATAAGAGGTATCCAGATATTTTTTTTTTCTCCATGAAAAATTTGTTGTGAGTACTTATTAGAAGTGCCTCAAGGAGATGTGTCTAATTAGTACCTACAACACGTTCCAAAATGTGTCATAAAAAGGATGGTCTTATAACAGTGTAGGCCTTGATCAAACCACTCCTTTAAGAGCAGTGTGATCTGGATCTATACTGTTTTCTCAGGCAAAGCTAACATTCAACCCCCGTCCTGCTGAACCTGGATATACCCTGCCTTTGCTAACAGTGTAGATCCAGATCAGTTGGCTTCTTCTGAAGCCAACTGATCTGGATCTGCACTGTTTGCAATAAAGTATGTGAATTTGTATCAAAAACCTGGATCAAGCAGTCTGATTGGCTGAAAATTAGAAGTGGACTTGGCATCTTAATTTTTTCAGCAAGACAAGGATTAACATAAAGATAGTGATACTGTTTTCACCACAATATACTTCAATTTCACAACCATTCTATTATACATTAAATATATTTATCTGGCCGAGCCCATAAACAGGCTTTTAAAGCTGGGGTGCATCTCAAGAAAGGGAGTGTGAAGGTTGTTGGGGGAGGGGTCATATGGAAACTTTAAATTGAGCCCAAAACTAGGTATGTAAAGTAAATTTTTACTAAAATCTTTCAAATACTTTGTCTGAAAACGACATGTATTTGCACACATTGCTCCCCTAATATGTGAACAGCAACAGTCCAAACTAGCCAGCAGATCGGTGCAAACTGACTGCCTATTCTGAGTTTGTCAAATACTGAGTGTTGTGGAGGCGGGAGGCCGCAAAGGTTCTAACCTGACTGCATGTATGTGCGGGCTAGCCTTGGTCTATGCAGCCACATGTACTGGGTACCAATACTCTTCATGTATTTCTAACTTCTAAGCTCAAGTTCAATTGCTAAAAATCTTCAATTTATGACAAGATTGTTTTACTTTACCACATAAATGGAATTAAAGAACTACAGTAGACAAGAGGGCCATGATGTCCCTATATTGCTCACCTGAGTAATGGCTGATATGCACAGCCCAAACAGGAACAATTTCAAAATGGAATTTATTGTCCTTTTTACTTTTTTTGACATATGATTGGAACACAATGAGGACCATGATGGCATGATGGTTCTGTATCGCTCAAATGAGCCTTTTTGCACCCATTGTATTAATTGGGGTGAATTGCTCTTTTCAACAACTTTTCAGCCATGTAACAAAGCCAGTTAACCTATGGGTTTTCTAATTTTAAGTCAGTAGTATTCATCTTTCTAAGCCAAAAGCTGCTCAAGGTAGGTTTCACCCTAGCAATGGCTGGCGAATGGATGTCCCATTAACTTTTCTCAATTTTTCTGAGCAAGACCCAAGATAATTGGCCCAGGGGTTTCAGAGGAGGCCTTCTAAAGGTATGGACGGACTTACTCTGAATGGCAAGTGATCACAATACCTCATCATATGCCTTTGGCTCAGTCAAGCCAGCTAAAAAAGATCAAAACTCAGTGAGATGTACAATCTATAATTTTGAAATGCCTCAGTGTAGATAAGCATAGCTCTAGATATGCCATAAGGCAGCTAAAATCAAGCATATTTAGCCAACAAACTGTAAAGAATGGCTGCGTTCTGCTTAATGTATCAAAAGAAAGCACCTTACATGATTTTAATAAAAGTGTGTTACATAATACAAAATACCAAGAAAAGCAACTAGTCTATCACATCAGTGGCACATAAATTGGAAAGAAATAAAAAGAAAAAGCTATCCCCAAAAATGAAACTACAGCTCCATATAATGCACTTTTTTCAACAAAAAACTTCTGATCATTTTTCTTATTTCTCCATGAAAACATATGTTGTGGGTACTCATTAGAAGCACCTCAGCGATGAAAACATATGTTGTGGGTACTCATTAGAAGCACCTCGCTGAGGTGCTTCTAATGAGTACCCACAACATATGTTTTCATGGAGAAATAAGAAAACTATTATGTGGATACCCCTGCCTATCTGGAACTATGTACAGAGACATTTTTTCTAAAAATACATAGACCAGATGAAATACATCAAACAAATGAGGGTCAGGTGGATCATGGGACTTGATGTGAATAGTGACAATCTAGTTCGGTCTACACAACTGGGAAGTCTGTTCAGGTCTCGGTCTACACAACTGAGAAGTCTGTTCAGGTCTCGGTCTACACAGCAGGGAAGTCTGTTCAGGTCTCTTACACTTTGACCTGAGAATCACTGGGTAATACTGAATCTACCAACAAAGTGAAGCCCCTAACTAGTAGCACTGTAGGTCTTGAAGGAAAGAATTTGCTCCCAGATGGAGCGAAATCTTTTCTTTAACCCTTGAAGTGCTAATCATAATGCAGATGACATTTTTCATATTTTCTGAGAAAATGAGGCTTGACATTTCACATGAGTTGTATACCTAGGAGACAATTCACATGAAATAATGTCTTCTGTCAGACTCTTCTAATGTACTGCTAAGGAGTTTTATTGTTACGATATTTACTCTTAATATTCAGACTGACTGGGCTGAACAAACAGTGGCGACACATATCAGATGCCTCATTATGCAGCACTTGATCAGGATACAGGCCTCAGCAAACAGTGCAGACCCAGATCAGATACAACACATCTGATCAGTGTCTACACCGTTTGCCACTTGTCCAGCAGTTTTTCAGACAAATCAGCTGGAAGTATAATGGACTTTATAACAAGTATGGTAAGGAATTAACCCATTTAAGCCTAACGTCCCATAAAAGAGATACAGGCAAACAGAATGCGGCGTCTGATCAGGGTCCACACTGTTTGCATTAAGTTAAGAAATTCCTACAAAACATGGTAATAATAAAACCTAACTAGACACCCACCCTTATCTAGGAAATGAGCCTGACCAAAGAGTAGAGGTAGAAGAGTCCACTCTGCATACATGGGTTAAGATGTCTGAATATTTAGGATAAATAAGTTGGCATATGTTCCAGGGAGTGCTTCTTACAGAGTGGCTCAAATGTGAACAAAACTTCAGTCAAGCCAGAGTGTTAGAACTAAGGCTGGCTAATCGGAGCTGAAAACAAAATCGATTATCAGTCCTGCTATTGTGATCGAATAGTAATAACTGAAAATTTGGTCATAAATTTACCTGTCTGAGCATGACTCTAACCAAATGTTGTACTTTATTGTATGTATTTGGTCAGACAGGCCCGAGCAAACAGTGTAGACCCAGATGAGACGCCACAAATGTGGCGTCTCATCAGGGTCTACATTGTTTGCCACTCATCCAGCTATTTGAGACACAACAGTAGGTAGTAAATTATACTTGTTCAAATTTAAGATAAAGTATGGGAAGGAGTTGAGGTGTCTGAATACAAAGGTAAATACTGTAAAGTAACAGACACAGAAATTAAATGATCGATTATTAGCAAATCTGTAATGATAATCATTTTTGTGGTATTTATCGATCAATTAATTGATTATCCAGTAAATTGTGCCAGCCTTAGTTAGAACACTAGGTCTTGTCAGTTCACTTTTAATAAATTCTTAGGTGAAATGTATTGTTTGTGTTGAAGTTTTACGGCCCAGTCAACCCAGTGGGGTCATGTCGAGCGCGGTCAGTTTACCTAACCACACGTTTACTGGGCAGGCTAAGTCCTCTAAGCGGTTAACCAGTATTGTGCACATTCTTGCGCCAGAAACTGACAACTGCCCTTCTTGAATCAGCGGAAGGGAGAGAATGACCGTAGAAAAAATTTCATGATCAATCTCAACGAAAGAATGTTGCCGACCTCGGCGGGGGTTGAACCCGCGACCTCCTGGTCTCCAGTCGGGCGGCGCATCCAACTGAGCCACCGAGGCCGGCTAGGTGAAATGTAAGATCAACTGATTATTCCATGGTAGGCTTTATACATCACTTGAGAAAAGGAGTACAGGTACCCATATAATATTTTTCCTATTTCAACACCAAATCATGTATTGGTACTCATTACAAGCACTGCGGCAAGATACTTCTAAGTATCGCCAAAACATATTTTTTTCAAAACCTAAGAAACATGCCCGTCCTTTTTAATTTAAAAAAAAAAAATCATCTTATCAAGAGCTATGAATACCAAGATAAAAATATTTTTCTTATTTTGTCATGAATCGATATGTGTCGGGCCTCAGTGAGACATTTCTATTGAGCATCAACATGTTTTCATGAAGAAATAAGAAAAATATCAGTGTTTCTCATTTGCAAATTATTGAGACCTTTTCTTATTTTTTCGTGAAGAGTGGGAAAAATATTTCTCTACACTGCTGGTTTGTCTGGAGACCTGGCTTCACAATGATTCGCATGATTATTTATGAAACAAATACATGTGCATGTGAATTCTCTAAATCTGTTCATCTCTGGGTCAAAAGTCCAGGAAGTCTTTCAGTAAAGTCAATCTTCTCTTCTCTGCTATGTCCATTTGATTCTCTAAGTCCTGGGATACAAGAAAATATTTGCATTAGCTGTGTCAATTCAGAGGAATTGTTAAGGAGGAGTATTTGGTGATAATTCTGGGATCATTTTTCTTATTTCTCCATAAAAACATTAAAAGTGCCTCATTGAGGTGCTTCTAATGAGTATCCACAACATATGTTTTTATGGAGAACTGGAGAAAATTATCCCAGAATTATAACCACATACTCCTTCCTAACAATTCCTCTGGACTCATAAGATAAAAGAAAGTGTTGTAAAGGGAAAGTAATACAATTTCAAAGAAGGCGACTCTATCTAAATTGTTTTTGTCTCCCTCCTGTGAAGGTGTCTACTGTATTTACCATATGTATTTGGACAGACAGGCCTGAGCAAACAGTGTAGACCCAGATGAGATGCCACAGAATGTGGCATCTCATCAAGGTCTACACTGTTTGCTACTCATCCAGCAATTTTAAGACACAATATCAGGTAGTAAATTGTACAAGTTCAAATTTTAGAAAAAGTATAGTAAGGAATTGAGGTATTCGAATATTTAGGGTAATACGGTACTTGAAAAGGAAAACATTTCCTCCTCTTGGGATGCCACATTATAATTTCCATTTTCTTAGGGACAGATTCACATACCAGTAGACTTGTTAAGGAGCCGTATTTGATGATAATTCTGGGATAATTTTTAATTTATTTCTCCATAAAAACATATGTTGTGGGAACTCATTAGAAGTACCTCGGTAAAACATATGTTGTGGGTACTCATTAGAAGCACCTTGGTGAGGTACTTCTAATGAGTACCCACAAAAAAACATATGTTGTGGGTACTCATTAGAAGCACCTCGTGAGGTACTTCTAATGAGAACCCACAACATATGTTTTTATGGACAACAGGAGAAATTTATCCCAGAATTATCACCAAATAATCCTGCTTAACATGTCCTCTGATATACCATAGCAAATTTCTATTTGCCTTATCAGAAAATGTCCACTTGGCGTTATTAGAGGACTTGCAGTTATGCTGGAAAGAATATTAAAAATGAATTATAAAGTCATATTTCTTGGCATATGCAAACATTATTTCCATATTCTCATGCTGAGATTATCAAAAGAATATACAAGTACTGTAACAGTTATACTGCATAAATCATGCATCTATTGATGATTCCGTCATTCACAGGTCAGTATAACAAACAGGTATATCCCAATTAAGCTATGGGTCAATCCTTTTTATATGGGCTAATAGACTGCTTGTTGCAAATGGCTTATTAATCCATTATATAACTAAATAGTATTTATAATGTTATCTGCTTTGAAATAGACTTGTTTAAATTTTATGACCACGTGTAAGTCTGGTAATTTTATGACCACGTGTAAGTCTGGTAATTAGACCCACACTAAAAAGCAGTGATGGCTAACTTTGCACTGGCACATTAAAGAGAATACAAAGTTGACTAATAATCAAACCAGACATATGACAATACTTTAACGCTTAACACTCTGAGTAAAATTTTCAGCAGATGACATATTGAAATATTTTCTTATTTTTCTCAGAAAACAAGTTTTGACATGACATGCAAAATTTGGAGACAATTTGCATGAAATGTCAAATCCTGTTTATGGGAACAAGAAGGAAAATATCACCCATTGTCTGTGGAATCAGCCTAAAGAGTGATAAAGATTAAAGCAGTTTTTTCTTATTTTTTATTGAAATAATGCTTGCTATTTCAATCAAATTGACTCCAAATGTAACATCAATTTGTCATCTTGTGATTTAGCCTAAAGGTTAAAATGTAATAGAAAATGCATTAAACAAACGAGGTCAGCCTGTGCATCAATGCACAGTCTCATCAGAATCTTCAATTCACTGTTCACCATATACTTACCCCTCTATCTGTGATCTCAGCTCTCTCAACCTTCCAAGATAAGTTTTCAACTTCAGCTTCAAGCTGGGCTTGCTGATATTCAAACTGAAATAATACATCGACTGTACAAATAAACAGTGCTCTAGGTAAGCCAAACTATGGGAAGAGTGGGGGTGGGGACTTGTCATACTGTTTTATTTCTCATCCTGAACAAAGGTTATGGAAAAGTATTTTCATACTGTGCGATGAAAATACATGATGGTATTGATGAAGCAGCACTATCAAATAGAAATTAGCACTTAAGTTCTCTGTCACAGCCAGGCATCAGTGAGCATAGCTCTTGATAAGGAGCTTTTTTCAACCAAAAAGTATCTATATTTTTCTTATTTCTTGATGAAAACATATGTTGTGGGTACTCATTAGAAGTGCCTTGCTGAGGCACTTCTAATGAGTACCCACAACATATGTTTTCGTCAAGAAATAAGAAAAATATTAACCTGTTACCCACTCTTACCTAGACCTATGAGTGAGGTATAACTGAAGGGCAGCTGAATGCAAAATTAAACCACATATCCCAGCAGCACCTATTGAAGCCAATGAAAAAAACAAAACCAAAAAAAAACAGAACAATGTCCATATACTGAACTAATTAAGACTAAGATTAAGCCATCATTATAATACCTTAAATTGTTATATGTATGACTTGTGTTCAGACAATTACTTACAAAGGAAAGAGACAATGATTTAGATTTCAATGTTGTAAACCTGGTTTGTCTGAAAGCTAAATGGCCATAAACTGTCACCATAGCTCAAGTAAGGTAGTAACTGAGGCAATAGTACAGTATGTTTTTTCATCAAAAACACATCTTTTGGGTAGTCACTGAATCTCCTTGAGAAGATAATTTTATTTTTGGTGCAAAACGAATATCTTATGATACTCCTACCATCACAAGTAGTGTAGTTTATATGGGGATGTCAGTAAAACATCAATTGCAGAATAGCAGATAGTGTAGAATCAGATAAAATGGCTCACTATGAGCCATCTTATAATTACCTACATCTTCACTCCTTGCAAACATATTTGTTTTGGTTTGCAGTGCTTAAAGATTTAAGAACAGAATTTCCTTACCAACTGTTTTCTTGCTCCTTTTTCTGTGTAGTAGGCATATGGGTAGGTGTACTGTAGAGTGTAACGACACTGAAAAAAAAATATAAAAACATCACATTGGTCACAATGACTTGGACACATAGCTCTTAAATAAGATGCTTTTTTTCAATCCAAAATTATTGATATTTTTCTGATTTCTCCACAAAAACATATGTTGTGGTACTCATTAGAAGCACCTAAGTGAGATGCTTCTAATGAGTACCTACAACATATGTTTTTGTGGGGTAATAAGAAAAATATTTACCCGATACCCACTCTTATGTAGACAGTTTGAAAACAGATTTCTTTTCTTAAAAGATATACTAAAAATTGAAAATATTCTCACATTTCCTTATTGCCATAAATTAAAAACTAAAACGTAACAATATCTAAATGTATAATATGAGAAAACTGAACAGAAATAACTGGTATGCCATTATTTTATTTTATGCAAATAACTCTGTGAATAATACATGTAGTAAAGTCTAATGCATACTGTGGGTAACTAAAAAGAAACAACAATAACGTTGGTCAGAAAAAAAATCATTTTAACCAGAGCTAGGATATCAGATTTTATTTGCAAAAGTTTTACATGACTGCAGGTAAGGCATTTTATATACATCCCACAGCCCAGTTGTTCAAAACATAGCAAAGTTGTTTGCTAACATGCTGTTAAAATTTCTATATTGAAATATGGCAAATACATTATTTTTTTGCTGAAAAAATGTGAGTAGCTTTTGCATTGCAAAAGCTACTCACATATTTGCAGCAAAAAATACATGTATCAATGTATTTGAAAATACCTAAGCTATAACAGTTAACCAGTTTACCATTAACAAGCTTGTTAAGCTAATAATGCTTTGAACAACTGGTATCAACTGACCCTGATTTTTTTTTTACCTTTTTTAAAATCACATCTGCATGTTTATTTTCAGACCAAATTAGAAAATATGTCTGATCATGTCCTTAAATGTCCACTTGTTGAATGAATGGATATTGTAATAAATATCAATGGAGGACAAAGCATACCTCTAGAAAATAGGGGTATCCAAATAAATATCATTCTTATTTCTCCATGAAAAAACATGTTGTGGGTACTCATTAGAAGCACCTCAGCTGACTTCATAGCTTCAGATAAGATGGGGTATCAGGTAACTTTTATCAGGTAACTTTTTTCCTTATTTCACCATGAAAAAACATATGTTGTGGTACTCATTAGAGGTGTCACACTGAGCCACTTTTAATGAGTACCCACATATGTATTTTTGTTTTGATACAAGAACAATATCAATACATTCTGGCTGAAAGAGCACTTTAGCAAGATTTATAATAAAGACCCTCACTGTGAGGATGCACAGGACGATCTGAATCTGCACTTTCACAAATACTCAGGGACTCTTTGTTTTTGCTTGATACAGTCCACACCTTCATAGCTCCAAGGTGCTTATTTTCAATTAAAAAGTATTGATATTTTCTTATTTCTTCATGAAAACATATGTTGTGTGTACTCATTAGAAGTGCCTTGCCTTGGCAAGGCACTTCTAATGAGTACCCACAATGTATGTTTTCATGGCAAACTGAGAAAAAACATTAACTTGAGTACCCACAATGTATGTTTTCATGGCAAACTGAGAAAAAACATTAACTTGACACCCATTCTTATCGTGAGCTAAGGCTATTATCTGTTACCTTTTTAAGCAGGTAGGCTGCATCTAGCAAATACTGCCAGTCAATCCAGGTTCCAGCACTGTTCATGACCTTGTCTTGTATGCGAGTAGTTATCTTTGACAATGTCTGTTCTTCTAGCTTCAAGCTCTTCGCATGGTTTTCCCACTAAAATAAACCAAGTGTATATTTCAGGTAAAATTATTTCTAATAATAAGATCCCTTCAGTCACTGTTTTTGTATTTGTTCAGTTTTACACCCAGCAAGGTCAGATTACAAAATTTTCCGATTTTCATTGTTATTTGTGGGCATCTCATCCTATCAGATCCAGTAGGATCCTGTTCCAAACATGCAGGCTCTATCTACAGTTATAAATATGCATCAATAGTAGTTGAATCAACTCAAATATCAAATCTTTCCTGCAATGTCCACATTTTGAACTTTATTTTTCAAGTATCTGCAGCAAAGAAGGTTTATCATGTGACAGCTATCATTAAAAGGCTACGTTATCACAGCAGTTTCATTTACCGGTATATAGGAGCTTATTTATTAGATGAAGAATAGGGACTTAAAGGTGGTCATGTAAGAGAAACTCTTCCAAAGACCCAGACTAGAAGAAAAAGCAACAGGATAAGAGTAAACATACGGGACTAGTTCATATTATAGTGTTTGATATTCAACATGATACTTAAAGGCTCCATATTCCTCAAAAATAGACATTTTTATCCAAGAAAGGTTTAATAAATTGATATATAGTATTAATACGATCATAAAATATGAAATCTGACAGCCTGTAAAATTTCAGTTAGTCTCTCGTTTTGTAAGTGGATCAAAAATGAAATGATTTTTTTAATCGTATCTCTGAATTGATGTTGGCAACATTAATTTAGAGATATGACAAAAATCATTTTATTTTTGATTCAGTTCAAGAATAAGAGACTAACTGAAATTTTACAGGCTGTCAGATGCCATATTTTATGATTGTATTAGCATCATATATTAATTTACTAAAACCTTTCTTGGACAAAAAAAATGCCTATATTTGGGGAATATGGAGCCTTTAAAAGAACTTTTTGAGGAAGATGGAGCCAGTATTCTTCTTTAATATTGTAAAATTAAAATTATTTTCTATGCTGTTTTGTATGATGACTACCATTTGGTATATGATAAAATTAGCAAGAGATGGAAACATCTCACCACCAACTGTGTCATATACAATAAAATTTATAGGAATATTATTCAATCCACATATTTGCATGAAGGCTGTGAAAGTCAAAGCAGCAAATAAAAAGCAATAAAGCTAAAATACTATTTCTGTGTTTTTTCTTAGTTCTACATATTTGTACATAAATCTTTTGCATTAAATAGTAAAAATGTGTATCTAATGACCATCTGAAAAGAAGGAAGATATTGTTTTTTTTTTTGTTTTTTTTTTGTCTATGCCAATGAGTCACATGAAATGTCAAATTATATGAGAAAAAAAAATTACATTGTCTACTAACAGATGATTCACATAAAACTGTAAGGCCTTATTTGAAAATTAAAAAAAAATCAAAAAAAAAAAAAAATCAAAATGTCATCTGCTACACACTGTGATTGGCACTTTAAGGGTAACTGCTGGATTCTAAAATTTACAGTGAACCCTCGTTACAATGACAGTATTTGTTCCCAAAGATGTTGCCATTAAAATGAATTTGCTGTTGTGTAGAATCATTAATGGACAGAATGATATGTAAAAAAAGAAATATTGTTTTATTCCTATTTCCTCATAGAACATATGTTTTGGATATTTGTTAGAATTGCCTCACGGCAATTCTAACAAATATCCAAAACATATGTTGCTTGAAGTTTTTATGCCATATTCTTGCATATCTCATTAACTGTCACCTCCTGAGCGAAGGTTTCGTGACATTCACATTGTCATTAATACGAATGTCGGTATAAAGAGGGTTGACTGAACCTCAATATACTTGTAGTGTACTGTATTTACCTTAAATATTCAGACATCTGATCTCCTTACCATACTGTACCATACTTACCCTAAAATTTGAACAAGTCCTTTTTACAACCTGTTTCTGTGTCTAAAAATTGTGAGAAAAGTGGCAAACAGTGTAGATGCTGAACAGATGCAGCAATCTGTGGCGTCTGATCCAGAAGAACTTTGTCAGTTTGCTCAGGGCCTGTCTGTCCAAATACTAAGGGTTAATATGTAACTAGGGCCCAGTTGTTCAAAGCATCGTTAGCTTAACAAGCTTGTTAGTGGTCAAAATGTTAACTGTAAGTACAATATCTAATTAACAGGTATTTTTGCTGAAAAAATGTGAGTAGCGTTTGCAAATGCAAAAGCTACTCACATTTTTTCAGCAAAAATATTAGCTTGTATGCCATATTTAATGATCAAACTTTTAATGATACGTTAACTAACGACTTCGTTAGTTTTGAACACTTGGGCCCAGATAGTTACAAACTGCATGTAGTACTTACTCTCTCAAAATAGAAGAGGTATTTTTTGAGGGCCTCCCTGGCCTGAGCATGGACTGACTCATTGGCAATGTTTGGGTTTTCTTTGTAGCGACTACACTCATAGTACTCACTACCATGTGTTTTCCAATCACCAAGACACATCCAACAGAAGTCATATTTACATTTGGAACATTGCTGAAATTAAATGAAGATATTAAAATTATCTGAAAAGGTATTTTAAATACTTAAGGCGCTATTTAAAGCATAATTGTAGCAGACATTTTAATTTTGTTTTACTTATTTTTTTTTCGAGAAAACAAAACTTGACATTTCAAGTAAATTGTCTGCTAGGCAGACTATTCACATGAAATGTCAAGCCTTATTTTCTGTGAAAAATACACAAAATAAATATCAGAATGGCAACTGCTGCAATTGTGAGTAGCACTTAGGTGGGTAATTTTATTGTAATTGTTTTATATTGGCTTTGGAAAAGATCCCAATTTCTGTATTTACTGATTTTCGTATGAAATAACACTAATGACATTAAAGACATCCTAAATTCATTGTTTAGATTTTTGCAAGATATATATCTCCTTTGTGAAATAATACATTACATAACCAGTATATTACACAAATGTGGCACGGAATTAATCTTACAAAAATAAAATGAACACTACAAAAAAAAAAACAGGCTTATTGTTGGTTTTTGTTTGTGTTGAGGTTTTACGGCCCAGTCAACTCATTTGGATCATGTCAAGCACGGTCAGTTTACCCACCACACTTTTATTGGGCAGACTTAGTCCTCTAAACTGTTAACCAGTACTTGTGTACATTCTTTTGCCAGAATTTGACAACTGCCCTTCTTGAATCAGATGAAGGGGTAGAATGACCATAGAAAATATTTCATGCTCAATCTCCACTTAAGAATGTTGCTGATCTGACAGGGGTCAAATCCTCAACCTCCTGATCACCAGTCGGACACGCATCCAACTGAGCCACCCAGGCCGGCACAGGACTTTTGTTCATAATTACATTACTTCAGAAGTAATAGTAACTTACCATGTGATTGCACCCTCCATTTTTCTCAATACAAACATGGCATTTGGGACACTGAAATACAAACACAGAGATAAATACACAATTTAATGAATACTCTTTCCAAAAATATACATATAACAAGAGTTTCTACAAAAGCCATTTATACCCCACAAGAAGATGGAGATAGACCAGATGGCTGGACAAACAGATATAAACCAGAATACATGTACCCTACTTTGTTGAAGCACAGCTATAAAATATCAAAAATGCACGGAGTTTCAACTCACTTTATATTCATAACATACATTGTAATTTGTTACCAATCTGTGAATGGCCTCGGTGGCTCATTGGATGCGCCGTCCGACTGGACACCAGGAGGTCGCGGGTTCAACCCCCGTCGAGGTCGGCAACATTCTTTCATGGAGATTGATCATGAAATATTTTCTACGGTCATTCTCTCCCTTCCGCTGATTCAAGAAGGGCAGTTGTCAGTTTCTGGCGAAAGAATGTGCACAATACTGGTTAACCGCTAAGAGGACTAAGCCTGCCCAGTAAACGTGTGGTTAGGTAAACTGACCGTGCTCGACATGACCCCATTGGGTTGACTGGGCCGTAAAACCTCAACACAAACAAAAACCAATCTGTGAAATAGGACAATATCACTGCCAAAGTAGTTCCCTTTTTTCAGAAGAGCATTGGTGTATATTGGTGTATATGAATGCAAACAGGGAAGATACAAAAGTTGTCTCCATTGTAAAGAAAATGGTACATGTAGATTCTCTATCAAATATATTCAGTACCTTTAAAAGAAGAAAGTCATACTGAAAGAGTAGAAGACAATTTAGCCTCCTGCTAATGAAAAGGCTGTAACTTCTGACTTATGTATCCAATGAAGACTAAGATTAGCCACAAAGGATCCATAAAGCACCTGTGAAGACTTGATCAGAGCTTTAGCTGAATGCATAATATCTTGTTTGAATTCTTGTTTAACTCTTGTCCTGCTGAATAAATTAAGATGCCACACCCACTTCTAATTTTCAGCCAATCAGATCACTTGATCCAGATTGTTGATATAAATTCACATACTGAATGGAAAACAGTGTAGATCCAGATCAGTTGGTTTCTTCAGAAGCCAACTGATCTGGATCTACACTGTTGGCAAAGGCAGGGTATATCCGGGTTCAGCAGGACAAGGGTTAATGACATGACATATATGGGTTATTTTTAGTCGTATTCTAGTGAAAGGGAGAAAAGGGACAGAAAAGCTAATTTTGATTGGAGGAAAGTAAGAAATAGGTTGGTCAAGGGAAAAAGTGAATGACAGTGCAGAAACAGAAGAATTCCAATATGCCTCTTTCCCAATGTGCTGCCAGTACAGCAGGTCCTTGCAACCACACTGTCAATCACATATTATTATGGACACGCTAAGCAAAAATATGTCTTTGGGCATATGTGGACAACAAAGGCCCAGATGAACCTGAGCATCTGTGCAGTCTGATCAGGTCCTTCACCGTTACCAAACATGATCACCTGACACTATAGAATATATGATCACCTGACAACTGAATGAAGAGCAAATGCCAGCCTGAGACTTTGCGCATGAATGAGATGAATTTAAAGCGGTACATTCTGTGCATCTTGACGCAGACCATTTGGTACATTTTCTCATATATAAATAATTTGCACCCATATCTGGTTCAGCAAGATGTAATAAGAATCAACAGCTATTGTTCTAGATAAAGTGATTTTCTGGGAAAAATAAGAGTATTTCAATGTGTCCTGCTGAAAATTTTACCAAGTATGCTAAGTGTTGACTACTCAGCCATGCATATGCTTCGCAAGAAATCCAAATATATCTTACATCTTTGGTGTTGGCACTGATATAATTGGCTGTCTCGGAGTCATCGGCACATTTTGTCAACCATTTCTTTATCACATCACAGTCAGTGGGAGCATGGTACTCTATACCACACTTGAAACTGAAACAATGTACAATATATAATGATGATTTGGAGTTTTGCGACCTTTCGACATTATTTTCAATCATATGGAGACAATGGAAGGTTAATAAAGCTCTGTGCAATGAAATGTCATACAGTCATGAACTGAATTCTGCAGGATTCAAACCCAGGAACCTGTGATCAGAAGTTCGAAGCACTAACCACTCAGACACCTGGACAAAAAATATAAAGTAAAATTTTGCTACAGTCAACCCTCTTTATATCGACACTCGATACAATGACAAAATTCATTATATTATGACAATTTGAATGTCATGAAACCTTCGCTCGAGAGGTGACAGTTAATGATGTTATGTCAGAATACTGCAGAATACTGCAATAAAACTTTAAGCAACATGTGTTTTTGATATTTGTTAGAATTGCCTCAGTGAGGCAATTCTAACAAATATCCAAAACATATGTTCTAGGAAGAAATAAAAATAAAACAAGGTCTTTCTCACAGAACTGCAGCTAAGGCAATTAATTCTGTCCATTAAGGATTCTTTATAACAGCAAATTCACTTTATTGGAAACATCTCTGGGAACAAATGCTGTCGTTGTAACACGGGTTCACTGTATTAAGACCACCTTTGGTACTGCCTAAAAGTGGTCTTATTTGTGGGGTGGTAGCTTCAGAAAAGGTGCTTTTTTTTCAACCAAACATCAAACATACTGGTATGTTTCTTTACTTCTCCACAAAAAAATATGTTGTGGTTCTGAGGTGCTTCTTATGACTACCCATTATAACATCATACTTTTTGAGGAGATATAAGAATAACATTATGCAAATACCCCCTCTTATCTGGAGTTATGTAGAATAACAAGAAAAGCACATTTGAGACTGGAAAAAGCTGGCTTTAATAGCAGAGTGGTCTTATTTTCAAGTGGTCTTGATAGCACAATTTTACTGTATAAGAATTCTAAAGAACAACAAATGCTATATCAGACCTACCATAATGGTATAAAAATCACTTATTTTAAATCATTTAGTCTAAATATTCAGACAGCCATGCTTAAGCCGGCAAACAGATCAAACTACTCGAAAATTAGAGTAGACCCCTTCTCAGAAGGGAGACAAATACAATTTTGATGCAGTTGCCTCCAATGACTGTATACCCATGCCCCTAAAGTCTAGCACTAGATATGAACAAACTGATTGACTGCTGCAAGCTTTTTAAACTTAAGTAAATATCATAGCTCCAGATAAGGCATTTTTTCAACCAAAATGTTTTGACAGCTTTCTTATTTCGCCATGAAGACACATGCTGATGGTCCTCATTCGAAGTGTTTGACTGCGGTGCTTCTAGAAATTATATTGTAAAAAAAATGCCCCCAACTACATGCTTGTCTATACAAAATGCCATAGCTGGAAAAAGGCATAACTCTGATAAAATTAACCTGATTTTTTTTTTTTTGAATGTTAATCAGGTTATCTACTACTCAGCCCCAATAAGCTCATCAAGTTTCAAGGTCCTAGCTCAAATTGTTATCTAGATGTCTTACTCACAAGAGTGATAAACAGACTGGGCCCAGTTGTTCAAAGCTAACGACGTCGTTAGATAACAATTCGTTAAAATTTACATCGAGTGATACGCAAATATGCTGAAATTTTTTGCTGAAAAAATGTGAGTAGCTTTTGCTGTGCAAAAGCTTCTCACAATTTTTTCAGCAAAAAATATCAGTATATTGTGTATTGAATCCACTAAAACAGTTATCGAAATGACCCTTAACGAACTCGTTAAGCTCGAAAGCTAATGATGCTTTGAACAACTGGGCCCAGATTGTTTGTGTTGAGGTTTTACAGCCCCATCAAGCCAATGGGGTCATGTCAAGCATGGTCTGTTTACCTGACTACACTTTTACTGGACAGGTTTAGTCCTCTAAGCAGTTAACCAGTATTGTGCACATTCTTTCGCCAGAAACTGACAACTGCCCTTCTTGGATCAGCGGAAGGGAGAGTGTGACCATAAAATATTTCATGATCACCAGGAAAGAATGTTGCCAACCCAGTGGGGGTCAAACCCGCAGCCTCCTGATAACCAGTCCAACCGGCATCAAATTGAGCTACCGAGGCCAGCCATGATGAATGAACTGACAAAAGCAAACGGCACAAAAATATTTATCCGATATCCACTCTTATCTAGAGCTATGATTAATTTAAATTCCCAGTCCCTGTCAAAAGAAATAATAGGCACTTACCAGAAACATGTTTTACAAGTGGAACAAAAAACTTTCTTGGCTTTTGATTCTTTAGCTTTGACAATAACAGAACAGTTGGGTCCTGGACAGAACCGCAGTGATGGATGACTCTGAAATAGGAACGGAAGCTTACAATACTGTGACAATAGCTCCAGACACAACAAACTTTCAACCAAAAAGTATGGTATTTTTCTTACTTCTGTATAAGAAATGTCTACCAGTATTCATTTTTGTTTGGATATAACATCTTTGGGTCCATTTTAAAACTGCGTTTTATCCAAAACTGCTCTGTAATGAACAGTGATGAAATTGCCATCATCTATTTCTAGTGATTTTGAAAAATTATTTTTTATACTTAAAATAAAAACAGCTTGTACAGTCGACTCATGTTATCTCCAATTCTAAGGGACTCTCTGAAATACTTCCGAGATATCCGTACCTCGACATATCAGATTTGCAGAATTTAGGAAAAAATTATTCAAGCAACCACATTTAACAACAAATATATGTGTAACTGGACTCTTGAAGTTGGAGATATAGCGAAAATATTGTGGAAAAGTGGAGAAATTGCTCAATTTCTCTTCTTTTCCACAATATCTTTTTTAATTGTTGTTAGATTTTCATGATTAAGAAGGGACCAGATTTTCACTTCACGATAAGCAGTTATTCGAGATAAGCGAGGTCGAGATAACAAGTCAACTGTATTTTATAACATAGAGATTACCATAAAATTGCATTTTCAAAGCTAAGAATAGTTAAGAGATGACAGAGTTGTTCTTTCTAAATTTAGCTGTGTTGTTTTAGTACATCACCTCTTTATAACACTACTGCTGGGATCCAAAACAAAAACTATGTTAGCTACATAAGTATGTTGTAGCCAAACAAAAATGTAAAGATTATGTAGAAAAATGACATAAATGGTAATTTTTCTGTATAATCTATATACTTTTGTTTGGATACAACATTAGGGGGCGAGGCTCATCTTTAAAATGTGTTATATCCGAAACCCTGCTATAATGACTTGTTATAATGAGGTTCCTGTATATGAACTTATTCTTACCTTCACATAATCATAAAATGACAACTGAGAATATCTATCTCTAAGTTCTGGTTTGCTGAGCACACTACACATGAAATCTTCTGGCACCAGAATATCACAGTCTTTACCCATACACTCTATACCTGAAACCATAAAACACAACCATAGCTTTAGATGAGATGGAGTATCAGGTAAATACCGTGGACTCTCACTAAGTCTGGCTAATCAGAGCTGAAAAGATGATCGATTATCAGTCCTGCCATCGGTTAGTAACCGCTGAAGATTTAATCATACTTTTACCTTTTTTGAGCATGGTCCTTTCATATATTATACTTTATTGTATGTATTTTGTCAGACAGACCTGAGCAAACAGTGTAGACCCAGATGAGATGCCGCAAATGCGGCGTCTCATTAGGGTCTACACTGTTTGCCACTCATCCAACTATTTTAGACACAACAGTGGGTTGTAAATTGGACTTGATCAAATTTTAGATAAAGTAGGGTAAGGAGTTGAGGTGTCTGAATATTAAGAGTTTGTTTGTTTGTGTTGAGGTTTTAAGGCCCAGTCAACCCAATGGGGTCATGTCGAGCGTGGCCAGTTAACCTAACCACACGTTTACTGGGCAGGCTTAGTCCTCTAAACGGTTAACCAGTATTGTGCACATTCCTTTGCCAGAAACTGACAACTGCCCTTCTTGAATCAGCGGAAGGGAGAGAATGACCATAGGAAATATTTCATGATCAATCACCACGAAACAATGTTGCCGACCTCCGCGGGGGATTAACCCGCAACCTCCTGGTGTCCAGTCGGACGGCGCATCCAAATGAGCCACCGAGGCCGGCCAATATTAAGGGTAAATAGGGTAAAGTAACAAATGCAGAAATCAAATGACTGATTATTAGCAAATCTGCAATGGACTTTATCGATCAATTAATTGATTATTCGATTAATCGTGCCAGCCTTAACTCTCACTATCGCAAACACTGATAACTCAAAATGCTGCTATAGTCAAAAGCTTGCTATATATTCATTATATTTTAACCCCTTTTATTTCAAACCAAAAATACTGATACTTTGGAGTTTGAGATAATGAGATTTTACTGTATTTTTTCTTCTTTCCCATAATTTAATGGAAACATATTATGTTGTGGGTACTTATTAGAAGTGCCTTGCTGAGGTGCTTCTAATAAGTAGCCACAACATATGTTTATGTGGAGAAACAAGAAAGATATCAATACTTTTTCATTGAAAAAAACATCTTATCTGGAGCTATGACAAATTGCTATAACCAGGTCCAGGCCATACAGTACAGGAGAGGTGGTCAAGAAAACAAATGTAGATTACACTATGATGTTTAAGTGTTTATGTGGCTATCCCAAGCCCAATAGCCACATAAACTGAACTGTAGCCACATAAACCATTTCTGCATGTAAATGGAATAAATTATTTTCAGTGGAGAACCTCTGTCCTGGTGGTACATACTGATAGTTTTTTTGGCTCGAAAATAGTCACACAAACAGCAAAAACAAAAAGACACCAAAACAGCCCTTACCCCAACACTAGACACATGATGTACCTTTTGTGAGGTCTGACAGACAGATGGACAGATATTATAACAGGACACCCACAAACGTGGGCCCTAAACAGTAATATTTGAAAAATTGTCTGTTACATGTACTATATATATACATGGATACTAAGCAGATACATGGAATTTGAAATTGATTCTCCAGCAAATGTGGCACGCATCAAATATCTTCTTGTATGGTGGCTGGATTGTGGAGTGTGCTAAACTAAGACTCCATACACAAATAACACTACTGTTTGAATGTAAGATAGCCCTGGTATCTTGATAATTTTTTTTCTCTATGAAAAAAAAATATGTTGTGAGTAGTCATAAGAAATGCCTGAGCAAGGCACTTCTAATGAGTACTTACAACATATCTTTAGATTTGTTTGTGTTGAGGTTTAACGGCCCAATCAACCCAAGGGGGTCATGTTGAGCGCAGTCAGTTTACCTAACCACACTTTTACTGGACAGGCTTAGTCCTCCAAATGGTTAACTAGAATAGTGCACATTCTGTCGCACGGGCACTTTTAATGAGTGACGACAACATTTGTTTTCATGAAGAAATAAGATAGATAACAATACACTACAACCTCTTTATAACATAGATTGTTATAACATGGTTTTGGATTTAACAGGGTTCAAAGATGGATCCCGAAAATGTATAGATTATATTGAAAAATGACCATAAATGGCCATTTTTCAATATAATCTATACATTTTTGTTTGGATATAACAAGGTTGTTTAACTAACAAAGTTAATGCTATGGACCCCAACAATAGTGTTATAAAGAGGCTGTGGTGTACTTTTTCACTGAAAAAGCACATTATTTGGAGCTATGATGCAATACCGTACCTGTAGTAACTCCCTGCTGTATTTGCACCTGACAGTAGACATCCCAGCATTCTTCACAAAACATATGGCCACAGGACACACCATTTAGATGGTCACACGTAACCCGGTTCAAACATACACTACAGGTATGTGTATTACCTAACAATCGCTCCTGAAAGCATGAAGAGTCCATACTGTTATTTCGGTAAAACAACTTTAGGACCAGTAAAAATAGAATAGAATACTTTTATCAAGCCAATCATGGGCCATCTCTGGCATATTAAAATAAATAACACAACAAACATAGCAAAATACATTAGACATGATATTATGATACATTATCAGACTCATTGCGCTCACATGCCTATGATGTAGAAATAATGCATAACCCCATAAACCCCCTTTTTTCTATATAAAGTGGGTTTTAACAGGGTTACTATTGGCACAGACTTGTCAACACAATGAACATCCGAAGCAGCAATATAAAAGCAAGTTGAGAGAGAAAAAAATGCCATAACAGAAGAAAATTGGAAAAGTGAAGAAACCTTTGGTAATAATTTTGTATATACAAGTAAAAATTAATAACATATACCTATTTATAAACTTTACATGGATGTTGTGAAGTAGAATTTGTGATTAAGACTAATAGTGTTTCTAAGTTTAAAACAGTCATATATATTTAGAAAACAAAGATATCACTTTCTCTGATTCATTATTCATTAGCCAACTGAACTGGTCAGCCTGTGATAATTTTGAAAAGTTTTGGCACATTTTGTTAACAGAAGTTAAAAATGGCTGCCGAAGAGAACCATACAAATTACAATTAAAAACTAAATGCTTCTCATCTTCGACAGCCCCAGAATGGCACTGTTTGCAGAATCTATTTTGGCATCTATGTTTCTGTATCTCTCTATTTGGTTTTTAGTTATTTTACAGTAAATACAGAGAATCCTGTTTGTTCTATTTACATGTATGTTTCATTTTATTCATAATAAACAATTTCTCATATATTACTGTAAAACACTTATATTTGGCATGTGCTTTACTTGGTGCTATTGGCATCAAAGCACATCCTGATGAACTTCTAAAAAGAATCTGCAACATATGTTTTTGTGGACAAATAAGAAAAATGATCAGTACCTTTTGGCTGAAAAAGAGCACCTTATCTAACTCTTTTTAACCCTTGCCTTGTTGATTAAATTAAGATGCCATGCCCACTTCTAATTTCCAGCCAATCAGATTACTTGATCCGGGTTTTTGAAAGAAGTTCACATATTTAATGACAAACATTGCAGATTCAGATCTGTTTGCTTCTTCAGAAGCCAACTGATCTGGATCTACACTGTTTGCTAAGATAGGGCATGACGTTTTCAGCAAGAGAATGGTTAACATACCTTATGCAGAACTTTTGGCATGATTCTTGAATCTACAAGTAATTTGTCTGCATCTTTGGAATGGCTGAAATGAAGAACAATATATATGCTTATGACCTGTGAAGAGAAATAGCTTTTGTTTACCTAGCCAAGGGAAAATCATTAGACCAGCAACTGCCAACAAAAACATTTTATCAGTTTGGTCTAGGACTGGCTAATCAGGGCTAAAAAGATAATCTACATGTATTATCAGTCCTGTCATTTTGATCGATAATCGATTAGTAATCAGAAGATTTGTCATAATGTTACCTTTCTGGCTTACTGTCTGAGAATGACTCTAACCATGTTATACTTTACCTTATGTATTAGGACCGACAGGCCTGAGCAAACAGTGTAGACCCAGATGAGATACCATAGAATG
Organism: Anodontia alba; assembly: GCA_964016985.1. Lineage (NCBI taxonomy): Eukaryota > Metazoa > Mollusca > Bivalvia > Lucinida > Lucinidae > Anodontia > Anodontia alba. The sequence goes on from OZ024828.1 coordinate 57,014,095, forward strand.
TGGCATCTCATCAGGGTCTATACTGTTTGCCACACATCCACTTACTTTAAGACACAGTAAATCGTACTTGTTCAAATTTTTGAACAAAGGTATGGCAATCAGTTGAGGTGTCTGAATCCTTAGGATAAATACTGTAATGAAATAGACACAGAAATCAAATAACTGATTATTTTCAAATCAGTAACCATGACAATTTTGTGGAATTTATCGACTGATTAATTGATTAGCTGATTAATAGTGCCAGCCTTTGTAAATTGCCTATATTTTTTTCTTTATTTTGGAATACATCACTTTCACCATAGTACCATAGCTCAAGAAATTCAAAGCACTGCAGATTATATCGGAAAATGTACAGATTATATATCTGGGGCCCAGACCAAAATTTTGGAGCCATGGGCAACCTCTGTTAAGTCTTTTTCCCTGAATATGGTTGTTAAGCTACATGTAACACGGCTTTGGCTTTGAATCCAAGCAACACTGTTATATGTGGTGTAAGTGCAAAAATAATTTTATGATGACCCTGGTCCTGCTGAACCCAGATGTGCCCCTACTTTGCAAACAGTACAGATCCAGATCAGTTGGCTTCTGCAGAAACCAACTGATCTGGATCTGCACTGTTTGTCATTAAGTATGTGAATTTTTATCAACAAAGTTGAATCAAGTAATCTGATTGGCTGACAGAAGTGGATGTGGAATCTTAATTTTTTCAGCATGACAAGGATTAATTCACATGTATTTTTATGCCTATGAAAACATGTTGTCAGTACTCAATACCGAAGCTCCAGACAAGGAAGGTTTGTCAACCAAATACTGTGATATTTTTCCTCATACAGAGGCTTAGATAAGGTGGGTATTTGGTGATAATTGAAGGATAATTTTGCTTATCTCTCAACAAAAATATATGTTGTGGGTACTCATTTGAACTGTCTCATTGAGACAGTTCAAATGAGTACCCACAACATATGTTTTTGTTGAGAAATAATGAAAATTATCACTTAATTATCACCAAATACCCACCCTTATCTAAGCTCCTGCTCATATGTTGTGGGTAGTCATTAACTCAGAGAGGTGATGAGTTCTCACATGTTTTCATAGATAAACAAAAAACGTTCCTTATCTAGATACTCTTTTGTCTGGGGCTATGTATTAGAATTGCCTTGCCAAAATATCCCATAGGAGTGCATGTGATACTACTTTTAAGTTTAATAAGGATAAGGTAATAACATACACACTTGACCTAATTTCCATAACGTGTGCTTAGGTTTTTCAAAATTACTGAAAAAACTTGTAGAAAAATATCCACCTAACATAGGCACATAATAAGGAAGATTAGGGGTGTTATAAAGCACATGTAGTTGGTACTTATCTGAATTGTCTCAACAAGGTAATTCAAATGAGTACCCACAACACATGCTTTTATAAAGAAGATAAAAGTTCACAGGCTGTAATCAGGGCAGTGAAATTGCTAGATTGTACACTTGAAGGGGTATGAGGTTAATAAGTTCGAATACAGTATGTATAGGATCATTTTATTTTTACCAAAACATTAGTGGTGAGACAATTCTAAAGAGTAACCAAAAAATAAGATATAACAAAAACAGCTTTTGAACATTCTAGCTATCTGCAGCAATAAAATTTACACTGATGCTTAGTCTACTGAGTAAAAATTTCAGCAGATAACAGCTTGAAATATTTTTTCCCATTTTTCCAAGAAAAAAGCTTTGGCATTTCATGCAAATTGTCTCCTTTATGAGACAATTTGAATGAAATGTCAAAGCCTATTTTCTGGAAAATATATCATCAGCTGGTTGCCACTGAATCAGCTCAGGGTTTGGTAAATATTAAATATTTTACTAACCTTTCTATTATAAATTCTTTCTTCCAGTCGTGTGCTTGTAATAACATCTTGGCTAACGATGGTTGAATCTGCAATGTTTCATACATTTTATTTTTATCATAGTTCCATAATAAATATACAAAAACATGTAAAATAATCAAAACATTACCAGTATGGAGTATTTTTTATGCCTTGATACTGCTTGCCTGAAAAGAAAACATCTACCATATGTACTAGGGCTGGCTAATCAAAGCTGAAAAAATTATCGATAATCAGTCCTGCCATTGTGACCGATAATCGATTAGTAATCACTAACGATTAGGTCATAATTTTACCTGTCTGTCTGAGCATGACTCTTAACATATGTTATACTTTACTGTACGTATTTGGCCAAACAGTGTAGACCCTGATGAGACTCCGCATTTTGCGGTGTCTCATCAGGGTCTGTACTGTTTGCCACTCATTCAGCAATATTTTAGACAAACATTGGGCAGTAAATTGTACTTGTTCAAATTGTAGATAAAATATGGTAAGGAGTTGAGGTGAATGAATACTAAGGATAAATATGGTAAAGTAACACACAGAAATCAAATGATCGATTATTAGCAAATCTGTAACGATAAAATCATAATCATTTTTGTAGAATTTATCAATCAATTAATCGATTATCTGACTACTTGTGCCAGTCTTAATACATGTATGTATGTAGCTATGATATTTCTCATGTAGATTTTTTTTTTTTTTTGACTTTGTCAAATGGAAGTATCCTACCATAATAACCCTAGTAATTGGCAAATAGTGTAGCTCCAGATCACATGCTGCAATGTTGCATCTGATCAGGATAGACAGGATTTTCCCTCAGGGTTTTAAAGTGAGGGTCCCAGGGACTCCCTTATGTGAATTAAGGGGTCCTTTATTAAGATTTAGGCGTTTATTGTTTTAAAGCCGTTAACCCTTTAAGCACTAATCACAACTACAGCAGATGACACTTTAAAATACTTTTTTTTTAGAGAAAATAAGACTTAATATTTCATGTGAACTGTCAGACAATTTTCATGAAATGTCAAGCCTTATTTTCTCTGAGAAATGAAATAATTTTAGAATGTTGTCTGCTACAATTTGTTTTTTTGCTTTACAGTTAACTATTGCTCAAATATTGATAATTTATGGTCTTTAGACCACAAATAGATTAAAATACAAAGCCACAGATAAATAAAATTAATTTTGGATTTGATCATGTATGCATCACTCAGAGCACCTTGCCCCTAACTTTTAAGGATCCCGAACAAGGTTTTGGGGGTAAAAACTGCCAAAATGTGAGTCAGGGAAAACCCAGGATAGATCTACACTGTTTGCAACTGATCAAGGGGTTTGTAGACACATCAGCAGGTAATAAAATGGATTTTTTCAAATGATAGGACCAGTACATGTACATGTATGTTAACCCTTCTCATGCTGAATAAATTGATGCCATGCCCACTTCTAATTTCCAGCCAATCAGATTATTTGATCCAGGTTGTTGATACATATTCACATACTGCATGACAAACAGTGCAGATCAAGATCAGTTGGCTTTTTCAGAAGCCAACTGATCTGGATTTACACTGTTTGATAAGACATGGCATGTTGTGTTCAGCAAGAGAAGGGTTAAGGAGTTATGATGTCCCAATATTTAGGGTAAATATAGGTACCCACAACACATGTTTTTTGTTGAGAAACAAAACAAAAAAAATATCAACACCTTTGCTTTACTAGCATCTGGAGCTATAGGGTAAAGTTACTAAAGTATCATAAAATACAGTATCTGAACACATGCAATCAGTATAATTTCATACTCACCTTTCTTGAGCTGCACAGCACCTCAACTTCTTCATTTAAGAATCTCTCTACATCCTCAATTTGTAATAATTCATAGTCAAAGTACTCTGGGTCATCACTTTTCTTTGGTTTATCAATGTCAAGGTCATCTGTATCATTGTCATAGTAACCACAGTAATCATCATCATCTTCCATATGATCAGAGTTATCAGAGTCTGACTCTCGGTCAGACTCCTGGCCCTTCATGCCTGACGACATTATCTTCACTTTATGATTTCTCCTCACAGGTGTATTTCTGAAAGAAAAACTTTGACAGCTTCAGATATGGTGCATTTGTGAGGAAAAATACAGATATTTTTTTCTTATTTCTCCAAAAAAACATATGCTGTGAGTACTCATTAGAAGCCCTACCCATATATGTTTTTGTGGAGAAATAAGAAAAATACCAGTATCTTTATCAGTTCTCCAGCTAGCCCTATATAGAGGGGTGAGCCACATTTTGCTGAAAAATTCATGAAAATCTGACAAAAATTAAAAAAGATCTCAATGTGTAAAGGTCAGTTTTACATGTATTCTAGTCTGAGGCATTTATTGTAGAATGGAAATATATTTTGTAACATATCATGGTACATAGCATATCACATGACACATGGTGCCCTCATTCTTGTCTGACCGTGCAGAAAGTGCCCTACCCGGCACCTCTCTGCCCTAAAATCCTAGCTGGAGCACTGTTTATCATCTCTTATCGAGAGCCATGTTGTGAAAGTAACATATGTGACAGAGTGAGTAGCAATGAAATAAATTAATATCAAAGAATATTGAAATAATTTAAGAAATCTGGAGAAAAATAGGGTTACATAATTATATAGGGTATTATTCTAAAAGATGAAACCTGTAATTAAAATCTAATTATATGTCCAACTTCAAAATCCTTTCTCTTGGATATTATTTAAGTAAACTGTCATAGTATAAACTCATAAAGAACATAATTTTAGTGCATTATTTGTATTCCTGTATCCAGGTTGGAAATTTCAGTCCGAGTTTAAATGTACGTAGTTGTTTCATACTCATTCTAATAAATTTTTCATTATATTTTCATTGACCTTCTTTAATTTTGCTAGTTTCCCTTTTGCCCTCCTAAATTTAGAATTATGCAAAACAAATACCTAAATGATTCAGACTGTTACATTATTAATGCTTTGACCCAAATTCATCTAACAATCATTTGTCCCAGAACAAAAAAAAAAAAAAAAAAAAAAGGTTTCTAAACAGGACTGGCACCCATTCTGTCAAAAAGTTAACCTTTCAAATAAAGGGTAATTAAAATGCCACAAAGTAAATTTATACAAACGTACTCTGAGTCTGAAAGGAATATTTATAAAACATGATTCATGTCAATCATAAGATATAAGATGAAAGAATATTTGGAGGAAATAAACATGATCAGTTTGTACCTACACAAATATGTTATTAATGAAGATTTAGACTCGACTTGTAGTGTAAATAGTGAATTTGAATCCCAGACTTCAAGTAAACATGGTATTATTGTCTAGATTACGAAGGACAATCCAAAAGGTTTAGATAAACAAAGACATCATCTGTGTTTTTGTGCAACAAAGGTAGGGTCATGTAGAACGGAAATGACGTTCATTTGTCTCTGGTTTTCAGTTCTCAAGCATTTACCACAGTATCCGAGTACCAGCAAAATTCTTCTGTATCATTTAGCGCTTTACTTTATTAACCCACATTCATAAGCGTCTGTTTCTATTTCTGATCTCTACTTTCACTTTCGAGTTTGGTGTGGTGAATTGGTTCGAAATGTTAAGTATTTAGACTATTTTTCTGAAAGTTTCTTCTTCTCTACATACTGCCATACGCCCTCGCGGACATTTTAGGCAGGTTACTCTTAAGATAAAAGCAAAGCATGAGAGTGAGAATCACAAAGTATGGTAGTGCAAGGGGATGAAAGATGATAGGTTAAAATAGTTGAGGAGTTTAAAAGCAAGTTAAAAACAGATTACTCAGGGATCTAAAGACGTGAGTGCTGTAGTCTGCCAACTTCACTGGTCAACTGTACATTCTTGCAGAATAATCCTGACCATTACACAGAAGAAGAAGTTCTGCCTTGAAGGCTTCAAGGCTGAGCTGACATACAGCAGACTAAGTCACAGACAACTCGCCCCAAAGACAAGTCGCCCCAAGACAAGTTGCCCCATGACAACTCATCCCACACATAAGATAACTCGCCTCACTTTCATAAGACAACTTGCTGCACAAGTAAAATTAAGTCACCCCACCCTCCTGTAGTCGACTTAATACCCATAAGCCTGTTTAACTCACAAATCTAAAATAATATGCATCAACTTACATTGGGCAACCGTATCCATTGTTGTAATTAATTAATTGTCCTTGTGTGCCGGCTAATTATCCTCAATAGAAAGGTACATCAATTTGCTTTGATTGCTTTAATGTGGTAGCAGTTTATCTTCAAAGGAAACTAAAACAACAAATAATGATTATTGTTCACTATCTATCTATCTGTCTATCTATCTAATGTTACAAAACTTCACTTTTCCTTATATAAATCGGAGTTTGTGAGCCAGTTCCTTACACTGATGACCTACCTACCTACCCACCACATTAACTGAGACCAGACCAAGATGCACAAAACATTTGTAAAGGCAGGATATAGTGCACATGGTAATCATTTCAGCAACAGCATGCAAGTCAGAAATTGTCATAGCAGATTGAGTTTCATAATGCTTTTCATTCTTTTCTGTTTGTCATGTCGTGTATATTTAATGTGCTTTTATCATAATGCACTATTATCAGTCTGGGGCAAGTTGTCTTATGAATGTGGGGTGAGTTGTCTTTGGGGCGAGTTGTCCTGCACCCAGCAGACTCAGGAAGGGCATTCTACTGGACTATAGCCAGTGAAAAGAAGGAGTATTTATAGTAATCCTGAGATGCATACACCTGTCTAAAAGTCATAAAGTTAAATCTAAAAACTGTAGTGCTCATCTGGATATAATCAGGGAGGGGTATAGCTACTAAACCATACGCAGTCTTATAAAAGAGACAAAGACGTGCGGCTGCATGTCTATTTAGATTCTGATGCAAAGAGGAATTTGCTTGCCAGTAGCTGTGATCCTATCACAGGCTATATCAACTTACATGACAATCTGGACCATCACTGCATGCTCATTGCTGTCCCATAGAAAATTGCTGAAATGAAAATTTGAGAACATTCCATTACGAATTTATAGAGACTTTAATATTCTCTTTCTCTCTCTCTCTCTCTCTCTCTCTCTCTCTCTCTCTCTCTCTCTCTCTCTCTCTCTCTGTCAGCATTGAGTGCATAAACACCCACATTCCTTTGAAACTAACATTTTCCCAGTTAAGCCATATCAGTTGCCTTTTGAGAAGGAAGAAGGGGCTTACAGAAAAGTGCATGCCTCCAAAAAAACAGACCCACTGGAATCGAATAAACAGATCCAGAAGGAAACACAGCATGCTTGTAAGGATGCACACATCTACATCAGTGACATGTTTGGTGAGTGTTAACATGGTTAAGAGGCTATCTTATATATACCTACATCAAGAGCATGAAGTGTGATGGATCAGGAGTCTCATCTCTGAAAAAAGATGGTCTCAACTACTCGGATTATCCAGTAGACCAATTAGAGATCCTCAACCAGCAGTTTGTGAGCTCCTTTACTAGAGAAGACCGCAATTCACTTCCCCAGATGTGTCCAGGTCTATCTGAAACCCATAGTCATTCAGTCAAATGGAGTGAAGAAGCTTCTAGAAGGACTGAATACTCACAAACCAGCAGACCAGATCAGCTTTCACCCAGCCTCTTGAAAGAGATAGCGCCTTCTGTTGCCCCTGCTCTAATACCTATATTTGAGGCATCTTATGACTAAGGTCAAGATCCAGAAGATTGGAAGAAAACCAACATCACCCCACTGTTCAAGAAGGGAAATAAGAGCAAGGCTGCCAACTATAGACCAGTATACCTGACTTCGACCTGCTGTAAGATCATGGAGCATGTTGTCCACAGCCATTTAATGAAGTTCCTTGAAAAGAACAAGATACTGAACAATTATCAGCATGGCTTCCAGAAAAAGAGATCCTGTGAGACCCAATATCTGATTACAAAGCGTGAACTTGCAACAGGACTCAACAGACACCAAGGCCTTTTGTTGGACTTCAGCAAGGTGTTTGATAAAGTTACACATCAGCGCCTTGCTGCTAATTTCCATCATTATTGAATTAGAGACGAGACCTTGTCTTGGATCAAGAGATTCCAATAGGAGCCAGCAAGTTGTCCTAGATGGGAAATCATCATTACCTGCTCCAGTCACTTCTGGAGTTCCTAAGAAGGCAGTGCTCGGTTCTCTCCTATTCTTGGTGTACATCAACAACCTGCCCTCAAGAGTCTCCTCTTCAGTACACCTGTTTGCTAATGGTTGTCTGCGGTACAGATGGATCAAAGACACAGAGTTGTTGCAGACTGACATTGATCATCTTCAAGAATGGTTAAAGGACTGGCAGATGCTGATTAACTCTGACAAATGCAAACACATTGGAATAACCCATAAACACAAGACCATATAGACTTGTTTATCAACAGTCAACAATTGAAAGAGACCTCAAGAGAAGTGTCTTGGAGTCACAATAGACAGCAAGCTGACTTGGAACAGCCATGTGGACTTAGTGATGAAAAGGGCCAACCAGACTACAGCCTTCCTACGCAGAAACCTCTCTATCTGCATGAAAGATGTCAAGGTAAAGTGCTACAAGTCCCTCATCTATCCCCAGCTTGAGTATTCAGCCAAAGTAGAAGCTGTTCAGAGATGAGCTGCCGGTTCTACTTCAACGACTACAGCGAAACTAGTAGTGTCACTTCAATGATGCAAGAGCTTGGATGGGAGGATCTACAAACAAGGCGACAACAGAACAAGGCTATAATGATGTACAAGATCAATAACCTCGTTGAAATCACCTGCAGGAGTATCAACTAAAGGTCACTAACAACTATTCCTAGTACAATTCTACTCAGTCTGTGCCTATAAGGGTCCCTCTTCCCAACAGCGATCTGACTCTGGAATGCCCTGCCTGACCGCACTGTATCAGCACCATCACTGGACAACTTCAAGGTCCTCGTCAGTGCTGATATCTTAGGGCCACAAGTTGGTAGAGCATCTGCTTTGTGACTTGGAGGTTGCGGGTTTGATCCCCTACCTAGTCATACCAAAAACTTTAAAAATGGTACTAGCTGCTCTTTCATTTGGCGCTCAGCATTAAGAAAGTAGAGATAGGAATCTGAACTGGAAGGCTCAGTGCCAGTATAATGTGACTGGGTGGAATATCATGTCTAGGGGGTAATATTTCAGTGAGACAGCACACTAAAATTGAGCATCGAGCTCCCTGCTACATCCAGACACCATCACGATATGACTGAAAGATTGTTGAAAGCGACATAAAGCCCAACTAAAACAAATAAACTTCCTTCATGGATATTTTAAGATTTACACAGGGCAACTATGCACATGTGTCATGCACTTAATGGGAAGATGAAGATGTCTGTCTGTCTCCGCCACCCCCACCCCCTTCTTTCACGTTCTATTGCTCTCTCATTATTATTATTGACGTGCATGCTGAATTTAGAAGAAAAAAAAGAACACACAAAAAAATCTGGATTGAGAAAAGGGAAACATGCATATTCACAGTTGTAAAGGAAATTTTACATGAATGCCTGAATGTGAATCATTATTTCATAGTACCACTGAATGTAGTATGATTTTTCTTTGGATGCAGATGATTGTCACCAGACTTCGTCAACACAAAATGTGTTCATAGCAAAGATGAAAGTGACCACCATTGTGTCTCTGCTTCTACTCCCAACAATCAGATTCTGACCGTTACTGGGAGTCGTTGTCAGGAGGAGTGTGGGGATTGACCCTCTGTATATAGCATAGTTTTGTTTACACAAGTTTATGTAAATATTTAAAACATTTTGTAACCATGGCAGCCCTTGGTAATGGGACCTTTAACTGTTTAGCCTGCACAGGGGATGTCTGTCCCTGCACAGGGGCCTTCCAGAACATCCCAATCGGATGGATACATTATTGATATAATCTCTGCCAATGATGCTAATGGAGCTGTTCAGAACTTTAGACCCAGCAAAATTGTTGCCCTAATTTATTTACCATGGTCAGAACATCAAACATCCAGGTGGCAAAAATTGCATACACATAGCAACCTGGGCCCAGTTGTTCAAAATTAATGATGTTGTTACATGTAGTTAACATATTGTTAAAATTTTGATCATTAAATATAGCATATAATTTAATATAATCTAATATTTTTCTGAAATAAAAATGTGAGTAGCATTTGCATTTGCAAAAGCTACTCTTATATTTTTATAGCAAATATACCTGTGAATCAGATATTGTACTGACTAGAACAGTCAACATTTTGATCACTAACGAGTTCATTTAGCTAACGATGCTTTGAACAACTGGACCAGGTTCAGATATCAAAACCTCGTTTTTTTGTTTGTTTTCTTGTATGAATAAGAATTTTGATACAAGACTGATCACCCTTTTCATACCTCTAGATAAAAGGGGGTATCCAAATAATATTTTTCCTACTTTTCAGTGAAAACATATGTTGTGGTACTCATTAGAAGGTCCTCAGTGAAGCACTTCTAATGAGTACCCACAACATATGTTTTCACGGAGAATAAGAAAAATATGAGTATTTTTTGGCTGGAAAAAGTGCCTTGTCTGGAGCTATTTTTTTTTTTTTTTTTTTCATTTTGGGTAATTTTAAATCAGGCAGCTGGGTCTACATTCTGCTAACAAGGTGGTGGATTTGGAATCCCTTGCTACTTTTGTTTTCATACAACATAGAGGCTATGACTACCACCATGGATACTTCTCTGTGTCATTAATATGGGTTTAAAGGCTCCATATCCCTCAAAAATAGACATTTTATTATCCAAGAAAGGTTTGATAAATTGATATATGGTATTAATACAATCATAAAATATGGCACCTGACAGCCTGTTAAATTTCAGTTAGTCTCTCATTCTTGAACTGGATCAAAAATGAAATGCTATTTTATACCTCTGAATTGTCAACATTAATCAGAGATATGATGAAAAATCGTATCAGTTTTGATCCACTTCAAAACAGAGAGACTAACTGAAATTTTACATATTACTTGTCAGATGCGACATTTTATGATTGATCCTATTATGAGAAATTATAAATTACTAATTCTGAGCACAAGGTACATCTTTTACATAAATATTACCTATTAGGATGTTTGGTTATACCTGTATGACAGATGACTGCTGTTTCTGGATAAAATATAGGAAATTTAGGGCATGTTTTACTCGTAGAAGTTCCTATAAGAAATATCTGGGTTACAAATGGTCATCATGTTTACTATCCATGCTTAGCTTTCTTGTACAAAAACAATACTGTAGATTTCTAGGACATGTATATTGGCGGTATCACCTTGTTATCCACAAATGAGGCAGTGGGTAGTGCAATGACCATGCCATAGATGTAAATATATTGGATTCTGTTTTTCTTTATGTTCTGTTGTTGAAACCATCAAGCAGAGACTATCAACCATTTCCTGAGAATCATGCTGAAATATAGCTCCTAATTTGTGGCACTTTTAATTTACTTACAACATACATTGTTCTGAACAATTCTAACACAGCATGCCTATATAGGCAATGCAATTCTGCAACAAATCACTAGGCAGAAGCACGCGATGCTATCTGGCGCCATTCTGACGTCATTTTGACACTTTGCTAAAGTCAGTCTTCGTTGCCACGATGTTAGATGGTCTAACATTGTTTTTATCTAGTCAACAACATAAGAAACGCATGTAAACATCAGCATTATTACTCAACATCACTGCTAGAGCTGATCTGTTTTTTAAATAAGGAAGTATAATTCATCTTGATACTTCTTTTACTTAGAGCTGTTAAGCCTTGGCATTTTCAACATAATATGATGAAAATGCCATGGCTTAACAGCTCTCTGTAAAAGAAGTATCAAGATTATTAATATGGGAACTTACTGTGCTTTCGACATCTTTCAGAAAGTCGTTTTTTGCTCAGCGCTTTAAACAGAAGAAGTAAATTTGTAAACTTTTGTCATGATTTAATGCAAAACCATTTGTCGTAACTACCTATGCACAAAAAGTTTTATTCTAGTCAGTGGTTTTTAAAAAATCCAATATTTTCACTTTTTCCCATAGTAAAAATGAATGAAAATTATGCAGAAATTTGTAGGGTAGGTAACTTGGAGGCAGATTTTTAAAACTTTTACTTGTTCAATTTTTCTGAAATATTCACAATATTGTTGTGAAACAGCAATAATTCAAAATTCAGCAAAGAAAAGTAAAAAATATTTACTAAGACAAAAATTCCCAAAAATCACTTTACTATAGAAATTGCATAGCTCAGACCAATTTTTGGCGATAAATTTAATTTTAGGGTACATATTTGAGAACAAAACACAGCAACAGAAAAGACAAATGGTTTCTGATAAGATATAGTCAATCAGAACAAAATATTTTCATTTAAGATAAAACGCCAAGCAAAAAACGTCTTTCCGAAAGATGTCGAAAGGACAGCAGGAAGAATTTGGTCATTAAGCAGATTGAGACAGATTTTGATGAAGTTTGTAGAAGTAAAAAAAGCTGCTGAATTGTTAAAATCTCCCTTCTAATGCTCTTATATACCCCTACTACCCTATTTTACTGTATATTATGAGCAGCATGCGGGTTCACATTACATAAACTTGTTAATATAATGTATTTTTTCAGTTCTGACTTTTTGTGCATTTTATCTAACAACAGCTGAACGTTTAATCTTGCTTTTGTTTCAGAAATATGTTCAGTGCAGTAGGTAAAGTCTTTGAATATCTATGGGGAGAAGATGGTTCCAGTCCAAATGAAAAAGACAGACATCCTCCAGTTGTTAAACCAGAAGAAGATTTCCCTAAAACTAGACAGTTTGATGGAAAAATTACTCATGTATTTAGTAGCCATGGTTTGATAGACAACGAAGTATACTTTTCTTTTGATGATGTTATAGGTAGCAACAAGCCAAGCTTAGGAGACAATGTTGGAGTAGTGGCTGTGCAGGAATATAGTGAGGGGGGTTGGCATGCTAATCAAGTGACATTGGCACTGTCATGGGATGACAGTGAAGATGATGATTTTGATGAAGATAATGATAGTGATGACTGCCAACAGCCGGCTGAAGTTGTTGGTAAAGTGACTCGCTTTAAAGATGCAATAGGCTATATTAATGACAATATATATTTTGATCTGTCTGATTGTGACCATGGAGATTATGTTCCAGCTACTGGTGACTGGGTAAAAACTGTTGTGACATACGGTGATGAAGATAAAGCAGATATCAGGGCAAAGAAACTTGAACCATTAAGAGTCACAGAGACTGAAGGAGTGGTGACGGCATTCCAAGGAGACCATGGCTATATTGATGGGGAAGTTTTCTTCACCCCTGAAGCCTGCTGTGATGGTATTGTCCCTAGGAAATGGGATCCAGTGAGTTACAAGGCTCTTGAAAGTGTCCAGGGAAGGTGTACATGGAGGGCTATATCTATACAGCCCACAACAAGACCTGACACAACAAGGTATGTGTGATTTTAAACCAGCATATTGTATTATATTCTACTTTATTCAGTTATTTGTAATTCAATTATTGTCAAATTGTCGCCTTATTATAAGGAGAAAACAGGATTTGACATTTTATGCAGATTGTCTCCTAGGAGACAATATGCATGAAATAGCAAATCCTCATTCCTGGTAAATATCAGAAAAATATATCAAAATGTCGTCTGCTGAAATTATTACCTAGGATGGTAAGTGTTAATTGCCGATCAGTGAATACAACAAAATCATCTTAATCCTTAAAGCACTCCAATCACAGCTGCAGCAGATGACAATTTGATATATATATTTTTTTTCATTTTTCAGAGAAAACAAGTCTTGACATTTCATATGAATTGTCTGCCAAGCTGACGTTCACATGAACTATCAACACTTATTTTCTCTGAAAAATAATAATAATAATAAAAAAATCAGAATGTTGTCTGCTACAAATTTTGCTTAGCCATTAAGGGTTAACTGTGTCAATTTCAGACTAAAGTTATTTCAAGGTCCTATCCAGCACTCTTTCATGAAGGAGTTGCAGGCAAATAAAGAAGGAATCAAGATTTCAGAAGAAACTAGCTTTGGCTCAGTAATGGTGGGCAGAAAGAAGATGTTAACATTATGGGTGAGAAATGTTGGATCTGCTCCCAGAACTTTCATCAGGTGTCACATGACAGCAGCAAGTACCCAGATGAAGCTAGAGGAGGTGAAGTTGTTGGCCGAGCATGGGGCTATGTTAAAGAAGGGGAATGAAGTAGTTGATGGAAAGGTTATTTTGTATCCAGCCATGTCGTTATATGTCAATGTTTCTCTTGAGGCAAGGTAATACTGACTGTTGTGATTAACCCTAGTCCTGCTGAACCCGGATATGCTGTCTTTGCAAACAGTGTACATCCAGATCAGTTGGCTTCCATTTGTTATTCAGTATGTCATAATCTTGATCAAGCAATCTGATTGGCTGAAAATTTGAAGTGGATATGTCATCTTAATTTATTCAGCATGACAAGGGTTAAGTTAAAATATATACATTTTCATACTTTCAAGTAAAGCAATTTTTTTAACTGAAAAGTACTGATACTTTTCTTATATCTCCATGAAAACTCATGTTGGTATTCATTAGAAGTGCATTGGAAGGCACTTCTAATGAATACCCACAATGTTTGTTTTTATGTAGAAATAAAAAAAAAAAATTGGGTACCCTAAGAAATAAGAACAAAATATCACAACCTAATTTTGCAGTAAAAAACACTATATCTAGAACTCTGATTCAATGTGAGGTTATTTGTTATTGGAGCTTTAGTTCTTTTGTCTGAATTTGTGAACCAAACTTCTTCCAGTGGTTTTATTTGATTTTTATAAAACTTGACAGAAATGATCAGCCCATCACATTTTTTATTGCAGGAATATCTGCCTTTGGCATTGTAGTCCATCTTTCCAAGTTTATGATGTTAACTGCTTTTACAGTTTTTGTTAGATTTGATCAGCATGATGACTAACATTGTGTGATATTGATATTTTCCCTTTGAAGGGTTATCTACCCATGACACTTTAATCCTTGTACCTGAATATCTGGATCAAACAACTTCTGCAGTTTTTGTTAGATTTTCATAGAAACAATAAGTATGCATTACGAAAACACGCCTATTGAAATATATTGAAAATTTTATCACCAAAAAATGAAAAATTTTCAGATAAAAATTCGTATTTTTTTTATATTTCTGCTCTAAACATAGATTGTGGATACTCGTTAGAACCGCCTCAGTGAGGCGGTTCTAACAAGTACCCACAATCTATGTTTTTGAGCAGAAATAAGTAAAATAATGTATACCCCTGTAATCCCCAGTTTTACTATATAAAAGTGGGGTTTAAGGGGGTCAAAATTATATAGGCATGTTTTCGTGATGATTAGAAGTAGTGCATAATCATAACCTTTACCACCCTAAAGAAAAATTTAGCAGATGATAAATTGCTGATAGTTTTCTTATTTTGCCCAGAAAATAGGCCTTAGGAACAAATGTGGAAATTATTTCAGAATGTTTCTGCTGAAACTTTTACCCAGCATGCTAAACTGTAAAATATGTTCAAGTTATTTTTAGCAGTAATAATTCAGTGATAACTATAGTAAATTCCTGTACAGGCAGAAAAGTGCAAACTCTGATCAGACTGTTCCATAATTTTTGGTCTGCTACAGTATTGCTATCTTAACTAAAGTTTCTTCAGAAAAAGAATAATTACGATCATTATTGTTCATTCAATTCTAGGGAATATTTAGACCTCGTGTGAGTGAACAAAAATATTAAAATATGTTTATTTTTTTGTTTTACAGAAATTTAATTGGCTCCCCCTATTTGTGCAGTTTTGCTTAATAATGCATAATAGTTAAAATGAGTTTTCTGCTTGTTAGTTTTACTTGAGTCGAAACTCAGTGGCTCAAACATCTTTGGAACCATGGAAATTTGTTCTAGACATGGGGAGTTTGAGCTTCCGAGGGTTAATCACAGAGACAGGTTAGGAGACAAATGGGAATAATATATAGATGTCTTTTCGATCGTCTATAAAATAATGGTATGTTGAGTGTACTCATTAGAATCCCCAAATGGGGCAATTATAATGAGTAAACACAACATACATAACATACATTTTTATGATAAAATAGGAAAAAGTCCTAAAATATTGCTAAATTTTTGTTTTGAGCTGTTGGAAGAATTTCTTTGGGACTCAAAAATGACATAGCAACAGATAAGGCACTTTTTTCATCTGAAAAAATGCTGATATCTTTCTCATTTCTCCATGAAAACGTATGTTGTAAGTACTCATTAGAAGTACCTGGCTGAGGTACTTCTAATGAGTACCCATTATGTTTTCATGAAGAAATAAGAAAAAATATTTATCTGGTACCCTTATCTGGAGCTATATATAGCAGAGTTTAATAGGGACATTTTCATGTTTTAGATCACCAGGTGAAGAAAAACAGTTGATCATTTTCACATTTGACAACTTCAAGATTGGCCGTCAGTTAACAGCAAGTATATGTGACCCACTGACAGAGCTGATAGAGCACAATACTCAGTATTCAGGTGGCAAGAGAATGGCTTATTCTAGGTACAAGGAGACAGCGGCTAAACCATCTACACCCTGGCTAGTTCCTGGACAAAAACCTAACAGGTGAGTATTGGTGTATTGATAAAAAGTATGGTAACAAAGAAGCAAATTCTTTCCTTAAAGAGTAGCCCTCAGTGATAAGAGAGGCAGATATTTCCATCTCAGAGCTCCATCCGCAAGAGGTTAGTCATTCCTCTTAAGCAAAGTACTGTAAAAAAATTAAAAAACCAAGCTTTGTCTTTATTAGTCATGAAATATGGATCAGTTTTAGATGTCAATCCAAACATTATATTTTCTTTAAGAAGATCTTGAAACATTGCTTTGATGATAAAATAAAACCCTATATATAAGGCCTCTTATGTGCCTTAAAGATTGGTCAGCTCTTTCCCTGCTTTCAGAATAAAGAGTGACTACAAACTATTGCACCATCCAAATATAGATGCAAGGATATAAACAGTGAACATATCTTTATAGAGAAAAAGAAGTTTAAAACTACACTCTTATATTTGCAGAATAAAGTTTTGTGTGTTCTTTGTTTTCCAAAGGCAGTCTTTTAGATTTTTATTATCCAGAATGCATTTTTCTGTTTTGTAGGTTCAAGAAAACAATTCAGTTTTCAAACAAACTACCACAATATCAAGTGCCTGATAATCTCAGAGAGGCTGTTCTGAACTACGAAAATCTGGAAGAAGCCTTCCCTGTATTAAATGAGGTAACTTTAACCCTTAAACTGCCAGTCGCAACAATTGTCATCTGCTTTGTCGTCTGCTTGTGATTTTAAAAGTCATTTTTGCAAACAGTGTGGACCCTGATCAGACTGCTCCTCTAGGAGCAGTCTGATCAGGGTCCACACTATTTGCCTGTATGCAAAATTAGGTTTGAAAAGTTTGCAAGAATATTCAGCAGACGACATAAACAGACGACATTTTCAGATACAGGTTTTCCTGGCATTTTAAGGGTTAAGGGCCTGGATACACTTGTTAAATTTTTCTGCCAATTTTTACTAGGGAGACTACTTTAGTGATTTACTATTTGCTTTCCTGTGTATACCAAGTCCCTTCTGAAAAGGGATCTACTGTTAAAGGAAAGGGAAGTTACTCTTACTTTTTAGAGTAGATCCCTTAAGGAAGACAAAAACATTTTGACAGAATTCCTTGAAAGGTATTGATTCCCCTTATAATCAGCAGGGCAAACTGAAAAGGATATAACAATACATATTTACACATGCTGGAAGACAAAATACCATAATAACGTCATTATGTTAAATCCCAGTAAACAGTCTTTATAAATCTATAGTGGGCCGTTATCAGCCTGTCAGGGTTGCTGACGCGCTATAGATTTATAAAGAATGCCAGCTGGGATAGTCCATTTGACTACCACATTATGTGGCTCAAATTGCTTGCAGAATGGCAAATATTGCTGATCAGGTTACTGTACTTTAAAAGCAGTGCTGATCTGACCTAAATCTACACTGTTTGTGCAGGCATGTCTGTCTGAATATTGAGGTTAAATAAGGTATTAAAGTCTGCATGTGTGTGCAGTCTGGTCAGGATCTTCTTGCCAATTTATTCTGCAGTATTCTGTGATTCTGGAAGACACTGAATATGTTAGTTATACTATAGGGATCAAACATGGTTTTTCATGCATTAGCATTCACCAGGTCCCGTAGGAGGTGTTGAAAACTGAGGCCAGAGGCCGCGGTTTTCAACACCTCCCAAGGGACCTGGCGAATGTTAATGCATCGAAAAACCATGTTCAGTCGCTATTATTGCATAAAAACTGAAAACATTTGCTACATTTCGTGTTATTTCTTGTACTGTTTTGTTTCGCTTTTTCACCGATGTCTCACGAACACAATTTCCATGGACTATGCTCATTCTAGGGCCAGGCAGTACACATCTCGTAACGGCAGCAAATCTGTGGCCTCGGTAGGATCATATTGAAAGTTGCGTAGCCATGCATTAACAGCACGTGAATTGCCTTGTTAATACACGGCTTTTCGCTGGTTAATACATGGCTGTTGATAATGTGCGACACTGCTTTTTATGCAATAATAAATATTCAGACACTTTTTTAGCATACAATGTAGATCTAGATTGAACTGGTCTACACTGTTTGCCATTCAGTCAGAACATTTCAGACTAGATAGTCAAATTGATTATAGAGTTTAGGATACAAAAGTGATTACTTTGTCCAAATATTTATGGTGATTATTATAGACCCTTTTTCATTTCTCAGTTCTGAAGAAAGAGCACACATGGTAGTTTAGAGAAATACTTTAATGACAATATTGACAAAACTGGAAAGTCATGAAATAATATATATGTCTCTCTACCGCTCAGTTAGCCAAGTTTTTAAACCAAAAACATTGATATTTTTCTTGATACCCTGATTATGTAATGCCGTGTAACCTATGGCATTTTCACCGTCAAAATAGAAAATGGGGAATATTTTGGTTATTTAACAAATTTAGACAGATTCATTCAGTAAACAAGGCTGCTAGAAGTTAGAAAAAAAAAATTAATAGCTAGTTTAAAAACTGCATAATTCTGAATATCTGCCTAATAATGTATACCCGTGCATATCACTGTTTTCACTATATATTATCGGATATATTACATAGACTTGTTAATGTACTATATCTGGAGTTTTGACAGTAACTGTTGCTTTTACTATCTATTTTATGTTTCAAGGAATTGTCATTTGAGAACTACACTGAGAAATTCAAAGTATTGCTACATCTGGAGGAGATACAGATGGACATAGATATCAGGGAGTTTGACTTACACAGGGTTAGAATTTGTTTTAGCTATATGGGTATTGACATGATACATGTATCAACATACAGTTGTTAAATTTGTTGACATATACTGTATTGGCTCTAATTACCCCACTGTGTGCATAAGTTTTTTTTTCGTCTGAAATCACTAGGAAAACTTGTAATAAAATATCCTAATATGGGTACACTTTAAAGAAAGATCAGCAGAGAACTTCATAAGAGGCATATTTAATGATGTGTATACAATATTGTTGTGACTTTGTTTATAAAAGCATATATTGTTGGTACTCATTTGAATTGCCTCAACTTGTTGAGGCAATTCAAATGAGTACCAACAACATATGTTTCTGTAAAGAATAAGATAAAAGTACAGTGGCTGAAATTTAAAGATTGCTTGACTGTGAGCTTATAGGAGCTTATAAAAGTACACTGGCTGTAATCTAAAGATTTCTTGACTGTGAGCTTATAGGAGCACATGTAGTAATTAGGGCAAATATGGTAATAACCTTTTATATGGCGATAAAGTATGTTTTGTTAACTCTTTCAGCCCAGCAGACCAAAACAGATATCTATGCAAACAGTGTAGATCCAGATGAGATGGCTCATAACAAGCCATCTCATTAGAATCTACACTGTTTGCCATTCTGTTTTGATTTTAGACTGTTTTCCCAATTTGCATTAATGCAAATGTCCAAATGCAAGGATGGAATAGTCCACTTTAGAAACACAGGGATGTGAGGGTTAAACAGACTCTCATGACATGAAAGTCGTAACAACTTTATAAAGCATAGCTGAAAAAATCCCAATTATTGGTGGGATTTGAACCCAGGTCACCTGGGTGAAAATCCAGTGCTCTAACCACTGAGCTGAAGAGTCCACTCCCTGACGCAGTTGTCAGAGATTGAATATATGCATACAAGAGTTGCCTTTGTTCTGGCCTTACTTTGGTGATATTTTTCAGTAAAGTTAAATTCCAAAATTAAACTGTGTAATTATTAGTAATGTTATACATAAACCTGTAGATTCTGTGCTATATGTATAAAAGCAGAAATAATCTGGATGTTATGGGACCATAAGTGTAAATGTTTTTCTTATTCCTCCACAAAAACATGTTGTGAGTAAACATTATGATCACCATGCTGAGACAATCCTGTCACCAAGTTGTGGCAATTTTAATAAATATAATAATGTACCATATTTGACCTAATTACCACACATATCCCTATAAGTGCAAGTCAAGCAGTTTTGTAGTCTTCAGATTGCAGCATGTGTTCTTTGATCTCCTTCTCTATGATAGCATATGTTGTTGGTACTCATTTGAATTGCTAGCTGGACAAGTCGAGGCAATTTAAATGAGTACCCACAGCATATGTTTTTATAAACTTGCTGAGGTCATTTAAATGAGTACTCACAATATATACTCTTGTAAAGAAAATTGAACACATATCACATAAGCATCATTAGATACACCCCTTAGGACATCCTGCGCTCATATTCCTTTGAAGTGTACCCTTATTAAAAAGATATTTAACTACATGTTTTTCTAGTTATTTGAAAAATCTAACCACACAGTGCAGTATTTAAGTTGACTAGGGTATACTTTAATGAAGAAGTAAAAATATTTATGTGGTTACCCATCTATTTGTTGAAATGTAATAGCCTTTCAAGTGTGTAAGTTTATTGTCCCCCGACGTTAGTTGAAGGGGACAAAAGTAATGGGTTGGTCAGTCCATCCATCCATCCGTAGACAATCTTGTCTCAGCAACTCCTCCTACAGTTTTCAAGGGATTTTGATGAAACTTTCCAGTTATTGTTCCCATGACCTGAAGATGATCATATTTTATCGAGGTCATGCTCGACTGATTTTTACCAGAGTTATAGCCCTTTGGCAATTTTTCAACAGTAAGTCTTGTCTCTGCAACTCCTCTTGTAGTTTTCAGTGGATTTTAGTGAAACCTTCCAGTT
This sequence comes from Anodontia alba, assembly GCA_964016985.1. Lineage (NCBI taxonomy): Eukaryota > Metazoa > Mollusca > Bivalvia > Lucinida > Lucinidae > Anodontia > Anodontia alba. Next base: position 57,035,310 of record OZ024828.1, read on the forward strand.
ATTATTGCCATGGCCTGAAGAGGATCATATTATACTGAGGTCACGATTTGCTTTTTACCAGAGTTATGGCCCTTTGTCAGTTTTAGCCATTTATCGACAGAAGTTATTGTCTCTGCAACTCCTCCTACGTTTCTCAAGGGATATTGATGAAATTTTCCAGTTATTGTTTCCATGACCTGAAGATGATCATATTTTATAGAGGTCATGCTCGACTAATTTTTACGAGAGTTACGGTCCTTTGGCAATTTTTTAACAGTAAGTCTTGTATCTGCAACTCCTCTTGCAGTTTTCAGTGGATTTTAGTGAACTCTTCCAGTTATTGTTGCCATGACCTGAAGAGGATCATATTATACTGAGGTCATGCTTGTTACTAGTTCTTATAGAGTATAGATATCTTATCAACCAATGACAAACACTTTAGAGGGTATCCAAATGTTTTTCATCTTTTTCACAAAAGAAACATAACATGTACATATGCATTACATTCACCTCAGTGCCTACAGCATATGTTTTCAGATATAAAGACAGATACAGTCGACTATGTTTATCTCGACTTCGCTTATCTGGAATAACTGCTCATCTCAAAGTGAAAATCTGGTCCCTGTTTTAACACGGAAATCTAACAACAGGTGACAAAATATTGTGGAAAAGAGGAGAAATTGCTCCTAAGGAGCAATTTTACCCCTTTTCCACAATATTTTCAATGTAATATATCTTTATCTTCAGGAGTCAATTTACTAATTCATTTGTGAAATGTGGTTGCTCGATTTATTTTTTCCTCAATTTTGCAAAGCTGATATGTCCAGCTATGGATATCTTGAAGTATTTCAGAGAGTCCCTTGGCATTCGAGATAATGAGAGTCGACTGTATTAATGATTTTAGATTGAAAAAAAGCTTATCTTGGGTTTTGATGATTATTGAGTTTAAAGCACTTAATTGTTCTGAAAATTCAGAGAAAATGATAATGAGTCGATGTTACCAGTTTTTACAAAGGGAGACAGTTTAAGGATAATAAATACACTTGATAGATTTTCTGCCATTTTTTACAAGGGAGACAACTTCTGTGACTTCCTGTTTGCTTTTCTGGACACCATTTTGAAAAGAAAAATACTCCAAAAGGAAAGAATTTGCTCTCAAGGGGTAAAACAAATTCTTTTTAGAGTAGACCCCTTTTTGGAAGGGAGGCAAAACAATTTAGTTGCAATTGCCTCCCCTTAACATCAGTTCCCCTTAATGGCCCCTCTTTGCAAAATTAGTTATTTCACCTCAAAGATTTCTTTGTGGTTTCTGTTTTGAAATAAATATTTTACTGTTAATCTTTTTTGAACATTTACTATATACTTTTTGTTTCATTTTCATTTAATAATTGTTGAGAAACTCAAGGTTTTTGTTTCCTTTTCAGACACTTTATACCTGTGCTGCTAATCAGACCACCAAATATGAAATATGTGTATTTCATTACAAAAAGATGCCTCTTCAAATATACTGAAAATTTCACCACCAAAACTGAAAGTTTTCAGATAAAAATTCTGATACTTTTCATATTCCTGCTCAAAATAGAGATTGTGGGTACTCATTAGAACTTGTCAAGGCAGTTCTAATGAGTGCCCACAATATATGTTTTTGAGCAGAAATAAGAAAAATAATGTATATGTCTGTAAACCCCAGTTAAAGTGGGGTTTATGGGGGTAAAAATTATATAGGTATGTTTTTGTGATGTTATGATTACAAATAACATTTGATTCTGTTTTAAAACTATAGGTTTGTCTCAGACATGTAGGAGAGTATCTGGGTCTCCAAGTTCCTGGTCTGGCAGAAGGTAGGCCTTCAGTATTGCTAGGAGACAAGGTCATACTGACAGACCCAGGGGACCCTGATGGACCATGTTATGAGGGATATGTACATGAGGTATTGTATTTGAACACTTTAGCTCCTTACCATATTTTCCTAAAATTTTAAAAAGACCATTTTACTACCTGTTGATGTGTAAAAAATTGCTGGATGAGTGGCAAACAGTATTAATATGGTATGTTTTCAGGCAAGCTGTGTTTTGGGTTATATTTTTTGTTAGCCATAAAACATATGAAGTCAAAAGCAACAGGTAGTAAGTAGTGGAGTCAAAATCAACAGATAACAAAATTAATGTTGAAGTCAAAATCAACAGATAACAAATGTTGAAGTTAAAGTTCACAGATAACAAATGTTGAAGTCAAAATTAACAGACAACAAATGTTGAAGTCAAAATCAACACAAAACAAACGTTGAATTCAAAATTCACAGATGAAAAAAAGTTGAAGTCAAAATCAACAGATAACACATTGAAGTCAAAATCAATAGTTAACAATTGTTGAAGTCAAAATCAATAGGTAACAAATGTTGAAGTCAAAATCAATAGGTATCAAATGTTGAAGCCAAAATCAATAGGTTACAAATGTTGAGGTCAAAATCAAAAGAAAATAAATGTATGAAAAAGCATTTTGCTGTCCATTGATGAAATCATTAGCTACTGTAGATTCCTTGATGGGCTGTTTTGATGTACGGTCCATTTGATGTATGCTCAAAAGTCCTCTTTATACAAGGTTTTGCTGAAACAGCTGTTCCTGCATCGGACTGTGCTCAATATAGTAAATAGCTCTACATATGAAGGGCAACCAGAGAATATAAGAATCCATCATGAGTGTCCATGCAGGATAGGGAAATCTCACCTGAGGGGTAGGAATTTCAACTAGGGACGAGGCTTGCCAAGTCCCTGGTTGAAATTCCTACCCTGAGGGTGAAATTTCCCTATCCTGCATGGACTGGCTCATGATAGATTCTTTTTCTCCCACCTTTTAGTGGATTGTTCCTAGGACTAGCGGGCCTAAGGCATGGTTATGTGAGATAGAAGTTTCTCACATGGGCAAGAAGCCAATCTCATGTAAGCAAAGGTGGGAAAATATTTCTCTTATTTCTCCATGAAAACATACATTGTGATACTCATTAGGGGTGCCTACATGTTTTTTTTTTAATGAGTATCCATGATATACGTTATATGGAGAAGTAAGTAAAATACAGTTCTTTTTGGTTAATGCTAAGCATGCTGGGTAAATAGTTTTATTATTTTTCCTAGAAAATAGGTTCCTAAGGAGACAACTTGCATGATTGCATGAAATATAAAAACCTATTTTCTCTGAAAAAAGAAAAGAAAAGTATCACCAATTTATCATCTGCTGAATTTGTCCATAGAGTGGTAAAGTTTAAAAAGTGCCTTCTCTGTAGCTGTGGACAACGAGTTGTTTTGGTGAGCAAATTTGATAAAAACTTGATAAAACAAGAATGAGATCATTTATTGCAGATTTTGAAAGCTGAGGTGTTGCTTAAGTTTAACCCAGAATTTCACAGGATGTATGTTGGGAAAGACTATGATGTTGTGTTCACATTTAACAGGTATTGTTTCTTCAGCTGGAATTTTTCATGCACAGTCAGTGTTAGCACAGATAAAAATTTTATCTGTAAGTCATGTACAGTACATAGCTCTAGATAAGAGAGGGTATCAGGTTAAATATTCTTTTCTTATTTCTCCTCAAAAACATATTATGTGGTACTCATTAGAAGTGTCTTGCTGAGGCACTTCTAATGAGTACCCACATGATATGTGTTGTGGAAAATAAGAAAAATAGTGCATTGTATGTATCTGTAGCTATCAAGCTATAGCTGTAACAGCACTTTCACAACTTTTTATCCTTACACCTGAGATGGTGTGAGGATTGAGGGTGTGAGGGATGCCATGGAAGGGGTGGATTGGTATGTTTAAGATGCTAAAAGATTTTTTGCTCACATGTTTGCCTTAACAAACCCCATCTTCTACACCTGAGCTCTTTCATGTGGATTTTATCCTTGTCCTGCTGAACCCGGATACACTATGCCTTTGCAAACAGTGTATTATCCAGATCAGTTGGCATCTGAAAAAGCCAAATGATCTGGATCTGCACTGTTTGCCATTAAGTATGTGAATCTATAGCAACAATCTGGATCTATTAATCTGATTCGTTGAAAATTAGAAGTGGGCATGGCAATTTATTTAGCAGGACAAGGGTTAAGATCGTAAAAAATCATTTTCTCAATGTTTGCCATAGCTCCAGATAAGGCTTTTTCAACCAGAAAATACTGGTATTTTTTTTTATTTCTTCTTGAAAACATATGTTGTGGGTGCTCATTAGAAGTGCCTTATGGGTAGCCACAATGTATGTTTTTGTAGAGAAATAAGAAAAATATTACATATATATACCCCTTCTTACCTGGAGCTATAATTGATATAACTATCCCCATCTTCACTTCACCCTTATGATGCCATCATTCCCTACACCTGTGATGGAGAAGTTGAGGATTGTATTTAACAGGTGACAACACTGCTGTCATTTAGTCCACTGTTCCTCTGCACTTTACTACATGTAAATCTGTTTGATAATAAGCTAGATGTATGTCTCACTGAAATACTATAGTATGTACTCCATGTTATTGATTTTCCACCATAAATGGACTTAGAGAAAGTCCAGTATTAAAGGTATTACAGTATAGAATTATTTAGGGTATTATGGTACTGTTTTCTGCAGTTGTTTTTATACCTCGCCACACAATAGTGGTGGAGTATTATGGTTTCAAGTTTGTCATCAGTTTAGGTTTATTCTGTGACTTTTTTTTCTCATTATGTTACTTCATTGTGGGACTGTATTATGGAACTGAATTGGTCATTTTAGTCACTCATTGTACTATTTGTACAAATGTCCATTTGTCATACGTCCATCTGTTGAACATCCACCAGTTCATCCACTGTATGTCCATCCTAAGTTTGTTTCTGGACAATAACTTGAGTAATTATCACTGGATTTTCACCACACTTGTTATGTGCATTGATGTTGTAGAGATCGGGGTTGTGATTGCTGATGGGCAAATTTCATCAGTGTTTGACAGAGTTATCTGCCTGCCACACATTAGTGCTGGGGTATTGTCATTTCAAACTTTTATTTTTATATTGCAGAGGTCCAATTAGGAAGTGCCATAAAGCTGCTGAATTGGTTGTAAAACTAGGAGAAAATGGTATTTAGGACTTTCTGTTAAAATACAAAACACATTCTGCTGTATGAATAGTGGAAACTGGAACCAGTCTGTGCATGAAGCTCACTGCTCCAGATAAGAGGGGTATCCAGATAAATATTTTAAAGTTTCTCCATGTAAACAAATGTGTAGATACTCACTAGGATTGGTCTGCTGAGTCCCACAACATGCACTTTTTATTCATAAAGATGTGAGGCAGTTCTATTTCATGCATTCTCATAACAGGCTTTTTTTTTGTGTGTAGAAAAATGAGAAAATGCAGTGGACTTTTGGTCATAAACAAAGAGCTTCTTGTCTGAAGCTACATATATTGTAAAGGGGTCTTCAATCTTAACTTAACCCTTAAAGTGCCAGTCACAACTGCAGCAGATGACATTTTGAAATATGTTTGCTTGGCAGACGATTCACATGACATATCAAGACTTGTTTTCTTTGACAAAAAAAAAAATAAAATAAAAATAAAATGTTGTCTGCTACAAATTTTTCTTGGCACTTTAAGGATTCAGGAGAATGGATACACTTTCAGGGGATGTCATATGGGAATATTTGCTTCCCTTCTCATTGGGGGCTCAAACTTTTTAAAAAGGAAAGTATTTGCCCCCAGAGGGAGCACATTTTTTTCCTTTATGTGTAACCTTCACATTTGAAAGTTTTCAAATAGCAGGGAGACAACTACCTTTCTGTAAGAGCTGTCTCCCTCTACAGAATGTCAGCAAAATATTTCAGATATATCTGTTCATATGAGTAACTGGACCTCTAGAAATATAGAACTAACAAAACGTATAGTGGCAGTCTGACAGCTGTGATGTCTTATTATGGTACCGGTAATTCGTTTTTCCCACAACTAATAGAGTACCCTCATGATGATTCTAAGTAATAATAGAAAGACAGGGGAGATCAAAAGACAGGGGAAATCTCCCCTGTCTTTCTACTATTACACACAGTCATCATGATGGTACTGTATTTTACCCTAAAGTACAGACAGACAGTTTTGAACAAGCAGTGCAGAATGATACAATTTCCCATTCAGACAGCCAGAACTTTCTAGACATGTTACCAGGTAGTTAAACAGTCTTGGTTAGATTATTAGTTAAGGTGTTGGTGTTAAAAGATATGTAGGGTAATAAATAATTAATGTATTAGCTAGGCTTGGCATCTTAAATGTCAGGGATCTGGATAAATTATGGTGGAATTAAGTTGTTGTATTGGAGATATGTTTGTTGTGGGTATTCACGAGAATTACGGGCACAGTGGCTCAGTTGGTAGAGTATCCACTTTGTGACCAGCATCACGGCATCTGATCTAGGTCTACACTGTTTGCCAATGTCCCTTTTATGGGATGCCAGGCTTATATGGGTTAAGGTATACTATCTCATATTACAGCTAAGTTTGTGTAGAGGGAATTAGAAAAATATTCAACTGGGCACTCTTGTGTTTAAAATTTAGGGGATTGTATATATCTCCATGGGAAATATATAGCATGGAAATATTTTCATCTTTTATCATTGGTGGCTACTTTTAAAGGAAAGAATCTGCTCTAAGAGGAATCAAATTCTTACTTGTCTACCTTTTCAAAGAATGGTGGCTCTGTCTAAAATATGTATCAATTCGTCTTAAGTTAAAGGAAATGATTTGGTTAAAATTATCATATTATATATTGTTTCAGTTTTATTTCCAACATGCCTGATGCCCAGATTGTCACAGTGTTTATCACAACGACATCAGCAGGTTTATTCTATAGTACCGGTGTCACCAGACTCTAAACATTCAAACATATCACAGCCATTCAAGAGTATATCATTCTTCAACAAAACACTGAATAACCGCCAGAAGTCTGCAGTTGTTAGAATATGTCAGGGACAAGGAAGACCACTGCCATATATTTTATTTGGACCTCCAGGTAACAGATTTTCTCTAAAACTTAAGCAAAAATTCCAGCGGGTAGAACAATGTATTTTGAATGGAACGTGATTATCAGACCACCCAGCTGATAACCAGAAGTAGTGTATTTTGAATGGACAGAGTTTATCAGCCTGCTTACGACATTATCGTGGTGTTGTCAACAACATGACATAATGGACATAACATGCATTTGTGCTTGAATCATCATCTGTTTTAACATATTTTTCATGAAACTTTTGGACATCAAAAACAGCAAGAAGCAAATCTGAATATGTGATAAACAGATTATGACATCATGTTTTGGTTATAGCCCTCTGTATCAAGCCTAGATAAAGCCTTCAGGCAGATAATGGGGCCTCGGGTTAATACATCAGGCGATAACCAAACTACATTGTACCATGTGATAATCTCTAAATATCAACCAGTGAAGCTATACTGTCTGACCATGGACTTTGCTCTACAATGTTGTATTCTACAATACCCAGTAATTCTTAAACTTTCAAAGTGGATATCATGACTGCAGTCTGATTGGAGCCTTCATTGTTTTCTTATAGAATAATTGGCTACTGTTGAATATATTGATGAATAGGACAGGACCTGATTTCACTGCATGGAGTGTTCAAACTGGCCAGTGTCTTCAATGCCCACATGTGTCTTAAGGTACATTTTCTTATACAGTCGACTCTCATTATCTTACTTCACTATCTCAAAAAAAGGCTAATCTCGAAGTGAAAATCTGATCCCTGTTTTAATATGGAAATCTTACAACAGGAAACAAAATATTGTGGAAAAGAGGAGAAATTGCTCCTTTGGGAGCAATTTCTCCTCTTTTCCACAATATTTTCAATATATTTTCTAACTTACGGAGTCAAATTACATATTCATTTGTGAAATGTGGTTGTTCGATTTATTTTTTCCTCACTTCTGCAAATCTGATATATCGAGCTCAAATTTCTCGAAGTATTTCAGAGAGTCCATTGGACTTCGAGATAATGAGAGTCGAATGTATTTATGGCTGATAAAATTATTTAACTCTTTACATGTGAATCACAACAGCAGTGCTCAGACAACATTTTGATATATAATTTTTTGATGCTTCAGAGAAAATAAGTCAAGAGGCTTCATGTGAATCTTCTGCTTGTATTCATATGAAATGTCAAGTCTTACTTCCTCTGAAAAAATATATATGTAAAATGTCATCTGCTACAACTTTGAAAGGAATTTAAGGTTTAAAATCAATTATTTTTCAGGTACAGGTAAAACAATAACTGCAGTTGAAGCCATTCTACAGATATTTACACAGATACATTCCAGCAGAATCATAGCATGTACACCATCTAACAGTGCAGCCGACCTACTGGTAGTTACATTTTCTTTGTTTTCATTAAATGTTTTTGTTATTGAAAGACTGTGTATGATAATATTTTTCACAAAGTTTAGTTCAGTCAAGTTGTTTCAGTGCCCTTTAGTGTGTTGACATTCCAGAGTAGGTATCATTGGAAATACAGAGTAAATCAAAATAAGAAATTAGCAGATGCTGCTATATTGAGTCTGTTCATGAGAATTTCTGGCAAAAGAATGTGTATTAACCACTTAGAGTACTAAGCCTGCCCAGTAAATGTGTGGTTAGTTAAACTGACTGCACTCAACATGACCCCATTGGGTTGACTGGCAGTGCTTGCACTAGCTGTCAAAATCAGGAAGTCCCGGGACTTCTGAGCTCCAATATCTGGAAGTCCTGGTGTTCAAATTTTTTCACTCACTTTCAGAAATTCAATCTCAATATTTTTAAACTCTCATTTATGGAGTAAAACCACCATTCTTAAGCTAAATAACACATAAATTCATTCTAATTTTTTTTTTTCTTTTTATAAATTACTAAATATCTTTAAAAGTTGGGAGTCCCAGACTCCAGGGCACAGAACTCTGGATTTTTGGAAGTCCTAGGGCAATTTTTGGGAGTCTCTGGCTCCTAGACTTCCCTTAATGCAAGTACTGTGACAGGGCCATAACACCTCTACACACAAAAAAAAAAAGTTCACGAGGAATAATGAAAATTGCAACATCTTTCATGCCCCCTAACAGCTTTGAGTAGAATTTTATTAAAACATATAATCTATGACTCCAATAGTTCCAAAAGACCAGAAAAGTTTTGTTTCATGTAGTATTAGACTTTATTTCATATGAAACATGTTTATTTGTTATTTGGAAAAACTGTTGAATAATATATTGTTCATAAAGGTGTTTGCCTGAGTTGAGATTCTATTGTGGAACCATATTCATGGAAACAATTAATGTATCATTTTTTGTTGCCATGTGTTTTTCCACCTTCATTTTAAGTTCTTATTTGTAGAGGCTAAAAGGAGTCTGTGCTTAACATGATAAACTGGCTTTCTCTTTTAATTTTTAGACACAACGACTGCATGAGAGTGGTTTACTGAAAGAAGCAGATCTCGTCAGATTGAATGCCTTACAGAGGTCAGAAGAGGTATGCTAGCTATATTACCAGTCAGCATCATTCTGTTGATCAACATTATCAATTGATTCTGAAAGGACAGTCATTTGGAAGCAAAAAACATGCTGAATAAACAAAAATAGCAGACTTGGTTTCACTGAGTTGTGAGTTCATAATCATGAACAGCTATGTAACATGCAACACTGCTAACACCTCCTAGGCCATGGCAATCCTTTCAAATAAAGTCCAAATGAGCTTAGTGATCCCAAACCACCAGGAAATTTAAACTACCGTATTCAGCCTAATTACCTCACTGTGTGCTGAAGTTTACTCATAAAACTTGTGGTAAAACATGTATCTACCTACTAAGGGTACACTTTAAAAAGGATAATCAATGGATTTATTTATGTTTATGTGATTTTTTTTCTGATTTTCTAAATAAAAGCATATGTTGTAGGTACTCATTTGAATTGCATTGTCGATGCAATTCAAACGGGTACCCACAACATATGCCTTTATAAAGAAGTACACAAAAGTACACTGATTGTAATCTGAAGACTACGGAATTGCTTGACTGTGCGCTTATAGAGTTTATGTGCAGTAATTAGGTTGAATACAGTACATTAAAGTGAAGTGCAGGGAGATGTTTTATTAATTCAATGGTTGCTTTTTGCAAAATATTAGAGACACAGTGTGTGAAAAGAGCTAATACCCCATATAGAGTCAAAGAAGGCCCTACTAAGCCTGTGGATTTGCAGTCTGTGCTGCCCATTTACAGAATCTGTGGTTGCTGCGAAATACCATATTTACCTTAAATAATGGAACACCTTAACTCTTTACCATACTCATAATAAAATTCCAACAAGCAGTTTGTACTACCTGCTGATGTGTAAAAGAAACTGCTGGATGAGTAGCAAATAGTGTAAACCCTGATCAGATGCTGCATTTTGTAGTATACTGTATTTACCCTATTAGTATTGGATGGGACCTCTCAAGTCCTTACACATCTTGGTCTATTTTACCCTTTGTTGCTGTGTTTAAAATATTGCAGGATGAGTGGCAAATGGTGTAAACCTTGATCAGATGCCACATTCTGTGGTGTCTGTCTGGGTTTACACAGTTTACTCAGGGCTGTCTGTCCTAGTACTTAGGATAACTACGGTATATAGACAACTGACAAAGGCATGATCAGATTACTCTAGCTTTTGTTGTTCACATTTGGCATAAATGTCCCTATGATAACCTTTGATCCTTTACAGCAGATATAAAAAAAATTGTAGGACTTCTGTGCTTATCTGTAACACTTATGCTCAGATAATTTCTAGAATTTTTCTGGTTGTTAGTCAAAGTACCTTACTTACCTTGAATACCTTAACTCCTTACCATACTTCTTCTAAAACCGGAACTTGCCCAGTTCGCTACCTATTGATATGTCTAAGATCTGTTGACTGAGTGCAAACAGTGTAGACCCAGATCAGATGATGCAGAATGCGGTATCTGATCAGGGTCTGCACTGTTTGCCATACATACAGCATTATTTTAGACACATCAAGAGGTGGAAGAATGGACTATTTCAAATTTTAGGACAAGTGTGTAAGTAGATACGACTCCCAATACTTAGGGTATATAAGGTACTTATGTTAAATATGGTTTAAAGTGTTTTGCCTGAGCATTTTTAGTGTGCATTATGCACCTTTCAGTGTTTGACCCCAGAGGTGGGTGGTGGGATTACCCCTGGGAGTTAGACCATTTTGAAACTTTTGTCTAATTTGTTAACCCTGAGCTCTGTCTGTTTTGAATGAAGCACAACTGCTTTACTAGTCATGGGTCCAACTTCATAATAGACATGGAAGAACTATTTTCTCAGATTTTACTTTTACCCATATTCACATATTTTATGCCCTTTCCATGAAGTGGAGGAGGGCATATAGTTTTACCCTACGTTATACATCTGTCTGTCTGTCTGTCACACTTAATAGTACTGTTTGTGTCTCTGCAACTCCTCCTACAGTTTTCAAGGTAATGGTTTGAAATTTGCACAATAATAAGAATATAGACTGAGCATGTGCATAAAGGTTGCAAAACTTTGATCACATTATTATTGTTAAGAGTTATATACCCTTGATTTACTTAGAAAACTTGTCTTATACACATGGCATAGTAGGGTTTGTGTCTCCGCAGCTTCTCCTACAGTTTTCAAGATATTGAGTTGAAACTTGCAGTAAATTAAGAATATAGGCTGGGCATGTACATAATGTCAAAGAACTCTGATCAAATTTTTATTGCTAGAGTTACATAACCTTGATTTTCTAAGAAATATAGCCTTGTACTCATGACATAGAAAGGTTCGTATCTTCGCAACTTCTCCTACAGTTTTCAAGATACTGATTTGAAACTTGCAGCAAAGTGAGAATATAGGCTTGGCATGTGCATAAAGGGCACAGAACTCTGGTCAGTTTTTTTTTATTTCTAGATTTACATACCCTGGATTTACTTAGACATTTTGTCTTATACACATGACATAGTAGGGTTCCTCTCTCTGCAACTTCTACAGTTTTCAAGATAATGATATGAAACTTGCAGCAAAGTAAGAATATAGGCAGGACACATGCATGAAGGTCACAGAATTCTGATCAAATTTTTATTGCTAGTGTTACATACCCTTAATTTACTCACAATTGTTAATAAAATCACTTTTCTTTTCCTTTTTGTGCAGAATAATAAATCTACAAACTAAACTGGCAGTAGGGATCTCCTAGTTTTTTTGTTTTTTTGTTTTTTTTTTGGCAAATGCATGCATTCATGCATGTGTAATATGGATATGAATGACAATGCTTTCAATAAATTTTTTGTAAATACAAAACAAGAACATAAACGACAAAAACATGTAACAATGTAATACAGTCAACTCTCAATATCTCGAAGTCCAATGGACTCTCTGAAATGCTTGGAGATATCCGTATGTCGACATATCAGATTTACAGATATAAGGAAAACATAAACTGAACAACCACATTTCACAAATGAAAATGTAATTTGACTCCTGACATTAGAGGTATATTGAAAATATTGTGTAAAAGAGGAGAAATTGCTCCTTAGGAGCAATTTAGGAGAAATTGCTCCTTAGGAGCAATTTCTCCTCTTTCCCACATTTTGGTACCTGTTGTTAGATTTACATATTTTAACAGGGACCAGATTTTCACTTCGAGATAAGCGGTTATTTGAGATAAGTGATGTCGAGATAGCAAGAGTCAACTGTATACTGATAGTAATGTGTCAAAAAAGTGTCCTCTTTTGTGAGGCCAGTGACTCGGTTGGTAGGGCATCCACTTTGTTTTGGGGAGATTGTTGGTCTGATTCCTGGCTGAGTCATACAAAATAAAGATACATATCAACCCTTGTCCTGCTGAATAAATTAAGATGCCATGCCCTTTTCAAATTTTCAGCCAATCAGATTACATGATCCAGATTGTTGATATAAATTCACATGCTAAATGGCAAATGGTGCAGATTCAGATCAGTTGGCTTCTTAGAAGCCAACTGATCTGGATCTACACTGTTTGCAAGGCAGTATATATCCGGGTTCAGCAGGACAAGGGTTAAAATAAAAATATTAAAAAATGGTACTAGCTGCTGTTTTGCTTGGCAATCATCATTAAGAAAGAAGAGCTAGGAAACAGAACTTGCTGTCCCAGTGTGTCTTGGGGTGTGGTGTTTCAGTGAGGCAACACTGTAAAAGTGAGCATTGAGTTCCCTTACATGCAGACACTGTCACAATATGACTGAAATATTGTTGAAAGCAACATTAAACCTTAATAAAACAAAAAAAAATTTTTTTTAAACTATTATCTCACTGTGACAAAGATTTCAATACTCTTATAGAAACAAAAACAAAAAGACAAGAATATCAGTAACAAAGTTAAACAGTTTAAAACATAACCCATTGTATAGTAACTGAATATAGCAAAAGGAAAATCACCGCAAACATAAGACTAGCTATAATATGTGAACATATATTTGTATTGGGTTTCATATATCTTTTATCCTTATTTTAGGGTTTACCTGAATGTATTAAACCATACTGTACAGTTGGAGATCACCTAGATGTAGTATCCAGATACAGAATTCTAGTTACAACCTGTGTTAGTGCAGGAGTACTTTATGGTCAGGGTATTAGAGCTGGACATTTCACTCATGTCTTTGTGGATGAGGTGAGAACAAATCTGGGGTATACTGTGAAGAATAAATTTCATATTGTAGATAAACATTTATAGTGTGTGTGTTTTTTTTTTTGTTTTTTTTCCAGATGCTTCTAATGAGTACAGGGCCCAGTTGTTCAAAGCTAACGATGTCGTTAGTTAACGATTTGTTAAAATTTAAATCGAGTGATACACAAATTGCTGAAATTTTTTGTTGAAAAAATGTGAGTAGCTTTTGCACTGCAAAAGCTACTCACATTTTTTCCGCAAAAAATATCAGAATATTGTATATTGAATCTGCTAAAACAGTTAACGAAATGACCCTTAATGAGCTCGTTAAGCTAACGACGCTTTGAACAACTGGGCCCAGATGTTTTCATGGAGAAATAAGAGTTTTTCTTGATATGCTATCTTATCTGAAGCTCTGACATCTGACATGAGATATTTTAAAACAAGTTGACTGCTTGATGATGGGTATAAAAATGCTAACAGAATGATAGTGTAGATACTATCTTTTAGGAATAGTTTGATCTGGGTATTCAGTATTCACTTAAACATGTCTGTAAATAGGGTACTTCACCAAAATGCATTAATCTTTTACCATTCTCTGGGTAAATTCAACAGATGACAAACTGATGATATTTATTTTTTCTCAGAAAATAGCTTGGATATTTCATGCAAATTGTCTCTTCAGGAGACAATTTGTATGAAATGTGTAAGCCACTTTCTGGAAAAAATAAAAAAAAAAAAAAAATTCAGAATGTTGGTTGCTGAAATTTACCCAGCATGCCAAGCATAAATTAAATGAAAACTGTTACAATGTTTATACAGTATAGCCTCAATGGCTCGAACATGGATGGCTCGTTTACCGTGGATGATTCGAACTCTTTTTTCAGATTTTTTCTTATTTTATCATGGAATTGTATGTTCTGTGTACATATTAGAATCCCCTCATCGAGGCAATTCTAATGAGTACATTCAACATACAATCATTGTATAGAAAATCGAAAAGATTTCCCTAAATTATAGCTATTTGCTTCCTGAATTGGTACCATGATTAACCCACAGTGGCTCGAACTACCCATGTCTCGAATGAATTTCCATGGTCCCAAAGATGTTCCAGCCATTGACCTTTGAGTGTATGTGTAAAAATCAGATGCTGATCCAGAATGTTTGCATTGGAGTTTCCTCATTACAGAGGGAGTGCAATGTTTTTAAAGAAAAATTCTATCATTCAACTAACCTGGCTCCAAATAAAAATGCATTGATTTAGATCACAAGTAGGATTGGAACAAAGTCTAACAGTATCAGCCCCTGATAAAAAAATGTATTTAAATCACACTTTTCCTAGCTGTCAATTGGGTTTGCTATTCTTAACTCTTTCACTACCACAGGCGATAATAATAGACTTTTGCAAACAGCATAGATCCAGATGAGATGGCTCAATGAGCCGTCTTATCTGGATCTACACTGTTTGACATTCAGTCTATCAACTTTACATATAAACGTCTTTCCAAGCGATAGTTTGTTAAAATAAAAAAGCAGACGACAAATGCCGTCTGAAATTTGGCATCAAAAGAGTTTAGTATGAAGATAATTGCTGATTTTATTTTCTATTACAGGCTGGACAAGCAACTGAACCAGAGTGTATGATCTCAAGCTGTCTAATTGCTGGTAAAGAAGGCCAAGTGAGTAGTCATGTTTATGCCAACACTATACAGGGCCCAGTTGTTTAAAGCATACGATGTCGTTAGTTAACGATTCGTTAAAATTTACATCAAGTGATACACAAATATGCTGAAATTTTTTGCTGTGCAAAAGCTACTCACATTTTCAGCAAAAAATATCAGAATATTGTATATTGAATCCGCTAAAACAGTTAACGAAATGACCCTTAACGAGCTCGTAAAGCTAACGATGCTTTGAACAACTGGGCCCAGATAAATAGTAGTATACTATATTTACCCTAAGTATTGGGTGGAACCTCTCAACTCCTTACACAACTTGTCCTAAAATTTGAAAAGGTCTATTCTACCAGTTGTTGATGTGTTTAAAATATTGCTGGATGAGCGGCAAACAGTGTAGACCCTGATCAGATGCTACATTCTGTGTTGTCTGATCTGGGTCTACACTGTTTGTTTAGGCCTGTCTGTCACAATACTTAGGGAAATTACGGTATTCATATTATTTCCTATTTCATCTCTAAAACATATTTTGTTATCTCGTTAGAGCCATATCAGTAGTGAGATTTTTAACATCTTACATATATAATATCATGGAGAAATACTGTATTCTAATTATTTTGGCATCTTAACTCTTTAATATACCAGTTGTAAAATTTGAACAAGTCCTTTTTATATCTTTTGGCAAAAACAGCTGGATGAATGGCAAATTTTGCAGATGCTGATCACATGCCATTTCTGTGGCATTTGATCTGGGTCTTCATTGTTTGTGTTTGCTCTCCTAGAAATAGAAGCTTTAGAAGAATGCATTATGCCAGAGTATATAACTATATATTTATTACATTTATTTTCATTACAATGCTATACTATGATTTTTAAACAATACGTATATATTTACATGTTTTTCTGCTAAAGATGATATATAGTTTTTGCTGAAAGTGTTTGTTGAAAACAATATGCAAACCTCTCATATCCAGTCCGGCATATATTCTGGGCAGACTTTATACTGTCCACCATATGTTTTCTATGAAATGTCCAGATTGTGTATGAAAGCAGACTTTTTGGAAATGCAGGCTTGTGCTGGTCTTTGTTGGTTAGTTATGTCTTGGGCATACAATCTGTTAAGGAGGGTAATTTGGTGATCATTCTGGGATATTTTTATTATTTCTCCATAAAACATATGTTGTGGTTACTCATTAGAAGCACCTTGGGATGGTGTATCCAAGGAGTACCCACAAGGTATGGTTTTTTGGAGAACAGGGCCCAGTTGTTCAAAGCTAATAATGTCCTTAGTAAAAGATTCGTTAAAATTTAAATCGAGTGATACGCAAATATCATCGCGGCTGAAATTTTTTGCTAAAAAAATGTGAGTAGCTTTTGCAGTGCAAAAGCTACTCACATTTTTTCAGCAAAAAATATCAGAATAATGTATATTGAATCCGCTATAGCGGTTAACGAAATGACCCTTAATGAGAACATTATCCCAGAATTATCACCAAATTATCCTCCTTAACAGGTCCTCTGCATAGGTGCCTTATTTGGTCACTGACCTATATAAATGAACAGCAGAGAAATAATCCCTGTGTAGGCTGATTTGTCTGTTGAGTTTGTACATGGATTTTTGTTAATTTTCTTGCATTTTTATCCATCAAGTTTATAAAATATTCAATGAAGACAAAATGTGAATAAATATAGAAGTTAAAATTGTAAAAAAAAAAAAAAAAAAGAAGACATGTCTATACATATATTCCTGTTATTAGAACTACTATATTCAATCAAAATATTTTCACAATTTAACTCCTTACCAGAATTAATCTTAATTCTGAACTATTGACTGCTTGGCGAGGTTCCTAAAATATACTGACTAAATGGCAAACAGCATAGACCCTGATCAGGCTGCTCATCATAGTGAGGAATTTATTCTGGGTCTGCACTGTTTGATAATTTGCTAAGGCCTGTCATTCCAAATACCGGTATTTAGGGCAAATATGGTATATTTTGGAGTATATTTTGTTGCTGACAAGAGAGATGTGTTTTCTATTTAATAGATAGTGTTAGCCGGTGATCCTTTACAGTTGGGACCAGTCCTGAGGTCAAAATTGGCAAAGCAGTTTGGCCTAGAGTTATCTTTCCTGGAGAGACTTATAAACACAGCTTTGTATGAGAGGAACGAGAACATGTTTGCTGACCATGGATCTTATGACCCACTACTGGTATTATCTTAACCTTATACTTTTACTACTCTCTGGGAAAATTCAATAGATGACAAATTTATATTTTTTCTTATTTATTTATTTATTTTTTTTTTTTCAAGAAAACAGGATTTGATCTTTTGTGCAAATTGTCTCTATTGAGACAATTTGCATGACATGTCAAAACCCATTTTCTGAGATAAATAGGAAAAATGTCTGTTAAAACGTTTACCCAGCATGCTAAGCATTAATAGACTGATAACAAAATCAGCAGATAAAAATAATTTATATAAATGTAGCTCCCAGTTTCGAAATGTTTCAGATATTAACCCTTGTCATGCTGAATGAATTAAAATGTCATGCCCACTTCTAATTTTCTGCCAATCATATTACGTGATCCAGGTTGTTGATATAAATTCACATACTTCATGAATAACAGTGCAGATCCAGATCAGTTGGCTTCTTCAGAAGTATGAGTATCGTTAGGTTGACTGAACGACTCAACATGACCTTAATGGCATTGACTGGGCTTACAGAACTATAAATCAAATCAAAAGATAGAAGGAAGGAGATTTTCCATATGTCTCCATAAAAATAGTTGTTGTGCCTTCCCATCAGGAGTGCCTTGGCAAGGTGATCCTGATGAGTGCCCAAAATGTATAGTTTGTTGTGGAAATTCAACCCAAATGCCTCCATGAAGCACTTTTAATAAAATCTATGATATTGTATCAGGGTTCTTACAAGAATTTTGAAAAAGGGAGTCTCAAAGTAAGTTTTTTTTTCTTCAAAAAGAGAAATACATGAGTTACACTGTGTAAATTTGCTAAATTTCACTGAAAAATAGAAGTTCCAACATGAGAGACTCCTTGACTCCATATTTTGAGAATGAGAACTCTATACTACATGTATCATGATGTATGGAGATTAACCTTTAAAGTGCTAATCACAACTACAACTACAGCAGATGACACTTTGAAATATTTTTTTATTATTATTTTCCAGAGAAAATAAGACTTTACATTCCATGTGCATCATCTGTCTAGCAGACAATTCACATGAGATTTCAAGCCTTATTTTCTCTGAAAAAAATCACAAAATAAAGTTTTGAATGTCTGTTACAAATTTGCTTAGCAATGTTTAGAGTTAACCTCATGTCACTTACATATAACATTGTTGTTTGTACACATTTGATGCTTTGAAAAAAAAAACAGGCTGTTGTTGAAGAAGTTTGTATATTTTTTCTTACAGGTTACAAAGTTGGTGGATAACTACCGCAATCATGCTGGAATTCTCAGGCTGCCATCACAACTTTTCTATCACGATGAACTAGTTGTCAGGGCAGATTCCAAACTGACACACACCTTCTGTGATTGGCCAGAATTACCAAATCCTAAGTTACCAGTTATCTTCCATGGAGTAAGGGTAAGTAACTTTAATTATTTTACATGTAAAACCCCCGTAGTACATTGATGATATGATCGTTTGTACTTTAGCGACTTTCATCTGTACACACATGCTGCACAATGATTTGCTTGTCAAATTGTGTCGTAGCTCGTGTTATTGATAAACGTCATAAGCATGCGTAAAGTTAATACCTAGAAACCGAGATATATTGTATGGCATAATCGACAGCAGTAACGACGCCGTGGAGAGTACTACACCCCACCCCCAAAATACATTGTATGGCATAATTGATAGCAGTAACAACGCCGTGGAGATTACTACGCCCCACCCCCAAGCCCAAAAGCCAAGGCAGACCAATCAACACGGATGCACCGGTTGCATGCCATTTTGTAAACACTTGTCAAATTAGTGGTGTTTTTAGGATATGCTTCCATCGTAACCTAAAGGCATCAAATTTGGATATCACGGATGGCAGATTTTAGGTGATTCAGACTGGATAATATAGCTATACTGCTAATTTCAGAATTGGTTAGACTTTCAACATCTTGGTTTAAACATATCTATTTCAAATCTATCAATTGACATGCATATGACATTTACATACAATGACACATTAATGGGATTGGAATGAAAGCAACATGCTTATTGAATCCCTTTCCCTTTTCAACATCTTGCAACATTTAAAAATTTGACAGCCTGTTGTCAAAACCAACCCTTCATATCATTGATAAGATGTAAATAATTATTCCAGGTGTGACATAACCTCACCAGAAGCAGTTTCACAATTCAAAAAATGACCTCAAAAAAGGAAATGAAAATGAATATCGCTCAGTTATTTGATAACTTGTCATTCAGTGATCAGTTCTGTCTTGACAAAAATAATGCTGAAAAAGACAAGCTATACATCATTTAACACAAACAAATCAGCACCTGTCAGTACAAGGGGCTTTCTTTCAGATAGAGTGTAATAAGGAAAGTCTAATGGATTCTGAAATTAGTAGTATTTAGTATCAAATCAACCTCTTTTCACTTGCCTCACTTTTTAAATATGTACAAAAAAAAAAAAAAAAAAAAAAAATTACAGTGGAGCAATGTTTTCTAGGAAACTGGTTAAATTGATGTAAGCATAATATTCGATGTTGTGCACTGTGTCTCGGACTTATTTAAACAGGTTTTGTCTGGTCTGCGACTTTGCATACCTGCTGAAAAAAAAAGAAAAAAAAAAAACAAACAAAATGCACAAAATGCTTAAGCTAGTTTCATAGGTAACATCTATTTATTTCATATTAAAAAGTCATATAACAAAACAATTGATGCATTCTGTTGAGGTTAACATCAGGTTTTGTCAGCCCATGAAAGTGATGTTCACCAAAGCTTCGAGACTTTGCCTCGGTGATCATCACTTTTTCGAGTTGACAAATCCTGATGTTAACCTCAATATAATGCTTCAGTTGTATAATGTGTAAGGAGTATTTGTATTTTTTTTTTCAAACAATAGGGCTTAAAATTTCATATGAATCGCCTTTTAAGGGAAATGGGTATACGTCCAGGAACTCTGTCAAAATTATTTTGCCTTCTTTCTGAAAAGGGATTTACTTTTAAAGACCCCTTTCAGAAGGGGCTTGATGTATACAAAAACAAACAGGAAGTAACAAAAGTTGTCTCCCTTGTAGAAATGGTTAGAGAACAAGTCTACTTTAGTAGCATCCTGTTTTCAGGAGAAAATTGAGCAGCCTCCAGGCTATCCAAAGACGGATGAAGAAGACCCTTGCCATATTGGATGGATGTGCAGGCTGATCTGTCGTTGCTGGTTACACAGGTCTTCTTGTAGGTTCAGTCATTCTCTGGCTCAATTAAGTATCCTATCATAGCTCCAGAAGTATCTTCTTTTTTTTCAGTCAAAAAATGCATGCATCCTGTCATGCCAGATGAAATCCCACAAAAGTACATGTAGGTCTCTATCCACACTTTGTCAGGTTTTTAGGCTTGGACATATTTTTCTTCTACAAGTTCCAGCTTACTCAAACTTATCAGTGTGTGCATCTAGAGAGGCTCATTTATAAATGTGTGTATGACCAGAAATTCAAGTGTGAGAAGGCATAGTACCTGTTTTCATGGCCACTAGTCCCTGTAGTTATACCCATGCTTTAGTGATGGGGATATTGTGAACGTCCGTCCATCATGCTATTTCCTCCTAAACCACTGGGCAGAATTTAACCAAACTTGCTACATGATTTTCACGCATGGTAAGGGTGTGTGAGAGCAACATTATTTTTCACTCTGCCACATGCAACCTACGGGTGGGGTCAAAAGGTCTTGAAAGCTTAGGGATTTTGCGATGGCATGCCATTGACTGCACGATCTAGTTTCTAATTTGTATTACCTTCACCCCCACCCCCTCCAACCCCTCTAAAACCTTTTATCTTGTTTTAACACCATGTCTACGTATATTTTGGATTATTTGCTTGATCTGATTTTACACGCTTTCCTTGAAGAATCTCATGCCCGTGGTTTTCAAATTATGTTCCATCCTTGCATCTTTTTGGATCTGCATAGAATGTAATCCAAACATATTCGGGGATCTGATACTCTTTCAGGGGAGACAATTTGGTCAAAATTGTTTTCTGATCCCTTTTGAAAAGCGGTCTATTCTAATCTACCCATCCCCCACCCCCACCCACCCACTCACCCCCTCCCACCCTTGTCAAAAGTGGCAGAAATTCTGCTCCGTGTATCCACTCGCCTGAACATTTATTTTAACATTTTCCTAGGGAGAGGATTTACGAGAAGGAAACAGTCCCTCATGGTTCAACCCTGTAGAAACAGTACAAGTTGTGAGATACTTGCAGAGTATCCTGAATCATGATAACAACAGAGTTGATCCAGGAGAGATAGGGGTCATCACACCTTATAGAAAACAGGTAGGTTGATAACTCACGTCTTTTGAGTCTTGATATTTATTACACCTTGACATGACTATTGTTAACAAACAAAAGTACATTCTAACATGATGTTATGTTTTCACATTTAGCCTAATGGAAACATCACCATGATCAAACTACAATAATTCATGTCCTTCTTTTAACTTAGTGAAAAAGGGTGCCTTTGGTGACTTAGCATGCAAACATTTACTTCTCGTTCTTTGGAAAACATTGCAACAATGTTGACTTTCCTTTCTGTATCATGTAAGAATCGAAATAAAATTTTCTTAACTTTGAAGTATCACGACTAGTGCATGGTGTTGTCGGGCAGATATGAATATTCACTCCGGCTTCACCATCTTTAGTACTTCGCAATCTGCCCTCCAACACCGTGCATTATTTGCGATAATTCACAGTAGAGAAAAACTGTTTCTTAATTATATCTGTTTACCATACTTATCCCAGAATTAACACAGTTCTTGTCAATCTCCTAATGCTTCTATAAAGTGTTTACCATGTCTGCATGGCCAAGCACATTACAAACACATGCCTATTTAAATATACTGAAAATTTTACCACCAAAAATGAAAATTTTCAGATAAAAAAATTTGATATATTCATATTTCTGCTCAAAACATAGATTTTGGGTACTGGTTAGAACTGCCTCAATGAGGCAGTTCTAACGAGTACCCAAAATCTATTTTTGAGCAGAAATAAGAAAAATAATGTATACCCCTGTAAACCCCAGTTTTACTATATGAAAGTGGTGTTTAAGGGGGTCAAAATTATATAGGCATGTTTTCGTGATGGTTAGCACTCCTTCTGTTCATAACATCCCAGGTTCAAGTCCTGACAGAGGCTTATGACTGTATGGCACTTCATTGCACAGGGTCTTGTATCATCATGCCTTTATCATATCAATTTGACTTAAGTAATGTTGAAAGAGATGTAAAACACCAAATCATGTAAAAAGTACTAGTTGAATTTCATAGTAAGGAGACCCTGATCAAAACATGGGAAGCCGTGAGCAGGACTTACATTAGCTCAGCATGTCTGTCTCCTAATCAAAACATGGGAAGTGATGAGCTGGACCTACATTAGCTCAGCATGTCTGTCTTAATTAACCCTTGTCATGCTGAATAAATTAAGATGCCACACCTACTTCCAATTTTAAGCCAATCAGATTACTTCATCCAGTTTGTTGATACAAGTTCACATACTTAATGGCAAACAGTGCAGATCCAGATCAGTTGGCTTCTTCAGAAGTCAGCTGACCTGGATCTACACTGTTTGCAAAGGCAGGTATATCTGGGTTCAGCAGGACAAGGGTTAAAATTTGGAATGACTATGGTATAATTGTATTCATTTTCAGACATTTTATTAATTTTTTGTAGTCCATAGTTCCAGAAATGATGGGGAGCCAAATAAAAATTTTCTTCTATATCCATGAAAACATAAGAGTAGCATCACTGAGGCAATTTTAATTAACAAGTATCCACTACGTTTTCATGGAGAAGTGAGAAAAAAAAACTTCAAATGAGAATATAGTACTTATTGAAAAAAGAGCCTCATCTAGAGCTATGGTACTAATCTTCATGTCCCTTCTTATGCAAAAGCATTCCTCATTCCTGCATTGTACTGTGTTAAATACAGGTTTATAATACTCTGAGCTATGCGATGATCTGAAAAAAGCCTGTCACCGGCTATATACAGATTAAAGGAGCTTCAAGTGATAAATAGGTATTTTTGCACAAAATCATATATTTTGGACTACTTTTTGTAATTGCCTCAGTGAGGTGGTTTCAATAAGTACCCATGGTCAATGAGGTGGTTTCAATGAGGCCCTCCTGAGGGGGTGTGGTACCTGTTCCCATGTTCCCCTGAAAAAAAATGTAATTTTCCCTTGTTCTCCAAAAATCAAAATCTTGATTTTCTCTGTTCCCTGTTCCCCAAATATGTCTTTGTTCCTCTGTTCCCTTCCGTTTTAGACCTTTGTTCCCTTGTTCCCCTGAAATAAATGGTCTTATTCCCCTGTTCCCCCAAACCCCTGGGAGGGCCTCTTCAATGAGTACTGTGTGATATAGTGTATTGTTTGTATCTCAGTTATTGCAACTGTACCGCTGTCTTGTCATTGTTTGTTTCCAATCTCTTCTTCTTTCGGTACCTCGGGAAGGCTGAGCTTCATGATGGTGGCCTTTCCAGGATGACTTTGTTTATATTTTTAGATTCTATAGCCAATGAATACTATTGGATTCTTGCCCAGTTCAATTAAGGGGAATGGTTACTATCAGGAGAGGCAACTGCTGTCAAGATTGGTTTTTCTCCCTTCTGAAAAGGGTTCTACTCTAAAAGGAAAGAATTTGATCCCATTGGGATCAAATTCTTCCCTTTTAGAGTAGACCCCTTTTCAGTGTTGGTCAGGAAAAGCAAGTAGGAAGTCATAAAAGTTGTCTCCCTTGTTAAACAGCGGCGGCAAGTATACCAAGTGTATCAAGTCACATTAACTCTTTGCATGCTGGGTAATTTTGCATGCTGTTTTGTCGTCTGTGGATCTTTTTTTTAAATTAACTTTTTCAGAAAAAAATCTTTCAGGAATACCATCAGAATGTCAAACATTTTGGATCCAGATCAGGCCCAGTTTTGTCAGGCCTTATCTGGGCCCAAACTGTTTGCAAAGGTTATCAGCAGAGGACAAAAGTCACCACTAGCGGGGAAAGAGTTAAAAGGAAATATTCAGTCAGTACTGTTTGCTTTCCTAGGTTGAGAAGATCAGACTTTTGATAGACAAACTTGGCATGGAGATGATTAAAGTTGGATCTGTTGAGGAGTTTCAGGGACAAGAAAGACAAGTGATCATTATATCCACGGTATATACATGAACATTTTTAACCCATTGTAGATTGAATGAACCCACACAATATATTATGATTTTTTGATATGTCAGGCTATGTGATTTAGTTATTCCTATTGAAAAATGGTTGGAACTATTTGCAAACAGTGGAGTCCCTGATCAGACCCCACATTCCGTGGCATATGATCTGGGTCTGCACTGTTTGCTAGTTACCCTTTTAGGGGTCTCCAGACTACAATGGGTTAAACAAGAACTGCAAAGTTCATTTCCCAGTGGTGGGGAAATAGTTTCTATACAGTATTTAGCATAACATTTTACCGTAAATATGGAACGTTGTTAATTCCTTATATGCCTTAAGCTTTCCAGAAATCAAGTTTACTACCTGCTGATGTATCTAAAAACTGATGTATGGGTGGCAAACAGTGTAAACCCTGATCAGACGATGCATCCTGTGATGCAGGTTTTGATCAACTTTTCAGGGTTGTCTCCATGAGAATATGTAGCCGATGACCCATGAGATTAATACTGATGATTGCATGGTACTAATGCCATGGGAATGATATTTAAGTGCTAGATTAAAATTAATGTTTGATGACTATGGGAATAATGCTTTTGAAGGGCATCCAGTAAGGGCCAAGCATTAACATGAACCACATTAAAGAAGAACTAGACATATCTTTAATTGCAGACTGCAGTCATATTTTTATATATATATGGGCAAGTGTGTTCTTTTTACAGGTTCGATCAAATGAAGACATGATTGGGTTTGACCTGAAACATACATTAGGCTTCTTGAGTAACCCAAAGAGATTTAATGTTGCAATTACTAGAGCGCAGGCCCTCCTTGTTGTGATTGGAAACCCTCATGTACTGTATCAGGTAAGATAGGAAAGTGATTGATTCTGAAAGTTAACCAAATACATGTACACTGGTATCTCTTTACAAGATGGTTCATTATAAAACAATGTCGGATATGACGGTTTAAAGGTGGACTCAAAAAGTGTTGTATCCAAGCAAAACTGTATAGCTTAAATAGAAAGACAACCATTTATGCAATGCATAGAACTGTAGAAAAAAAAATATCTATTAAACAATGTATATATTATATAGAAAAATGACCATATATGGTCATTTTTCTATATAATCTATACATTTTGTTTGGATACAACATGTTTGTTTAGCGGAGTTCTTGTTTTGGATTCCAGTTATAATGCTATAGAGCGGTTGAGGTGTATTCCCTCTGCAGATGGATAATATGATTGTTAGAATTTTTTGTAAGTTGCTGGATTATCAAGTGGAATCACAAATAAGGGTCATTTTAGGTAGAGAAATTTAACCTATACCACTAGTACTCTCTGGGCAATCAACAGACAAAATATCTTATTTTTCGCAGAAAGTAGTGTTTAACATTTCATGCACATTGTCTCAGTCAGGCGACAGCTTGAGAAAGATAAATATTTCAGAATGGTATTTGTTAATTGCTAAGCATTAAACTTTCCAGCTGTCAACAGAAACCAGTTTGGTGGTGGTTTGGCGTTTTACATCCCTTTCAACATTAAGTCTCTCAAGATGATGGACGATAATGAAAGGCTCTGTGCAATGCACCCTACAGTCCTGAGCTGAATTCCACTTCTAGTGGGATTCAAACCTGGAACCTTGTGATCAGAGGTTGGGAGCACTTACCACTTGGCCACTGGGATGTTTCCCAGTTTGATTCTCAGGATACTGTAGCTGAATTGTGCATTTTTATGCAAATTCATATTAATTACAGCCAAGACTTTTTCAAGCAACTATATATTGTGGATATGTGACTGATTCAGGCCTTTGCCGTTGGTATAATGTTTTGCTGCAAGGACACCATTTTTCATGGTCCAGCTTATGCCTCAATATGAGAAAACGTATGTTCTGACATGTGTGCCCAACGAAGACTGAAATCAGCCTGTGTATCCATGCAGTTTGATCAGTCTTTGTTGTCCATATGAAGAAACTTTACATTCTTGGGTATCCAAAATATGCTCAGTGTAGATTCAGATCAGACTGCGCAAATGCACGGTCTGATCTGAATCTTCACTGGGCATACATGTCCAAAAGTATGTTTTTTGATGTAGCAGCTTGTTTCTATTTCAGGACAATTACTGGAGAGCTCTGATAGACTTCTGTGTTCAAGAAGGGGCATACACAGGATGTGATCTGCCACCAGTCTCGGTAAATCTGTGATGATCAACCAAGACAAGAATCGGTACAATGTTCCTGAGAGGCCTTGAACCTTGGGCCTCACTCTTTTCTTGGGGTGAGTGGCATACCAACCTTTGGGTTACAAAGCAGGACTTCTAACATACAGACAGACCACTCATGTCCTGTAGGTTTCAAGCCCAAGGAAACAAGATCCACAGTTGGCTGCAAAAGAATACATGTATTGAAGTACAGTGAAAACAGCCTGATTTAAAAGCGTTAGATTCAGACCTAAGGAATCAAGTTACAAGTCAGCAAGAGATAGGATGCATGTGACTAAATACTGTGAAACCATTTATCATGCTCTGGGCTAATTCAGATGACAAATTGATACTTTTCTGTTCTTTCTCAGAAAACAGGATTTGACATTTCATGCAAATCGTCTCCATAGGAGAGAACTTGTATGAACTATCAAAACCTTTTTCCCTGGGGAAATAAGAAAAAATATTTCAATATGTCACTTGCTGAAAATCTTACCCAGCATGCTATGTGTTAACCAGACTAGATGAGTGCTTGGGACAGAGACTGAAATTATTGAATGGGGTCCAATGCCATAAACAAAGACCCACAACAGCGAACCATGTTTTCATAAAACATTTGGACACCAAACACCTTACTGTACGTACTTTCAAATTTAAAGGGCATGGACACATCTCCGAAGAAAACAACTTTACATAGTAAAACTATCTCACTTCTCATGGCAACCACTATTAACTTCCTGTGGGTACAAATTCTTTCTTTTAGGATTAACCCCATTTTTGTCAAGTCTTGAGTGAGACGCAGCCATTCGTTTGGTGTTAATGTGTGTTTATGAAATGGGCTGATCTGTCTCTAAATTTGGACACATCCATTGTTGTAAATAGAGATATCAGTCAAAAATCTAGGACCAAATAACAAACAGTGTAGATCCAGATGAGACGGCTCATCTGGAGCTACACTGTTTATGTATTTGTTTTAGTCTACGAGGCTGAAAGGATTCAGGTCTGTTCCTTTGTGCATGGTCACCTTGCATCCTTATATCTTGGCTTCTATATGTGCCAGCCCACTCATACTTTATCAGGCTTGTACCCACCACAGCAACCTCTCACAAAAGATCACTGTGACATACTTTTGTGACAAATGACTCCTAGTTAGGCTTTGGGGGTTGGACTGGTACCTTAGCTTTCACTGGTACCCCATCCCCATCAAACTTCATCATGCATTCTGCCACACCTAGTGAGCTATACAAACAAAGTTATCACTTTCTTCCCTGCAGACCAATACAGATACCTTTGCAAACACTGTAGATCCTGATGAGATGGCTAGTAACAAGTCATCTCATAAGGATCTACACTGATTGCCATTCCATTATTGATGTTTTACTAAAACCCTATTTGCAACAATGGATGTGTCGAAATTCAGAGATGGAAGAGTCCATATCAGAAACTCATGGTGAAAGGTTTATTCTGACCTTTTTGCTAAATTCTATCATCTGTTAAGCATGCTGGATGTACATCTTGGCTTCATTAGATCCTCAAAGCACTTATAACTTTATAAATGCACACCCCTCACCACTCCAGTTCATCTGCTGCAAAGATAGCCAAACTCGGCAGGGCCTACCTTTTTGCCAAAATGGACTACCAGTTATTGGCAAGCATCGACGGATATGACATGCTTTCTGTTACCATCTAGTTGAATGGTTGCAAATACTAGAGAGGCAGCTGCTTGTTTGATTATATAATGAGTCAAAAAAATGCTGATGGAAAGCCAAACATTGCATCCCACATCAAGTTGCTTCTTTAGAGCATTTTGATCAGAGTCACTGTCCTAAGGCAAGTCTGTTCTAAATATTTAGGACATCTGGTTGTCATGGATGCAGTCTAATCAATTTGCTTTTGTGTTGAGGTTTTACGGCCCAGTCAACCCATTGGGGTCATGTCAAGCATGATCAGTTTACCTAACGACACTTTTACTGGGCAGGCTTAGTTCTCTTAAGCTGTTAACTAGTATTGTGCACATTTTTCACCAGAAACTGACAACTGCCCGTCTCAGTTTCTGGCAAAAGAATGTGCACAATACTGGTTAACAGCTTAGAGAACTAAGCCTGCCCAGTAAAGGTGTGGTTTGGTAAACTGATCATGCCCGACATGACTTTCACATTATCAACATGTTTTTGTAGGTGATCAGGATGTGCTGCTGTGTAGGCTGATCTGTGCCTACCTCTGCACACATGATAAAGCAGTTTTGGGTTTCATTCATGACAGGAACTTCTCAGTGTTGTTTTCTCTAATTTACTAGACTAGGTATTTATTTGTTTACCATAATAACCTTAAATATTAGGACAGACAGGCATGACAAACAGTGTAGACCCTGATCAGATGCTGCATTCTGCAGCATCTGATCAGGGTCTACACTGTTTGCCACTCAGTTTTTCAGGCACAACAAGAGGTAGTAATATGGACTTGTTCAGAGGTAGTAATATGGACTTGTTCAAACTTAAGGGATAGGTATGGTAAGGATTTAATATGTCACATTATTTGGGATAAATATGGTAATACAAAGAATACCAAACCATGTCAGGCATAGTTATTTTCATTTCATTCAGTTTAAAATTTAAGAAATACTTCCTTTTCTGATACTTTATAACACATGTAAAGATGTGCATTATCAAATAGCACATTTCAAAAACTGCAAACTACCAATACTGATACAAAATGCTGAAAACAAGAGGCAAGAAGCACAAATACATTAAAATGAGCAGCGGGCACTAGTTGGCAAAGAGCTCCCTAATTAAAGCTACAATGAGCCCAGGTAAATACATGTAAGTTTAAACATAGAATGGAAGCCTTTGTACCTTTATGCACATGTATTAATGAAAAAGATCAACAATGGTTTAAACTTGATTTTAAAGGTTTTATTTAACTTTTACAGTTTTAATAGTCCTGACAAAATAAGGTCTTTTAACAAAAAGAAAATAATAGAAATCAAATACATGTTTTTGTTTTTAACTTTTACTTTATTGCAATTGATAATTCACAGACGTATGAAACGTTTTCATTTTCCATGAAAACAGGACTTTCTTTTTTTTAATTCCTATAGTCTCCTGCAAAGACGTATCCTTATTTTTAGGGAAAGGTAAAAATAGCACTTGTCATTGGCAGGTGCAATTTACTCACTGACAGAGATATTTTTCTTACTTTTCATAGAAATAAAGCTTGACATATAAATGAACTTGTCTCTTTTGTGATTTGAATCAAATGTAAAGGCTTTGAGATACTTTAAATAAACTTTCATCTTATTTTCTGAGAAAACTTGACAATTTGAATACACAAAAATGTAATGCCTTATTGTCTGAGAAAAAAGTACAGCATCTGAATTTACTTTTGTAAAAACTATAAGCAATTTGCCACTTGCTAAATTAGCCTGGAGTATTAACCCTAGTCCTGCTGAACCCTGATGTGCCCTACCTTTGCAAACAGTGTAGATCCAGATCAGTTGGCTTCTGAAGAAGCCAACTGATCTGGATCTACACTGTTTGGCATTAAGTATTTGAATGTGTATCAACAACCTGGATCAAGTAATCTGATTGGCTGACAAATGGAAGTGGGCGTGGCATCTTAATTTTTTCAGCATGACGAGGTTTAAAGGCTAAGAAAAGTTTGAGATGCATACTGATCAACTATAATGCCAATGTCATAATTCCAGATAATTTCAACTGAAAAATAGATTTTTCTTATTTCTTCATGAAAACATATGTTGTGGGTACTCATTAGAAGCACTTACCTCACATTTGTGGAGAAATAAGAACAGTATTATGTGAATACTCCCTCTTATCTGGAGTCATGCAGTACAGACTGCCAAGTAGACAGTTCTGGTTTTTCATTTTTACTATGGTGCTAATAAAAATGTCTTCAAACACTATGTTCTTTAATATCACAGATATCATTGGCACTGAGTTCCCTGAGTAAAATATCACATGAGTCACATAACGAGAAGATACCTTCATAGCTCTAGAAAAGAGTGGGTATTAGGTAAACATCTTTCTTATCTCTCCACTAAAACATGTTGTGGGTACTCATGAGAAGCACCTCATTGAGGTACTTCTAATGAGTACCACATGTTTTAGTAAAACATGTTGTGGGTACTCATTAGAAGCACCTCAGCGAGGTGCTTCTAATGAGTACCACAACATGTTTTAGTGAGAAATAAGAAAATATCAATACTTTTTGGTCGAAAAAAGCGCCTTACCATGAGCTATGATAATTTGCACATACCTTAGTTAACCTCAGTATCTGGACACTTTATATATTTACCATACATGCCCTAAAACTCTAACATTAAAGTCTATCTGATCACCTGTAGATGTGTCCTAAATAATGGGTTATGATGTAACATACTTCCTGATAAGACTATTTTTTGAACTGAAAAGTACCAACAATTTTCTTACTTCTCCATGAAAACAAGTTATGGGTACTCATTAGAAATACCTAATGGATCAGAAATGCCTCCATGAGGCACTTCTAGTGTGTACCCACAATATATGTTTGCATGGAGAAACAACAAAATTGTTATGTGGAGACTCCTCCTACCTGAAGCTCTCAGTTTAGTCTGGCCTCGAGGTTATAAAACATTTTTCATGCTCAACTCAGCTGAGCATGAAATTTTCTCTGCTAATAAATATGAAAATGCCAATAATAGTTGGCCTTTTCATATTTATTAGCAGAGAAATTTTCATGCTCAGCTATGTTTAGCAAGAAAAAATTTGCAATTGTTAGTAATTTGAGATTTATTAGCAGGACAAATTTGTTGAGCATGAAAAAAGTTTTACAACCTCGGGGCCTGTTTAGACTTTCTGAGTCATTCGATGTTACAGTATATCATATGAACTATGCAAAGCAAAAAGCTGTCCAAGCATATGCAGACAGCAAAGGACCAGATCAGCCTGTGTATCTGTATAGTCTGATTAAAGACCTTTGTTGTCTGTGGGTGGCAGATTGGTACACAATCTTGCTAAAACTTTCCAAGGGTTGGCCCAGGCATCATTTACTAATGGCAGGAAGCTTCTTGTCTCACTTAAATAATTTCAAGGTTTAGGGTCTTTTTCTCATCTGTTCCACTCTTCTTATCCTTCTCCCTCGCAGGGATGGCTTAACATGACTAAATATTGTTGACAGGGCAGTTAAAATTAAAAAAAACAAACCTTTGTTGTCCACTTCAGAACCCTTGGAATGTTAAGACAGACAGCATAGCCTCTTATAATACTATACAGATGTACCGGATGATCTGAATTTGTATACAGTATTTAAGTATCAGGACAGACATGACTGAGCAAACAGTGTAGGTCCTGATCAAATCCCGCAGAATGTGACATCTCATTGGGTTCTACGCTGTTTGCAATTTATTCAACAATTTTTAGACATCAGTTAGTGGTAAAATGTGTATAAAAATGTGGTATGGAAGAAAGTTAGTGTATGTCTCAGGGTTAGCACTAGGATTTTTTTTCTTTCGCCACCATTTTCGCCAATTTGATTTTTTTTTGTGCCATTTTCTTTAACTTTGAGCCAGATTTTGAGCCAAATTTTGGCTATTTTTCGCCAAAGAATTATCTTGTCAGGAAAAAGGTGTTCATTTATTGATTCCTATAATTGCAGCAGTAGATTCAAGAATCAGCATAGTGTGAAATGTGTGGGGGACTTGAAATTAATTCTCACACTGATTTTTAAAACTTCTGCTGTAATTAATTACAATGTCATAAATTAATAATAAGTCTTGGTTTTGCATATCGGATGTTGAAGACACAAAAATAGAACACTTTACATGGAAACGAAAGTTCTGAGAAGTGCTGTATAAGCCAATAAATATAATATTAATGTATTATACTGTAAGAGAATAACGTACCATAATATTCATTTATACCCTGATAAATGCGGGTTAAGTTTCTTACACTGCAGGTTTCACTGTTTAAAGGGAGCTAACTGCAACTGACTTAAAAAGGGAGTTTACTGCAATTGCTTTACGAGTCGGGTCTTTGCGAAATGGAATGGGGAACAGCATTTTTTATGAATCGCGCCAGTAAAAAAGAGGGGCCATGCTTATACAATTAACCAGTACACTGAACACCCTTTCCGCAAGAAACTTGTAACTGCCAATCTTGAAGCAGTGGAAGGAGCGAATGACCGTAGCAAATACATGTGTTTCGTGATAAATCGCTACACTCTGTGGGGATCGAATGCGCGATCCGGACCATCGGAGACTAATGTGTCCTCCTCCGAGGCATTATACGTGTTTTGTTTTTGTTTTTTTTTCCGGGACGACGTTCGTTGATCGCCAAGTAAAAGGCTCATAAGACGGTACCGAAACATGCTTAATTAAAGTCGGCACTGTCAACGTGTACTTACCGCTTTAATTAGCATAATCCGAACCGATTCACGACAATAATTATTTCTCGTGTAATTAATTTGTTTTCCATCTTTGTGTTTGACAAAGGGTTCCACGTGATTAAATTCTGGGTAAATTTCCGTGACGTAGGCGATGCGAATCTGACATTAATTCCTGATTGGTAGTTTCGGCAGAGTGTCATGAATACTGAGGACGAAAGGCGTGGAAAGTGGGTGGTGCTACTGTTAAACTGCGCATCACGGCACGTGACCTTATCAATTCAGGTTAATTTGATCAGCTACCGTTTTCTGATCGATAACGGAGTTGTTAATTGGCGAATTATACAATCAAGGAAGGTGCGATAGACACGCGCGACAATTATATGGCTCAGTAGCGGGTAATTCAGGCGGTATTTTTTTTCGCCACTTGTTTTTGCCAATTTATGATTTTTTGTGCCAAATTTTATTTTTCTGCGCAAATGGCGACAATGGCGATCGGTAACGCGAACCCTGTGTCTGATGACCCCTTTATGCTTGAATAGTATGCACTTATAGATAGTGAAGGCCTCGGTCAAA
The DNA here is from genome assembly GCA_964016985.1 of Anodontia alba. NCBI lineage: Eukaryota > Metazoa > Mollusca > Bivalvia > Lucinida > Lucinidae > Anodontia > Anodontia alba. The sequence goes on from OZ024828.1 coordinate 57,069,175, forward strand.
CTGTATGTATGTGCAGGTTAACTAATGCAAATCATCTTTTGTGTGTCCAACGAGAATGCTAGATAAGGCATTTAACAAAAATAACTGATATTTTTCTCATTTCTCCATGAAAACATTTTGTGGATAAACATTATAAATGCCTCCTTGATTTTTTATTTCTCCATGAAAAGATATAAAATGGTACTCATTAGAAGCATCAGTGAGGCACTTTCAGTGAGTACCTGCAACATATATTTCAATAAGGAAATAAGAAAAACAATTGTATTTATCTCTGTATCCCTCTTATCTAACACTATGTTCTCATCCATAACATTTTGATTTTGAATTTCAGACGAGTTACTATTTCTGAGAGAATTTTTTTTCTCTCTTCAAAACTGTTCTGTTTTTATAAGTATCAGCCCTAATGTGGGACAAGAAAAACTTCAACAAAATGAACATATCTGATCCTTGAACATGTTTTCTTCTTGACATATTTTCCATTTAGGACTTCTCATTTTCTTTTCTCTCTTTAATCTTTTTCAACTGCTCTTCTGTTGGTAACTTTTCTGAAAACAATAAAAATACAACATGTCAAAACATTTAAGGTGAATTACATACGTATACAGATCTTTGAAAGTATTCCATAAATATCAATAAGCAAGTTATTTTGTTTTTCTGTTTTACTTTGTATAAACCCAGCATAGCTACAGATAAGAGGGGTATCCACATAATATTTTTCTTATTTCTCAACAAAAACATATGTTGTGGGTACTCATTAGAAGCGCCTCACCGAGGCGCTTCTAATGAGTACCACAACATATGTGTTACTGGAGGAATAAGAAAGATATCAGCATTTTTTGGATGAAAAAAGCGCCTTATCTATTGCTATGACCCAGCCCTGTCCACACTACACATGTAGTCTGGTACGTGTCCAAACTGTTCACCCCATCTATTCTAAGTGGATTCCTCTATCACAACACTTTGGACTGATCCATTTCCAACATTGAGGATGTCTGGTCCATTTTGTTATTATGTTTTATAAAAAATTCATGTTTTTGATGCAAACAGTGTAGACCCTGATCAAACGCCGCATTGTGTGGCATCTGATTTGGGTCTACATCATTTGCTAACAGCCCTTTTATAGGACCCTAGGCATAAATGGGTTAATATTTAGGTTTATATTCACAAGCAGCCTACTATACACTAATGCAAGAGAAAGTTGGAATAACAGCCCTCAAGATGTACACCTTATTGGATCTATAGTATTCTCCCATATATGGACAAAGTTTCAGTTAGGCTGTTCATATATTAACATTTCAATGGCATAATTCACTGAAGTGAACATAGCTGCTGGTTGAGGTTTTACGGTCCAGTCAACCCATTATAGATATGTCAAGCAGGTCAGTTTAGTTACCTAACCACATTTTACCTGGGCAAACTTAGTCCTCTAAACAGTTAACCAGTACTTATGCACATCCTTTCTCCAGAAACTGACCACTGCCCTTCTTGAATCAGCAGAAAGTAGAGAATGAACGTAGAATATATTTCATGATCAATATCTACAAAAGAATGTTAATACTAGACCCGGCAGTGTTTGAACCCCTGACCTCCTGATGACCGGTCAGATGTTTATCTGACTGAGCCACTGAGGCCAGCAAGTGAACTTAGTTATGCTCAAAACAATTTCATCTAATCACAGCTAAAAGTACATAAATGTGAAAATACATTCCAAGAAAGTCCTTGGTCATTTTCCTAAAAAACTTTCTTTAGAGATATAAGTTTCTTAACCATTCTCTTGCTGAACACAACATGCTTTGTCTAAGCAAACTGTGTAGATCCAGATCAGTTGGCTTCTGGATCTGCACTGTTTGTCATTAAATATATGAATTTCTATCAAAAACTTGGATTGAGTAATCTGATTCGCCGGAAATTAGAAGTGGGTCATGCTTCTTAATTTATTCAGCATGAGAAGAGTTAAATGGGATATTTAAAGTTTTAAGGGAAATGAATACATTTTCAGGGGAGGTAACTGTCCACATTGTTTTTGTGCCTTTCTGAAAGGGGTCTTCTCTATACAGAAAGAATTTGCTCCCTGATTGAGTAGATTCCTTTCCAGAAGGGGATTAAGTCGGGGGATTAAGAAAAAAAAAAAAAAATAAATAAATCACAAAGGTTGTCTTCCTTGCGAGAAAATGACGTATCCATCTTGACAAAGACTCTACTACACTGACAAACTGGTCATCAATGAAAAATGATATTTTACTTGTTCTTCCTCACAAACAAGTGTTGAAATTATGTGTAAATTCTCTTATTAAGGTAATATTCACATGAAATATTTTAAAAGCTCTAATTTAAGGGGAAAAAAACAACTAGAAGGGAGTTGTAAATCCACAAATGCACTTATATGTATCTCATGCCCTTTCAAACATAGAAAGCATGAAGGGGGGGGAAGCACTCAGATGAATAGAATTGAGTTTTAACAGAAGCCTTTTGCATGTGACCTTAAGATCATATAACAATAGATCATTTTCCTTTCCTTTTATTTTCCCATTGTAGTAAAATTAGAAAAGTACTGTTCTTTCTTGTTCTAAAATAACTTATCTACCACCCAAAAACAAGCAGCACCATACCTCTGTACTGAAGGCAAGACCAATACTGTTTCTGGGTATCTAGACATTTCTTAATATCATCTGCAGCACTGAAATTAAATAAAATGCATACAGAAAAGGAAGCAACATATGAATACAACCACAATGTGAGGAAATATACCGTATAATGTGCACTCAGTGAAGACCAAGTACATCTGTGTCTGATCAGATTCTTTGCTGAATTAGTCTTGAATCTTTAGCCTATCCCCAAAATGGCTATTAACCCTAGTCTGCCTTTGCAAACAGTGTAGATCCAGATCAGTTGGCTTCTGAAGAAGCCAACTGATCTGGATCTACACTGTTTAACATCTGGTATGTGAATTTGTACCAACAATGCAAATAAAGTAATCTGCATGGCTGAAAATTAGAAGTGGGTGTGGCATCTTAATTTATTCAGCATGACAGGGGTTAAAGACGATCAAACTGCATGGCTGTGCAGGCTAAAGCAAGTCTTTGCTGATGACAAATTATAGGGTACATTTTCTCACATTGTGGTTTACATATAGAAGGAATTTACATGTTCTTGCTACAAATGCATAAAAAACTTACAATCCTTAAGTGCCTGAAATTAAATATGAGTCAACAAAATATTTTTTCTCATAGCCAAATTTTCTGGGAAATGTATTATTCCTTTACTGGTTGCCAATTTCACTAAAACAACCATTTGAGACATAATATATTGAGGTTAATGCACCCTGAGTTTAAAATACAAATATTTTTCCAAGAGATGTGCAAATCTGATAAACAAAGGAGTGCATAGCACAAGTTTGTAAGATTTGCAAGTCTCCAGGGAAATATTTCCTGTATTTTTCCAAGAGATGTGCATATCTGATAAACAAAGGAGTGCATAGCACAAGTTTGTAAGATTTGCAAGTCTCCAGGGAAATATTTCCTGTATTTTAAACTCGGTGTGTATTAAAACTTATTATGCTTTTTCAAATGACATCAGTAAGTTTTGCGATGTTACCTCATCTACACACATTGTGTTAAGTGATAGCGTTTTAAAGGAACTATTTCCACCTGGGAATTATAAATTTTATTTCCTGCAGAAATTACTAAAAATAGCTTCAGATATGTAATATGACAATATATACTATTGAAGATGTTAGCCCAGTGAAGACTTGGATCAGCCTTGGCCAATCTGATCAGTCTGCATGTAGAATTAACCTTGGACACTAGCTATCTACAGAGAGCCCAGCAAAGGCTCTGATCAGACTGTCTTGATGCACAGATTGATCTATGTCTTTGCTGGGTACATGTCATAAGGTACAATTTCTCACATTGCAGCTGATTATATACTATAATGCTTTGTTAAATTTATGCCATACTTTTGATAAGCTTTATCTAAGTTATTATACAATGTCATACAAAAGGAAGGCTTAATGCATAGTCCAATCATATTCTTCACTGTTTTGCCATTTTGCCAGTAAATTGACAAACAGACTAGGTCCAGATCAGATTGAGGAGATGTGCATAGGCTATCTGACCCTTCCTTGCTTGCTAAACCCTTGAAGCACCAGCCACACAACAGCAGCACACATTTTTTTTCTGTAAAATTAAGATTTGACATCTCTGCTAGAAAAAAAATGTAAGAATAGGCTATTTGACTTTTCATTGCTTGCATATGCATCAACACTTAAAGCACTGTTCACAACAGCATCAAATGACATTTAGATTATTTTTTGAGAAAATAACATGTGAAACTTCAAATCATCTGCTTTATGAAATGTCAAGCCTTATTTTTTTGGAAAAATAAAAAAAAAAATATTTTAGAATGTTGTCTATTAAACATGCTATTTGGCTCTTCATTGCTTGCATACACATTCTCTTAACCCTTGTCATGCTGAATAAATTAAATTTTCAGCCAATCAGATTACTTGATCCAGGTTGATACAAATTGAAATACTGAATGGCAAACAGTGCAGATCCAGATCAGTTGGCTTCTTCAGAAGCCAACTGATCTGGATCTACACTGTTTGCAAAGTCAGAATATATCCAGGTTTAGCATGACAAGGGTTAATGTCACAGCAGCAGCAGACCACATTCATTTTTATGTGAATCATAGCAGATAATTCACATGAAATTTGAAGCCTCATTTTCTCAGAGTAACAAGTGTTAACTCTCATTTTGCTAAATACAGTTTAGGTTTTTAACCCTTTCAGCCCGGCAGACCAAAACCAATACCTGAGCAAACAGTGTATATCCAGACGAGACAGCTTGTAACGAGCTGTCTCATCAGGATCTACACTCCAATATTGTTTTTGATTTTAGACTGAAACCCCTATTTGCATCAGTGGACAAGTCCAAATTCATGAATGGAAGAGTCCACTTCAGAAACTGAGAGATGAAAGTTAAATGTTTTTACCTCTCACTTGGCTTTAGAGATGACAGAGAAGGACAAGGGTCTCCTAACAGGTCTGAGACACACATAGAGAGACAGTCAGCTGTGGTGTCAAGATTGTAACCACCCTGCAAGAAAAAATATGTTACTAATGATCCACAGCAAGCAACAAGAACTGTTACAATACATACATGTATGTCCAAGGAGCTCATTACAAAAACACGCCTATTCAAATACATTGAAAATTTTATAACCAAAAAAGAAACATTTGCAAATAAGAAATTCTGATATTTTTCATATTTCTGCTCAAAACATAGATTGTGGGTATTCATTAGAACCGCCTTGGCAAGGCGGTTCTAATGAGTTCCCACAATCTATGTTTTTGAGCAGAAGTAAGAAAAATAATGTATATCCCTGAAAACCCCAGTTTTACTATATATATGTGGGGTTTAATGGGATCAAAATTATATAGGCTTGATTTTGTGATGTGTACAAAAATATAAATGGAGTTACCCATGAACTGCTACAATGATCAAACTTTGATGAGACCCGAAAGAAGAGATGTGAAACAATGGCAAACCAATATATTTGCAATAACCGCCAATTAAAAAAAATACAAAGAAGAAATGCAACAGAGGAACTGCCTTGGAAAAGTCTCCCCCTTATTCTGACACAGCTCCAAATTACAAACAGGTGTTTGCTTGACACAGGACTCCTACGATATCAGCAAAACTACAATGTTTATTTGAGACAAGGTTTAACATCACTGTCAACAATCATTCTGTCATGTGTTCTATCAGGAGCAGTCTGATCTGGGTCTGCACTGTTCGCATATGCCATTTTGCCAGAAACTGGTGCAGTGAACCCTCGTTACAACGACAACATTTATTCTCAAAGATGTTGCCGTTAAAATGAATTTGCTGTTGTACAGAATAATTAATGAGCAGATTGATATGTAAGAAAGGTCTTGTTTTGGTTTTATTTCCTCACAGAACATATGTTTTGGATATTTGTTAGAATTGCCTCACTGAGGCAATTCTAACAAATAGCCAAAGCATATGTTTCTTTAAGATGTTAAGTACAATATTCTTGCAGCATTTGTGACTAGTTGTTACCTCTTAAGCGAAGATTTCGTGACAGTCAAATTGTCATTATAACGAATTTTGTCATTGTATCGAGTGTCGGTATAAAGAGGGTTATCTGTGTATGAAATTTTAGGTCATTTACTGAACCCACAACATACATTTCCTGGAGTTTTACAAAAATATCAGTATTTTTTTTTATTTCATAACCCATTGTATACTGAATAGACTCTCCCACAAAATATATTGGAAGAGTCCAATTTCAATTTTAGGTACGTCTGGCTATGGGATTAACATATTCCTAGAGAAAAATGGCTAAACAATATGCAAACAGTGGCATCTGATCTAGGTCTGCACTGTTTGCCAATTACCCTTTTACGAGTCTCCCGACTACAATGGGATAATGAACCTTATCAAGGAATAGTTTCAGATACACAAAAGATGAGCTCTACCAGGCAAAATGGTATCAGTGTGTATATGCAAACACTAAGCTTAGACTCAGAACAGAATGAAATACACAACAGTTTGACCAGATAAATACAGAAGAATGGCAAAGTCATAGCTTGATATATAAGGTCAAGGCCTTAAAATAATACTGCGCTGTTTTATTTCATATTATTTGAAAGAAGAAAGTGCATGTAACTTTTGATTACTCTAGGTATTACAGTTCATCAAAATTAGAGACAAGAGGCCCACGGGCCACGGGTCGCTCACCTGAGTGACATAGCCACTGCAGATATGCAGATGTCATGCAACATTTTTCCAATCCTGTCATCGCAACTAATGAAAAGATCATCAGTTAAGCAGTTCTTTATTTTGAAGAAGATATATGGCATGCCAGTCAATTGAGCGTGATCATTTGAACAAACTCTAAATGGCAGCCAGCTTGGATTTACGATCGGCACGATTTTAGCTATTTTTGATCTACGAGTCACTCCAATGCTTCCTACCAAGTTTCGAGTCAACTGGCCTTTCAGTTCAGGAGAAGAGGCGAAAAATAGATTTTCAAGATGGCTGCCATGGCGGCCATCTTGGATATCCGACTGGCACGATTTTAGCTAGTTTTGATCTACAAGTCATCCCAATGTCTCCTACCAAGTTTGGAGTCAATAGGCCTTTCGGTGCAGGAGAAGAAGCTAAATATAGATTTTCAAGATGGCGGCCATGGTGGCCATCTGGGATTTCTGATCAGAACGATTTTAGCTATATTTGATCTACAAGTCACCCTGATGCTTCCTACTAAGTTTCAAGTCAAGTGACTTTTGAGTTTAGGAGAAGAGTGAAAAATAGATTTTCAAGATAGCCGCCATGGCGGCCATCTTGGATTTACGATCGGCATGATTTTAGCTATTTTTGATCTACAAGTCACACAAATGCTTCCTACCAAGTTTCGAGTCAACTGGCCTTTCGGTTCAGGAGAAGAAGCCATAAATAGATTTTCAAGATGGCTGCCATGGCATCTATCCTGGTTTCACGATCGGCACGATTTTAGCTATTTTTGATCTACAAGTCACTCCGATGCTTCCTACCAAGTTTGGAGTCAAATGGCCTTTCGGTTCAGGAGAAGAAGCGAAAAATAGATTTTCAAGATGGCTGCCATGGCGGCCATCTTGGATTTCTGATAGGCACGATTTTAGCTACTTTTGATCTATAAGTTACCCCAATGCCTTCTACCAAGTTTGGAGTCAATTGGCTTTTGGGTTTAGGAGTAGAAGCGAAAAATAGATTTTCAAGATGGCGGTCATGGCGGCCATCTTGGATTTCCAATTGGCATGATTTTAGCTATTTTTGATCTACAAGTCATCCTGATGCTTCCTAGCAAGTTTGGAGTCAATTGGCCTTTCGGTTCAGGAGAAGAAGCAAAAAATAGATTTTCAAGATGGCCGCCATGGCGGCCATCTTGGATTTCCAAACGGCACAATTTTAGCTACTTTTGATCTACAAGTCACCCTGATGCTTCCTAGCAAGTTTGGAGTCAAGTGGCCTTTCGGTTCAGGAGAAGAAGCGAAAAATCGATTTTCAAGATGGCGGCCATCTTGGATTTCCGATCGGCACGATTTTAGCTATTTTTGATCTACAAGTCACCCTGATGTTTCCTAGCAAGTTTGGAGTCACTTGGCCTTTCGGTTCAGGAGAAGAAGCGAAAAATAGATTTTCAAGATGGCGGCCATCTTGGATTTCCGATCGGCACGATTTTAGCTATTTTTGATCTACAAGTCACCCTGATGGTTCGTAGCAAGTTTTGAGTCAATTGGCCTTTCGGTTCAGGAGAAGAAGCAAAAAATAGATTTTCAAGATGGCGGCCATGGCGGCCATCTTGGATTTCCAATCAGAACGATTTTAGCTATTTTTGATCTACAAGTCACCCTGATGCTTCCTACCAAGTATCAAGTCAATTGGCCCAGGGGTGTAGGAGGAGTAGGCTTTTAAAGCAATTGTTGACGCCGCACGACGCACGACGGACGACAGACGACGGACATTGACTGACCACAATAGCTCACCATGAGCACTTCGTGCTCAGGTGAGCTAATAAACACTAGGGTTTGTGCAAATGTTGAGATACAGAAAACTAGCAGATATAATAAAGAGCAATTATTTATGAATGCATTTCTTTCAACATCAAAAATGAAATACCAGGATCCTAACATTTACTTATTATTTTTTGTACAACATCTAAAATATAACATATGAACCGACAGGCAGGAAAACCAAAGCACTGTCTCCATCACTTCAAATGTTTTCAAATGTGGTAAGTTTTATGGTCATGTTCCTATAAATAGTATTTTTTTTTTTTATTTACCTCCAGAGACAGTATAATATTTCCATTAGCCAATGACTTCAACATATGGGTCAGATGAGCAAAACAGGCAGGACTAACATGGTATCTGCCCTGCAATGAAAAAAAATACAAAAAGATACCATATTTACCCAAAATATTGGGACAGGCAGGCCTCAGCAAACAGTGCTGACCCAGATAAGATGCAGAGGTGCAGTGTCGGATCAGAATCTACACTGTTTGCCAATCATCTATCAGTTTTTAGACATCAACAGGTAGCAGAATGGACTTGTTCAAATTTTGGGATAAGTATGGTAAGGCGTTAACATAGCTCCAGACACGGCACTTTTTCAACCAAAAAGTAATGATATACCGTATTCGATCTAATTACCGCAAATATCCCTATCAACGCAGAGTCAAGAAATTCCGTAGTCTTCAGATTAAAGCCAGTGTACTTTTTCTTTACTTCTTTATAAAGGCATATGTTGTGGGTACTCATTTGAATTGCATCGACTTGTCCATGCAATTCAAATGAGTACTCTCAACCTATGCCTTTATAAAGAAAATCAGAAAAAAATGCTTTATCATCATCAAATAAGTCCTATTCTGATTTTTTACAGTGTACCCTTAGTAGGTAGATTCATATTTTACCACAACTGAGTATTCCCAGTAATTTTGAAAAAGCTAAGCGAACAGTGCGGTAATTAGGTCAAATATGGTATGTCTTTTTCTTATTGCTCCATAAAAACGTGGGTACTCATTAGAAGTGCCTCATGGAGGCCCTTCTAGTAAGTACCCACAACATGTTTCCATGGAGAAATAAAAGAAAAATGTTATGTGGATACTTAGGCTGGCACAATTAATCGGATAATCAATTAATTGATCAATAAATTCCACAAAAATGATTATCGTTACAGATTTGCTAACAATCGATCATTTGATTTCTGTGTCTGTTACTTTACCCTATTTATCCCTACTATTCAGACACCTCAACTACTTATCATACTTTATCTAAAATTTGAACAAGTACAATTTATTACCCAATGTTGTGTCTAAAAATAGCTGGACGAGTGGCAAACTGTGTAGAACCTGATGAGATGCCGCATTTTGTGGCATCTCATCTGGGTCTACACTGTTTGCTCAGGCCTGGCTGGCCAAAGTAAAGTATAGTAAAGTATAACATATGGTAAGAGTCATGCTCAGACAGACAGGTAAATTATTACCAAATCTTCAGTGATTACTAGTCGATTATCGATCACAATGGCAGGCCTGATAATCAATTATCTTTTCAGCTCTGATTAGCCAGCCTTAGTGGATATCCTCCTTTATCTGGAGCAATGAGTATAGGTTCATGTGCAAAACAAAATTCTTGATATACAATAAAATGAAGTTCACAACAGAAAGAAAGTCCTATCTGTAAGCAACTCCATATTGAAAATGTCCAATATGAGCCAAATGGCCTTGCAGAAAAGCTGTCTCCTTTGTACATAATAGCAGAAAATCAACTAAGTCTATCCAGTCCCCCTAGGTCAATGATAGTCTCTAAAGCAAGTACTGCTCAACTGGTGCCCAGTTGACTGAAACAATTACAAGTCTTTAGCTTACATTAAGAAAACCAGCTAATACTAACCATATAATCCCCTTCTCCAGCATCAAACCCAGCAGCAACCAATACCAGCTCAGGACCATACTGAAACATAAAGACAATGAATCCACAGCTCAGGATTTGGTATTTTTTCCAACTTCTAAGTACTGATATTTTACTTATTTCTCACAAAAACATGTTGTGGGTATTCATAAGAAGTGCCTTTGAGGCACTTCTAATGAGTATTCACACATGTTTTTGTGGAAATATAAAAAAAATATAAGTATTTAACGGATGAAAAAAAGTTCCTTATGTGGAACTATGTTATGTTTTCATGAAAAAATTAGAATAAAAAAAAAATATTTGGATATCCCATCCTATCTGGAGCTATGGACAATGAACCTGAAGTAAATGTGAGTTATGGATAATTCAACAAGACAGAAAGGTAGCTACAGATTGGTCAGGCTGACCGAGTGGTTCATGCAGCCATGATATCATCAGACCCCATACTGTTCAAGATTTTTTCAGGTCTAAAATTCCTAATTTCAAAATCCGAAACTGTCTTTATTAATATGAAGATACAAAAAAGTCCAAATCATAAGCCTGAAATCAGGACTACTGTCCTTTCGACATCTCTCGGAAAGACGTTTTTTGCTTGGCGTTTTATTTTGAATGAAAATATTTTGTTCTGATTGACCATATCTAATCAGAAACCATTTGTCTTTTCTGTTTCAGTGTTTTGTTCTCAAATATTTACAGTAAAATTAAATTTACAGCCAAAAATTGGTCTGACCTATGCAATTTATAGTAAAGTGATTTTTTGGAGTTTTTGTCTAAGAAAATATTTTTTACTTTTCTTTGCTGAATTTAAATTATTGATTTTTCACAACAATATTGTGAAAATTTCAGAAAAATTGAACAAGCAGAACTTGTTGAAAATCTGCCTCCAAGTTACCTACCCAACAGATTTCTGCAAAATTTGCATTCATTTTTACTATAGGAAAAAGTGAAAATATTTGAATTTTTAAAATCTAATGAATAGAATAAAACTTTTTGTGCATAGGTAGTTATGACAAATGGTTTTGCATTAAATCATGACAAAAGTTTGCAAATTTACTTCTTTTGTGTAAAGCGCCAAGCAAAAATCGACTTTCTGAAAGATGTTGAAAGCACAGTAGGCCTGAAAAGTATGAGGACTGTATCATTCCTCTCTTTATCTGTCCCATCTCTCTCAATGGTCCAATATACATTTTGTAAACAAAAGTCTGCTGAAAAGGCTATAAAACCTCAAAATGTCCATTTGTCATAGGCAGGTAAACATAGCTCCAGATAATGTGAGTATCCAGGTATTAAAATATTTTTCTTATTTCTCCATAAAATCATTTGGATACTCATAAGAAGCATCTTGATGAGGAACTTCTAATGAGTACCCTCAACAGGTTTTCTTGGAGAAACAAGAACTGTCAATAAGCAGTGCTTATTAGATACCTCTGCTCAGAAACCAAAAGGTAACAGACGGATGGATGAACAACTGAGGGATGGATGAAAGTTTATACGAATGGTACATTATGTGACTAAAAATAGGTGCAGTTGTCGTAAAATTGCGAAATTTAAAAATTCTGCCATTTTGTCCAAAAAAAAATTTCGGCTTCCAACTTGCACATGCACTTCTTTAATATGTCTGTAATAGATCCAATGAAAGATCTAAGAGGAGATGACTTAAAAAAGTATACACTATTAACCATCATTCACTAGGTGCAGTTGTCCTAACATGGCTACGTTCAAACCATTGCAATTTTGTAAAGAAATATTTTTTCTGCATCAAAGTTTCACAGACACATCTTCAATATGTCTGTAATGTATGTGTAAAGTTTTAAAAGGATCAAGAAAAAGTTCTTAGAGGAGTTGATCTCACAAAGCATGCACTATTAACCATCACTGACTATGTGCAGTTGTCAAAAAATGGCTAAGTTAAAAACCCTGCCATTTTGTCAAAAAAAGAATTTGCTGGATCAATCTTGCACATGCATATCTTCAATATGTTTGTAACATATACGCAATGTTCCAGAAATTTCCAACAAAAAGTGTAAGAGGAGTTGATTTCACAAAATATACACAATAAAGTCATCATTTACTAGGTGCAGTTGTTGTAAAATGACTAAGTTAAAACCGCTGTCGTTTTGTGAAAAAATATTTGTTCAGCATCGAAGTTTCACATACATATCTTCAATATGTCTGTAATGTATGTATAAAGTTTTGAAAAGATACAACAAAAGCTGTAAGAGAGGAGTTGATTTCATAAAGTTTGCACTATTAACTATCATTGACTAGGTGCAGTAGTCGTAAAATGGGTAAGTTTAAAAACCCTGCCTGTCAAAACATTTATTTTCAGCATCAAACCCACATATGACATCACCACTATGTCTGTTATATATGTGCAAAGTTTTGAAACGATCCAACGAAAGCTGTAAGTAGGGTTAATTTCATGAGGTATGCACTATCAGTCATAATACAAACATCCTATTTAAAGAATTACAAAGAGGCATAACTCTTTAAGACTGACCGCCCCCTGCTCCTATTTTACATGTGCACCATCTGATAGTTGAGGTGTGGTGAAAAGTTGAACAAAATCAGACAAAAGCTAGTGAAGTTATAGAGGAAAAACCTTCCATTACGAAAACATGCCTATTCAAGTATACTGAAAATATCACCACCAAAAAAATGAAAAATTTCAGATAAATTATTCTGATATGTTTTTATATTTCTGCTCAAAACATAGATTGTGGGTACTAGTTAGAACTGCCTCTGTGAGGCAGTTCTTACGAGTACCCACAATCTCTGTTTTAAGCAGAAATAAGAAAAATAATGTATACCCCTGTAAACCCCAGTTTTACTATATAAAAATGGGGTTTAAGGGGGTCAAAATTATATAGGCATGTTTTCGTGATGATTGTTGATGTAATGACAGAATCACAGAATCAGGGACATGTTGAAAACAGTATACCCCAATAAAATTTTATTTTGTGGGTAGTATAATAACACTTCGTTTTGCTGGGGGTATAAAAAATACTCATACTTTTGGAATAATTGCCTATAGTGGAACTATGAAACCAGAACATTAAAAGAAGAAGACTTTCAACCCCAAAATCTGGTATGTCCATTAAAGAGCCAAGCAAAATTGTAGTAGGTGACATTCTTAATTTTTTTTTATCATTTTTCAGCAAAAATGACATTTCATTTGAATTGTTGCTAGACAGTTGATTAACATGAAGTGTCAAGCCTTATTTTCTGTGAAAAATACGAAAAAGTCAACATGACTGTTGCAGTTGTAACCGGTGCCATTATATTTGCGTATCAAAAAAGTACTTTTTTTCTAAATTGAGTGTCCAACTACAAAGTGCCACTTGTAGTTTAGATCAGATGGCTTGTTTCTTGTTTCTATACAGATATTTGTTTCTTATTTTATGAAAGTAAAAATAAGAAGATAAAAAAATCAATATCATTTGGTACAAAAGTGTTCTTTTTATTAACATTATCTGCAGTCACAAAATTGTTTGTCTGAGTTGAGATGTAATGTCACTATCAACAACCTTCCAGTCATGTCACATCTTGGCCCAGTTGTTCAAAACTAACGATGTTGTTAGTTAACATATCGTTAAAACTTTGATCATTAAATATGGCGTATATGCTAATATTTTAGCTGAAAAATATGTGAGTAGCTTTTGCATTTGCAAAAGCTACTCACATTTTTTCAGCAAACATATCTGTGAATAAGATATTGTACTAGCTAGATCAGTTAACATTTTGACCACTAATGAGCTCATTAAGCTACTGATGCTTTGAACAACTGGGCCCTGGATGTGATGATTGGAACTGACATCTTTTATAGTGCCAAGCCATTGCTGTATCACCCTTAAAACACTGGCATGATTGGCACATTACATTGGCACCAGTGTAATCCGTCCTAGCTTGTTTTCCCAATGTTGAGTGCTATTAAGCAAAATGGCATCTAGCTGCTGGAATTAAACCCATAACCTTCTAGTCAAAAGGCAAGCCTTGAAATACAATGCTGCTTCTGGTTAACAAATAAACACATAAACACATAAAGCCAAAATGATTTATGTGATCTGTATACCATTCCTTTTGACAGGAGAACTCCTTACCTGATAAGCAATAGGCATAACCACTTGTTGGAAGGCTGCTATATAATCGCCATCTTCTTTTGGTTCCTTGAAAACAAAATTAAAGAGTAATCTTAGCAACAGAAGACATTAAAAATATTTCACCTACACTGGCCCCACACCATGCATAAAAACAAAAAAAAAAAAAAAAAAAAAATCAAAAAACACTTCAAACTATCAATCAGGAAAGCATCTCTTGTCTGCTGTAAACAGCATTTTATTCACGGGAGCTTTTCCTGTTCTCTAATACTATGAATCTACTTCTCAAATGCGAATCTACTTTTCAAACTCACAATGTCAGCAAACTACAAATAAAATATAATATAGTAATTACACATACATTTATGGTAACTGGTTTTTAAAATATCATGATAAACACTCATTTTAGGGTAAGTCATGATATGAATGACAATGTGTATATTTAGAATTTAATAACACAAGAAGAATGTATTTGCAATCCATGTTAATCATACATAGGACTCAAGCATTCTGTAGATCTGACAGCAAGCAGGAGCTTGGTCTACCACATCTGGGTTTGAATACCATCAGTTAAGTATATTTCGTCTTCTCAAAAATCAGTTAGTTTTTTCATCTGAGAAACACAAGCACATGGGACTTTTATTATGTTTGTTTTATACAGGGCTAGTGTTTGAAAATGCCTCCAAAGTTGGGTTTGGACCAAATATGGCAAATGAAATCTGGAGAACATATCAGACAAAATCATCTTTGATATTAAAAGTAACTGTAAAAAGTAAAGTAAAACTATTGTGGAAACTGTTCTGAAATTAGATATGTGTTAAGAAGAAAAAACAAGAGGCCCACGGGCCACGGGTCACTCACCTGAGTGGCATAGCGAGTGCAGATATGCAGATGTTATGTAACATTTTTCCAATCCTGCCATCGCAACTAATGAAAAGATCATCCTTTAATTAGTTCTTAATTTTGAAGAAGAATATTATATATGGCATGACAGTCAATGGAGCGTGATCATTTGAACAAACTCTCAATCACATTTCAACAGTAGGATCAATGTGAAATTTGGTTGCAATTGCCTAAGTGGTTTCTGAAGAATCATGATTTTATACATGTAAACAGCACAATGGCAGGGAAATATAATAAACATAAACAAGACGGTAGCCATCTTGGATTTCCAATCAGAATGATTTTAGCTACTGTTGATCTATAAGTCACCTCGATACTTCCAATGAACTTTAAGTCAATTGCCCTTTCAGTTCAGGAGAAAAAGTTCAAAACAGATTTTCAAGATGGCCACCATAGCCGCAATTGGAGATTTCCTATCGCAACGATTTGAGCTATTTTTGATCTATAAGTCACCTGATGCTTCCTACCAAGTTTCGAGTCAATTGGCCTTTCAGTTCAGAAGAAGAAAAGAAAAATAGATTTTCAAGATGGCCGCCATCTTGGATTTCCAATCGGAATGATTTTAACTATTTTTATATCAACATCCCTATGCTTCCTACCAATTTTCAAATCAACTGGCCCTTTGGTTCAGGAAAATAAGTGAAAAAAAAGAGTTTCAAGATGGTCGCCATGACAGCCATCTTGGATTTCCGATCAAAACAATTTAAGCTATTTTAGATCTACAAGTCACCCCAATGCTTCCTACCAAGTTTCGAGTCAAATGGCCTTTCAGTTCAGGAGAAGAAGCGAAAAATAGATTTTAAAGATGGCTGTCATGGCGGCCATCTTGGATGATTTTATCTATTTTTGATCTACAGGTCACCCTGATGCTTCCTATCTAGTTTAAAGCCAATAAGCCTTTCGGTTCAGGAGAAGGTGAAAATTGATTTTCAAAATGGCTGCCATTGCAGTTATCTTGGATTTCCAATCAGAACGATTTTAGCCATTTTTAATCTATAAGTCATCCCGATGCTTCCTACCAAGTTTCAAGTCAATTGGCTTTTGGGTTTAGGAGAAGAAGCAAAAAAAAGATTTTCAAGATGGCCACCAGGGCGGCCATCTTGGATTTCCGATCAGCATGGTTTTAGCTATTTTTGATCTACAAGTCACCCCGATGCTTCCTAGCAAGTTTGGAGTCAATTGGCCTTTCGGTTCAGGAGAAGAAGCGAAAAATAGATTTTCAAGATGGCCGCCATGGCGGCCATCTTGGATTTCCGATCGGCACAATTTTAGCTATTTTTGATCTACAAGTCACCCCGATGCTTCCTAGCAAGTTTGGAGTCAAGTGGCCTTTCGGTTCAGGAGAAGAAGCGAAAAATAGATTTTCAAGATGGCCACCATGGCGGCCATCTTGGATTTCCGATCGGCACGATTTTAGCTATTTTTGATCTACAAGTCACCCTGATGCTTCCAAACAAGTTTGGAGTCAGTTGGCCTTTCGGTTCAGAAGAAGCGAAAAATAGATTTTCAAGATGGCCGCCATGGCGGCCATCTTGGATTTCCGATCGGCACGATTTTAGCTATTTTTGATCTACAAGTCACCCCGATGCTTCCTAGCAGGTTTGGAGTCAATAGGCCTTTCAGTTCAGGAGAAGAAGCGAAAAATAGATTTTCAAGATGGCCGCCATGGCGGCCATCTTGGATTTCCGATCGGCACAATTTTAGCTATTTTTGATCTACAAGTCACCTCGATGCTTCCTAGCAAGTTTGGAGTCAAGTGGCCTTTCGGTTCAGGAGAAGAAGTGAAAAATAGAATTTCAAGATGGTGGCCATCTTGGATTTCCGATCGGAACTATTTTAGCTATTTTTGATTTACAAGTCACCCCGATGCTTCCTACCAAGTATCGAGTCAATTGGCCCAGGGGTGTAGGAGGAGTAGGCTTTTAAAGCAATTGTTGACGCCGCACGACGGACGACAGACATTGACTGACAACAATAGCTCACCATGAGCACTTCGTGCTCAGGTGAGCTAAAAAATGGTAGGTTAGGAATTCTCACTTCCACTGTGCTGTCAAGAATCCAGCATAAGGAGAATGCATACAACTCCGAGACAGCACTCTATCAGATTAAGCTGAAAGCTTTTGCCTTCCTTTTCAAAGGAAAATCACTCCAGTAGGGGCCAAACTGCTTCACTGGTACACAGTTGTATGAATCCCTTCTCAAAGAGGAAACAATTTGCACCGTCACTTTGAGAAGGGAGGCAAATACTTCAGATCAGAGTGACTGCACTTGGTTATGCATCTATCCACCTTAAATGATAGAGCCACTTTGTGCCAAGACCAACAGAAATCTGTAAAAGACAGCTTACACCATTCCATGCCAAGTTAACACTGAATCCTTCCCCAGGGCCAGCACCAACCCTATTAACAAACGCATCACCTCCATAGGGGTAGTAATATCCATTATCAGACCTATGCACAGATATGTAAAAGACACTGAAATGAGAAAGAGAAAAAAGGATATCTGAAGATATGAAACAAGTACATACTACATTACATACCTTAGGGATATGAAAACACTTTCAAGAAAGACAACTCTGTCAAGTGATTATACTTGGTAAATTATTGCCATTTTCATAAGGGAGAAAGTTTTTATGACTTCCTGTTTTCTTTTCTGCACACCAAGCTCCTCCTGAAAAGGGGTCTTCTCTAAAAGGTAAGAATTTGCTCCCCTTGGGGAGCAAATTCTTACCTTTTAGAGTAGACCCCTTTAAAAAAAGGACTGTGTGTGCAGAAGAGGAAGCAAGATGATAAGGACTTGCTGTTTTATGGCTCTTCCACCAGTATATTTGTCATATCGAGATGATTTAAAGGTGATAATGAAAGGCTCTGTGCAATGAAGTAACGTAAGTCGTAAGTTGAATTTCACCTCTAGTGAGATTCAAATCAGCAACATCACAGTCCAAAGGCAGAATTGCTAACCACTCATCCATGCAGACACTTCAGGAAACAGGAAGTCACTAAAATTGTCTCCCTTGTAAAAACTGGTGGAAAACTACCAGGTGCATCCATGCCCCTGTAAGTATTCGGACAGACAGGCCTGAACAAATCAAGACCAGATGCCACAGGTCAGGGTCTAAACTGTTTGCCACTCATCCAGCAATTTTAAGGCACATCAGCGGGTAGTAACATGTATTTGTTCTAATTTTAGAACATGTATGTTAAGGAGTGAAGCTGTCCAAATATTCAAGGCAAATAACATACATAATACAAAGAAATGGTCAGTGTACATATTAAGATGAGCTACAACAACAAAAAGTATGTTACTGCATTAGTTAATACTGTATTTACCCAAAGTATTGGGGCAACTTAACTATTTACCATACTTGTCCTAAATGTTGAAATAGTCCATTCCATTCTGCTACCTGTTTGTATGTCTCATTACGAAAACACGCCTATTCAAATATACTGATAATTTTACCATCGAAAAATGAAAATTTTCAGATAAAAAAATTCTGATATTTTTCAAATTTCTGCTCAAAACATAGATTGTGGGTACTCGTTAGAACCGCCTCGCCGAGGCAGTTCTAACGAGTACCCACAATCTATGTTTTTGAGCAGAAATAAGAAAAATAATGTATACCCCTGTAAACCCCAGTTTTACTATACAAAAGTGGGGTTTAAGGGGGTCAAACTTATATAGGCATGTTTTCGTGATGTTAAATATTGCTGTATGTTTAGCAAATAATGTAGTCCCTGATCAGATGCCACATTCTGCAGTGTCTGATCTGGGTCTACACTGTTTGCAAATCCCTATCTGTCCAAATACTTGGGATTATTACGGTAGCAGAGATAAAGACTGACCTGAACATGCATAATACTATTGGATCTAAAGGCAGTATGTCCATGAAAAGGAACAGTGATCAAATGGTAAGGATGTGCCAGATGATTTACAGCATTGGTGATTTTTTTTAAATGGGAAAGATTGCATCAATAATAAAATGATGGGAGGAATTAACTATTGATATAATCAACATTTTGTTAATGCATCAACCTACTTCAGGAAGTCATTTCTGTTATTACTTTTTCTCTGAAGAAAGTCTTCAACAACTAATGAAACAATTGTGAAATGCTTTTATATGTTATTCTATTTCACTGTCTTCTTTAATATTTAAAGAATTGGTAGTCATTGTCATTATTCCATTGGAAAAAGCATACCTATTCAACCATTATCATATTTATGCTTAAGTATTCAGTCAGGCATCTGATCAGAGTCTACATTGTGTGCCACTCATCTAGCAGTTTTTAGACAACAAGGGAGTAAAATAGTCTTTTTCCAAACTTTAGGACAAGTATGGTAAGGTGTTAAGATGTCCAAAGACTTAAGGTAAATATGGTACATAGAGCAATGTAAATTCTGGCCCCAAGGTTATCAAACTTTTTTCATGCTCAGCTCAGTTGAGCATGAAATTTATCCTGCTCATAAACCTCAAATTAATAGAAATGGCAAATTCTTTCTTGCTAAAATTAGCTCTAAAAATTTCTCTGATAATAAATATGAAAATGCCAACCTTAGTTGGCATTTTCATATTTATTAGCAGAGAAATTTTCATGCTCAGCTGAGTTGAGCATGAAAAAAGTTTTATAACCTCGGGGCCTGCTTACCTTGGATCATCATAAAACAGTCTCTGTATGCCATTTCCATGATGGATATCCCAGTCAATGATAAGAATCCTGAAACACAAAGCAAAGTGTCATAAAATGAAGCATGAGCCCATATTTGGACAGCCTAAGCCTTACAGTATAGATATGCCTCAGACAAGCTTTTTTTTGGGGGTCAGTTATTTACAATTGAGCCACAGTATACAAAGGCCAAATTTTTTTAAGGTAGTTGTCCATGTAATTATCATTGAACACTATAATCAAACTGCATATTGGATGAAATCCAGGTAATGGTTATTTATAGCTGCACTAGTCCTGTCGCTGTGACATCAGAGTGTTGTTGATAGAGGATCATCTGTAAAACCTGGACTGAGACATTTGGGACACAGGCAAACTGTGCAGACCCAGATCAGATGCAGCAGAATGCTGCATCTGATCAGGATCTGCACTGTTTGCTTAAATTACAGGAAGTTAAGGGTTAAATGAAGCAGTTCAAGATCATTTTCCAAGTCTGCACTCAGAGACAATCAATCCATTAGTGCTGTCAGTGCTTTGATTCTGTAATGTAGACCATGTGTCAGTTTACAGGTTACAGTGATATATGTTTGGTATGTGACATCCGTTTACACAAGATGATCCCACGACACGACATGAAGTTTGACAGGAAAAAATACACTGGGTAATTTTAGTGTAAAATTATAGACTTAAAGCCTTTAGATTATATCCACTTTTTACTGACAAAATGATTGTCTCCCTTGACCTAACTTGGCTACATAGCCTACATTGTAGCAAGCAAACTACCCATTTGGACAATATTTTCTCCCATAATACTTTATTTTCCAGTCCTCAGCAGCACTTTACAGGACAGTTTCAGATACATCACGAAAACATGCCTATATAATTTTGACCTCCTTAAACCCCACTTTTACATAGTTAAACTAGGGTTTATGTGGGGTATACATTATTTTTCTTATTTCTGCTCAAAACATAGATTGTGGGTACTCGTTAGAACCACCTTGCCAAGGTGATTCTAACAAGTATCCACAATCTATGTTTTGAGCAGAAATATGAAAAAAATATTAGAATTTTTTATCTGAAAATTTTCATTTTCTTGGTGGTAAAATTTTCAATACATTTGAATAGGTGTGTTTTCGTAATGATAAGATGAATTAAAGGTGGACCCCAAAACCAATATATCCAAACAAAAATGATAGATTATATAGAAAAATAACCATTTGTCACCACATTTCTATATAATCTCTACATGTTTGTTTGGCTACGACACAGTTGTTTAGCTAACACAGATTTTGCTTTGGTTCCAAACAATAGTGTTATAAAGAGGTTGTGGTATAGTATTTTGAGATAAAAAAGAAAGGTTATATCAAGAATACCTGTAGATCAGTTATCAACTTTTAATAAGTGAGATGACATGAAAACAAATGCAACAAACACATACCTTTTCAATTTATATGTCTCCTGAGCATATCTAGCAGCAATACCTACAGTATTAAATATACAGAAGCCCATGGTATTATTCTTTTCTGCATGATGACCTGGAGGTCTGAAATTTACATACAACAGTGAATTTGAGTCTGTTAACCCTTGTCATGCTGAATAAATTAAGATGCCACACCCACTTCTAATCGTCAGCTCGTCAGCTAATCAGATTACTTGCTCCAGGCTGTGGATACAAATTCAAATACTGAATTGCAAACAGTGCAGATCCAAATCAGTTGGCTTCTTTAGAAGCCAACTGATCAGATCTACACTGTTTGCAAAAGCAGGGTATATCTGGGCTCAGCAGGACAAGAGTTAATGACCCAGTCAATACTGTTAAGGTCAAGTGGAGCCGTTTAATTAATCTACTCGAAATTTTCCGGGGCATATAAGCAGTATGTCTGCACATATTTTTGCAAGTTACTGACAACTGCCCTACTTGAATCAGCAGTAGGGGAAAGACTTACTGTAGAAATGATTTCATGATTAATCCCCATGAAAGTTATTTCGCAGATCTGGGACTCATACTTGTGACTCCTGCATCTGCAGTCAGAAGCACTAACAAGTGCACTATGGAGCCTGGCCTGAAACAGTGACATCCAGCTTGATCTTTCCAGCAATATCAGTATGTAGTATTATTTAGAATCATTCAATAACACCAGTGAAGTCCCATGCAGTGCTGTTTGTACAATGTAACTTGTTGTTTTTTTTGTGTTTTTTTTTCATGTCAAATTTTTATTGATACCATATAAGGAAAATACTAAATACAATAAAAATGATATAGAATGTGCTGTAAAAACTCTAAACTAGGACAGACAGGTCTGAGCAAATAGAGTAGATCCATATCAGACACATTTGGGTGTGGTTTGGATCAAGAGCTTAAATCTGGTTAAATAGATAGCTTTTGATCATACTGGCATACATTAATGGGAAAAGCGGAAAACTTAATCAGCTTGAGGCTCTGTAGTCTAACTAGTCTTAATGTTTAGTGTGCTGGGTAATAATTTCAGCAAACTAGATTTTGATTTTTTTTTCACTTCATGTGAATCATCTGGGAAAATCAGAAAAAAAAAATTGTTAAGCTTTATTTTCTCTGAAAAAATCAAACTGTCATCTGCTGCAGTTGTAGTTATCACTTTAAGGGGTGAATCTTCTGATGTATCTTACGTACCTTACCAAAGCCACACTAGCTTGTGCCTGAAACATACATGAAACACCACTGGTGATGTCTTGTGAGAAAACCACTTCAAACCCAGACCAGGTTTCAAGGTTATAACACTTTTTTCGTGCTCAACTCAGCTGAGCATAAAATTTGTCCTGGTAATAAATCTCAAATTAATAACAACTGCAAATTCTTTCTTGCTAAATGTAGCTGAGCATGAAAATTTCTCTACTAATATGTATGAAAATTCCAACTATGTTGAGCATGAAAAAGTTTTATAACCTCAGGAACTGGCTGCAATAACTACCATATTCACCTTAACCCTTAAACTACCAATAACAACAATTGTCGTCTGCTTTCTCACCTGCTTGTGATTTTAAAAGTCATTTCTGCAAACAGTGTGGACCCAGATCAGACTGCTCCTTTAGGAGCAGTCTGATCTGGGTCCACACTATTTGCCTGTATGCAAATATAGGTTTGAAAAGTTTGCAAGAATATTCAGCAGATGACATAAACAGATGACATTTTCAGATGCAGGTTTTCTTGGCGTTTTAAGGGTTAAGTAATGGGACTGACAGGCCTGAGCAGTACTTTAGGCCCAGATGAGACACTCAGAAAGTCATGTCTGACCGGGATCTACATAGTTAACCATCCAATTAGCCATTTTTAGCCATATATACAGGTAGCAAAATTAAAAAAATGTAAAGGTAAAAAATATGTAAAGGAGTTAAGGTGTCCCAATATTTAGGGTAAATACCGTAAATGTACCTGCCTGGATCATGACATGTCTAAAAACTACTGGCTGAAGGGCACCCAATGTAAACCCTGCTCACTTTTGCTGTGTCTAACCTTGTTCAACACTGTTTGCTCAGGCTCGTCTGTCCCAAAACTTAGGGTTCTCATTTTTGTCGATTCAGGGAGAGTTAAAAAAAGTCTTATCAAAGTACCGCACTTATCCAAAAATGACATAAATATCATACATATAATTTGACTAAACTCCTTATCATGCTTGTCCTAAAATGTGAAAAAGTTCATTTTTAAATACTACCCGTCAAATGTGTCCTAAAACCCCTGGATAAGCAGCAAAAAGTGTAGATCTTCATCAGATGTTGCATTCTGTGGCATCTGATCTGGGTTTACACTGATTGCTCAGGCCTGTTTGTAGCAATACTTACAGTAAACACTGTTGTATTTTTCTCCTTCATTTTCATTAAACAGAGGTAGACAAAAATAAACTACCGTAATAACTCTAAATATTATAGGACAGACAGCCTGAGCAAACTGTAGGCCCAGATCAGATGCTGCAGAATGCAGCATCTGATCAGGGTCTACACTGTTTGCCATTCATCCAGACTTATTTTCAACAAATCTACAGGTAGTAAAATAGAAATGATAAAATTTTAGGACTAGTATGGTAAGGAGTTAAAATGTCCCAATATTTAGGGTAAATATGGTATTCAGTACACGCCACTTATACATTAAGAGAATGGATACACTTCCAGTGGGAGACAAAGAAGCTTCAATTGTTTACAAGTTACTGACCACATGAATTCCACAGAAACAAAGGGGCTTAACCATGTAAATATAATAATTAGAGTTACCATTCTTGTCTGTGCCTTCATCAGATGATGATTTATACTTATTCCAAGTTCAGAAGTGGGTGTAAGTTTTACTAGCAAAATTTATGCAAGGGTAAATGTGATTAGCAACATGCAAAATTTTAGAACTTAAAAGTCCTAAGATTTTGAACATCAAAGTCTCTGACAAAATACCATATGCAAACAGTGCAGACCCAGATCAGACTGCTCCTGAAGGGACATTTACCATATTCACACACTAATTGAGCACTCAATCAGAGAACACTACGGATGAGTGTTTAGTGATGATTCTGTGATAATTTCTCTTTATTTTTCTATAGAAACATATGTTTTGGGTACTCATTAGAAGCTCTGCAACACAAATGTTGTTGGGGTTCATCAGAAGTGCCTTGCTGAGATGCTATTAATGAGTCTAATGAACTATTGAGTACTTCAATATATGATTTTATACAGAATATGAGAAAATTATCCCGGGCGTATCTCTAAATATGTGTACCTCTGAATGATTCTTTTTACTCAATAAAAACATATGTTGTGGGTACTCATTAGAAGCACCTCAGTGAGGTGCTTCTAATGAGTACCCACAACATATGGTACTCATTAGAAGCACCTCAGTGAGGTGCTTCTAATGAGTACCCACAACATATGTTTTTATGAAGAAATAGAGAAAATTATCACAGAATTATCATCAAATACTCCTCCTTAACAAGCCATCTGACTCAAATGCAAACTTTTCCAGAGTTACCTACCTTTCCTTTCATGACATGGTCCACTGTATTCAAAATACTACCAACAGCAACAGAGGCCGAGAGAAATGTATCCTGACAAAGGTAGACCGACTTGAAGGTTGTCTGGTACTTGGCGATGGCCTCATCTGATAGATTTGCCAGTCTCTTCATTGTGTTCGCATAGTCTAAACTTACAAAATAGTCCAATAAACAGATAAGATAAGGATACAAGAAACAGAATTAACTAGAAATTTGTTTGTGAACACTATGCCCCCAAATTTATGCTGGTCGCTACAAAATGCCATTGTTGAAATGGGGCGTAACCCTCATAAAACTGATCTGATTTTGTTCAAATGGCAATCAGGTGATCTACTCCAAGACCCCAATAAGCTTGCTAAGGCCCTAGTATAAAATGTTATCGTATATCTTGCTGACAAGAAAAGGGTGATAAAGAAATGGACAAATGAATGAACAGAAGAATGACCCAAAAGAAATAGTAATATGCCACTCCTACTTCTTCTAAGCTGGCGGCTTAATAAGCATTTACAAGACAAAATATTTAGACGTAAACATCGAAATACCGGCGCAAATTTTGTTCATGATTATATAGAGATCATTTTAATAAATTTTCAGTGTAACAGGTAAAATCGAACAACAATGTGATTCTTTAACTTTCACTGCCACAGGCGATAATAATAGGCTTTTGCAAACAGCATAGATCCAGATGCGACGGCTCATATGAGCAGTCTCATCTGGATCTACGCTGTTTGACATTCAGTCTTTCAACCTTTCGTATAAACTTCTTGTCAAGGGATAATTTGTTAAAAAAGAAAAGCAAAGGACAAAAATTTAGTCTGAAATTTGGCACATAAAGAGTTAATGTTTGCTTTTATTTAGCTTTATGAAATTTCCTGATTGAAATGAAAATAAAATAGACATTAATCTGTTTATTACACAGTTTGTTTTAATCTTTTTTATATTTGCCGGGATAGTCACAAACCGACGTCCCAGCAAATATAAAACGTCCTTAATGAGCTAATCTAATAGTCTTCCATATTAAAAGTCCAAAGCTATATTAAGAGACTGGCGCGATTCGCGCGCCGGTCAATAATGCCAAACTGACATTTCTTATATAGAGGAGTCACAATGTGAAACATGAGCCTTATGCCATGTGCAACCTGTGACAACTTAGATCAGTCTGTGCATTGTGCTCACTGTATACCTGCAGAAGCCTTGGATCCATCACAAATACAAACCTATATAATTTTGACCCCTTAAACCCCACTTTTACATAGTAAAACTGGGGTTTACTGGGGTATACATTATTTTTCTTACTTCTGCACAAAAACATAGATTGTGGGTACTGATTAGAACTGCCTCGGTGAGGCAGTTCTAACGAGCACCCATAATCTATGTTTTGAGCAGAAATATAAAAAATATCAGAATTTTTATCTGAAAACTTTCAGTTTTTTGGTGGTGAAATTTCAACATATTTGAAATGGCATGTTTTCATAATGATTGGCTCTATCCACAGAGTGCCCAGCAAAGACTGATAAGAAAGCATGGATGTTCAGGCTGACCCATCCTTGCTGGGCAAACATCATAAGGTACATTTTCTCATTTCATGGCTCATATTTTACAGGAGCTATAGTGAATGATCTAAAATTCTGAAAACTTTTTGCCTTACTTTTATGGCCTCAATTTTGCTTTTCAGGCTCAATTTTGATTTTCATGCAGTTGTTTCTTAACCCATTTATGTCGAGTGGACTCTACTATCTGAACTCTTTGGACAGGTCATTTTCCAGTAGAAGGGGTGGATGGTCAGTTTTTATTATTACCATGTTTTGTAGAAAATCCTGTATTTAATACAAACAGTTTAGACCCTGGTCAGACGCCACTTCTGCAGCATCTGATCTGGGTTAACACTGTTTAGCAATGTCCCTTTTATGGACGCTAAGCTTAAATGGGTTGAAATATTTAATAGAATGGCAAACAGTAGTCCCTGACCAGGAGCAGTCTGATCTGGGTCTGCACTGTTTGCATACATCATTTTGTCAGAAACTTTGCTGTAGAAAGTTTTAAGATATTTACCATATCAGAAACGACAAGTAGTCTTCCGAACTTTGTGATATGTGCACAATACAGGCCCAGCTCAACCTGCCTAGTCAAGCCCCAAGGTTATAAAAAAATTTTCATGCTCAACTCTGCTGAGCATGAAATTTGTCCTGCTAATAGATCTTAAATTACAAACAATTGCAAATTCTTTCTTGCTAAACATAGCTGAGCATGAAAATTTCTCTGCTAAAAATTATGAAAATGCCAACTATTGTTGGCATTTTCATATTTATTAGCAGAGAAATTTTCATGCTCAGCTGAGTTGAGCATGAAAAATGTTTTATTACCTTGGGGCCTGTTCTGGGTATTCACTGTCTTATCATATACATGTATTCTACAGTATCCAATGTTTTAGTAAACAGAGAAAGGCTTGACCAGACTGCATGGACGTACAAGCTGATTAAGACATACTGCCTGAAGATGTGACTTGTAGGCAGCTACTAGTTTCTTAGTCTAGCAGGACTCGCCTGCCTGATGTCTGCAATAGCCCTGTTTAGAGTACCATGAAGGTGGATGTGAGCTTGGTATGGAATGTGCAGCATTTGTGAACACTTGCAGTGCACTTCAACAGCTTTCAACTTTGGTGGTCTAGTGCCGGTAGCAAAGATAAATTCAGAAATTAGCACATCTGGCACACAAAAACTGGTATAATTATGTTTATTTATCACATGTATATGTATGATCATTTCAACAGACATAGCTATCATAGTGACTCATCATTTATTATCTTACTTCACTTCTTCATGCTTTTCTTGTCAAAAACTCAAGTTTTCTTCTTTAATCTTTCTGAACATACATACCATACAACATGAATGACTTCATATGTTGTTCTGGCATGCTAGGAAAAACAGAAGAATGAGATCTATTGAAGGAACTCTAAGCAGGTAGGTCTAATGTAACTACAACTACTTATATCATATATACAAGCTGAGAAGATCCATTTCAGACTATAATGCCATCCACTACACAGTTCTCACTAAAAGGATACATATAAATTATTCTGCCACCATTTTGCAATGGGAGAGAACTCTGGCAGAAAAGAAACTGCTTCCCTAAAATTTGAAAGCTTTTTTCAAAAATAGGTGCTATTCTTAAAGTAAAGAATTTGCTCCCAGAGGGAGCAAATTCTTTCCTTTCAGAATAGCACCTGAATGAGAAGGGAGAAAAATATTTCCATGGCAGAGGTACTTCCCTTGGAGGTGTATTGATTGATTGTGTTGGGGTTTAACGACACGTCAACCCTTGAGGGTCATTTTGTGTCGTCTCCCAGAGAAAGGGAGAAAAGAGATAGAAGAGAGAGTAGAGGAGATGAAAGAGAGGGGCAGGGAAGAAAGAGGAACAGGAAAAAAAGTGAAGAAACAGAAGAAATAAAAACATTCCCCCTATACCCTTACCCACTACAAGGATAGCAGGCCTTGCCCAACTGTAAGCCAATATCAGTTGGACACCCCAGTGATGTAAGATACACAGCACCTTCGCACCACCCGACCACCCCTCCCTTGGAGGTGTAACTGTTCTCCTCAACCTTGGAGAAAAGCAAAGACCCTGACTAGATAATGAAGCTGAACAGATTCATATGGGTCTTGTGCATGAAATATTGAAATTATGTAAGTCATAAGACTTTCTTCTGAATCCCATCTTTTTACTGACTTGTTTCTGTATGAATGTTATGTTTGTTTATGTATTGTGACAGTTATACAAATAAAATATGTTAAATCCAAATACGGAAAGACATAAATCAAACTTACCTATGCCCAAGACAAAGTTCTTCTACTGTGGCTTCTCTACCCTACAATAAGACAGATATAATGTAGTTTTTAGGCCTGAAAAAGTTAATTATTAGATTCTCATCCCCATCTAAGCCTAAAACATCTCACCAAATCCAATAATTTGAGGTGTAATAGTTTTTAGAGATATCTGGACAACTTATGCTTTAACAAAAGCATTTATAACACTTTTAACCCTTCTCCTGCTGAATTGATTGTGCCTAATGCAGTCTGATTAAATTCATATCTTATGCATTCTTCGTGTATTCGTTAGGTTTTGGAACCGCTAAAGCTGGCATGACGTTTTAGAAAAAAAAAGAAAATGACATCAGAGCGCAACCTGGAAATTCCCACTGACCGAAAATTTTCGGGTTCAGCAGTCAACATTTGGCATGCGCTACCGAATATATTCCGGTGCCGCAGGAGAAGGGTTAAGAATTGCAAATAAATTATTTGTTATGAAAAAAGTATTAATACAAGGTTTTCCTCTTTTTTTTTTTCTTGCAAATTTCATTTAGTGTCAGTTTTCCTGTTTTACTATAATCTACTGGATCTTCACTGATTGGCTCAGGAATAAAAAATAAAAATCCACTTGCCCACTCCATTTTTTTCTAAAATCTGGATAAGAGCCTAATTTTCTATGGCCTTACCTCTAAATAGTCAGCCCAATGACCCTAAACAAACACTGTAGACCCAGATCAGACTGTTCTACACTATTTACCATTCAGCCAGCACTTTTTAGACACATAACCAAGAGAGGCACCATAGCCAAGTGGTTATAGAGTCTGAATGCAGAACTGAATGTTGCAGGTTGAAGCCCAGCTCATTGGCTCAGAAACTCTGTTCATCAAGCAGTGAATGTGTACCCTTCAGGAGAAAGTTAAAAGAGTGAAAAGAAAAAACTGGACCCTGCCTTTCATATGCGATAATGAGAAAAAAATCCAAGATGGCCGACAGCTGCCATATTTGTCAATGGACATGTACCAAATTTGGGTGTGTACAACTAGGTTACTAGGGGAACATCCCAGGCAAGTTTAAAAAAAAAACTGAAGTGTGCTAATGGAGAAGATGCGATAAGATTGTTACAGTGTCAAAAAAGGGGGAAATAGCGATTTCTATGATGGCTGTCTGATGGCCATATTAGAAGACAGACCGGAATAGTTTCTCGCATAGACACATCTAGGGGTTGGGAGGAATCCATATACGAACTTAAGGTTCAATGAAATTTCTCCACTATCTACAGAGATGATGCGAGAAAAATCCAAGATGGCTGATGGCAACCGTATTTGTTGAAGGACCAGGACCAAACTAGGGCCTGCACAACTAGGTCACTAGGGAACATCCCAGACAAGTCAAAACAAATCTAACAGTGGTCTCGAAGGAGATTCAATAACAAGATGTTACAGCATTAAGTACAGGGGAAATCGTGATTCAAAGATGGCCTGTCTGTTGGACATATTAGTCGATGGACCAAAATTGTTTTCGTGGAGGCATACCTAGAGTTTGAGGAGTCTATATGCAAAGTTTTGACAAAATTCCTGCACTAAATAAGGTGGAGATGGGATAATGAGAAAATTCAAGATGGCCAACGGCGGCCACGTCTGTCGACAGACCAAAACCAAATTTGGGCATGCACAACTAGGTTACTATGGGAACATCCCAGACAAGTTTGAAAAAAATCTGACCAAAGGTCTCTGAGGTGATGTGATATCAAGAAATTGTTTACGGACAGCTGTATGGATGTAATGACGTATGTTTGTTGGACAGCCCCCATGTGGGATGAGCTCTACTTATGGTAGAGCTAAGAATGCAACAAATTTTCACAATCAGCTACATGTGTTTGTCCTGGAATTTTAACATATTTGACTGGTTCATGCAAATTACCATTGAGAGGTGGCATCTGGTCAATTAACTAACACCATATTAACCTACATATTGGGACATCTGAACATCCTTTATCAATACCGTATCTCTAATAAAATTTAAACAAGTCTTTTTTACTACCTGCTGATGTGTCTAAAACCTGCTCAATAAGTCCCGAACAGTGAGATCCAGATCAGATGCCACAGAATGTGGCATCTGATCTGGCTCTACACTGTTTGCTCATGCCTGTCTGTCCCAACACTTGGCGTTATTATTGTCTACGTCCAAGAGCGGAGAAAATCTTAACCTTTGTCATTGCTCCACAATCAGTTTAAAGGTCATGGACTAGTTCAATGCTGTTTTCCATAGATTGCTTAATGTTATCATAACTAAGTATTAGTTTTCACAAAAAAGGTTAGTTACATACGCTTAGCACACACTGTGTGCTAAGTGAAGACCAAGTTCTTTGTGAAAGCTAATGCTTGTGGAAATTTGTATGAATGATGCAGTAAATGATGGAAATATCCTAAATGCCCAATGATAAGCCTTAACAGTCATAATACCTCTAGCATCATGCAATTACCTTTATTTCTTGACATCTTGACCAGAGACCTGTAGTCTTGAGTCTGTTGTAACAATGAGTGACACGATCTGGGGTTTCTTCAAAACCACTGAAAACATGAAGAAACAAAACTAATAAAAACGAGGCATTTCAAAGAACTAAAACTCAGAAATGCAAGCTGTGTCATAGAGACAATCTGCTTTGTGTACATACATGTATACAAATATCATGAGAACACTGCTTTGTGAATATATGCAGATGTCATGAGCAAACATACTTCAAGCACATATAAAACATCCTGAGAACACTGTTTTGTGAATATATGCAGATGTCATGAGCAAACATACTTCAAGCACATATAAAACATCCTGAGAACACTGTTTTGTGCTTATACAGATGTGAGCAAACCTGCATTGGGCATATATACAGATGGCATGAGAACACTGTGCACATATAAAGATGGCATAAACAAACCTTTCTTTGTGTGCAAACATGTTTACACATGTCAAAAGAACACTCCTTTGTGCACATATAACAGAGGTCAAGTCTGCTTTGTACATATATACAGATAACTTGAGCAAACCTGTTTTGTGCACATATATAGATGTCATGAGAACACTGCTTTGGTTTAAACATATTTATTTCCGAAATGTTTACATATACAACACATACAAAAGTACAACAATAGGATTAGAACGAAAGCATAAAAGCTTATTTAGTTCCTTTCCTACACTGCTTTGTGCACATGTATAGATGCATTCATATGTAAACTTACTTTGTTCACATATACAGGTGCCATGTGAACACTGCTTTAGACACATATACAGATGTCTAAGCAAACCTGCTTTGTGTACATGCATGTATGCATACATCATAAGAATACCTGCGTTGAGCACATAAACAGATGTCATGGGTAAGCTTGCTTTGCAGACACAAATGGCAAAGATGTAGAAATGCTATGCACCCATGAAGGTGGTACTGGGCATACAATACAATCGACTCTCGTTATCTCAAATTCCAAGGGACTCTCTGAAATACTTCGAGATATCAGTACTTCAACATATCAGGTTTGCAGAATTAAGGAAAAATAAATCAAACAACCACATTTTACAAATGTATATGTAATTTTACTCCTGAAGTTGGACATATATTGAAAATATTGTGGAAAAGAGGAGAAATTGCTCTTAGGAGCAATTTCCCCTCTTTTCCACAATATTTTGTGACCTGTTGTTAGAGTTTCATGTTTAAACAGGGACCAGATTTTCACTTCGAGATAAGCGGTTATTCAAGATAAGCGAGGTCGAGATAACGAGAGTCGACTGTATTACAGTTCGAAAGAATATAAGAAGTAAATAAGATCTTAACCAAACTATGTAAATATATGTATAAACTGTGTAGGTAATTTCTTAGGAGACAATTTCCATGAAATATTAAATCCCATTTTCTGACAAAAATAAAATCATCCATTTGTTGTGCACTGAAGTAACTAAGAGAGTGGTAAAAATTTAACAATTAAAACCTAGAGCTGTTTTTAACAAAAAAAAATATCTCTCCCCACCCCCAGCTGTCACTCACATATAGAAAGTTTATCCATACTAATTGTTTATCATCATTGCAAGCCCATACACAGAGGGGATACTGGGGGTGCAAGCGATTTTCTGGGAAAATTATTTCAAAATCATACATTTTTTCACTAGAAATTTAATTTACACCCCTAATTATAGCCTCTAAATAATTTCTTTTTCCAAAAATCTATAGACAAGAGTTACGTCTCTTGTGTTGTGCACAACTTCTGATGATGCTTTATATTTCTATGAAGTTTCATAAAAATATCTTGAAGGGTTTTCAAGTTACAGAGCAGACACAAAATGACCATTGTCAAATTTCAAAGGGGAATAACTACAAAACTATAGACAAGAGTTATGGTTCTTGTGCATGTCATCTGATGATGCTTTATGTTTCTGTGAAGTTTCATGAAAATATGTTGAAGGGTCTTCAAGCTATAGAGCAGTATTGTATTGAGTTGGGGTTTAATGACACATCAACCCTTGTGGGTCACTTTGTGTTGTCACCCAGAGAAAGGGAGAAAAGAGATAGAAGAGGAGATGAAAGAGAGGGACAGGGAAGAAAGAAGAACAAGAATAAAAGTGAAGAAACAGAAGAAATAAAAGCATTCCCCCTCTACCCTTACCTGCTACAAGGATAGCAGGCCTTGCCCAGCTGTAAGCCAATATCAGTTGGACGCCCCGGTGACGCAAGATACACGACACCTTTGCCACACCAGACAACCCCCAGTTATAGAGCAGATGCAAAATGACCATTGTCAAATTTCAAAGGGAAATAACTACAAAACTGTACAGATAAGAATTACGGTTCTTGAGTTCTGCAAGTCGTCTGATGATGCTTTATATTTCTATGAAGTTTCATGAAAATATCTTGAAGGGTTTTCAAGTTATAGAGCGGACATGAAATGACCATTGTCAAATTTCAAAGGGGAATAACTATATAACTGTATAGACAAGAGTTATGGTTCTTGTATTCTGCACATCGTCTGATGATGCTTTATATTTCTATGAAGCTTCATGACAGTATCTTGAATGGTTTTCAAGTTATAGAGCACGAAATTACTATTCTCTAATTTCAAAAGAATAACTCCAAAAATGTATAGACAAGAGTTATGGTTCTTGTGATCTGCACGTCGTCTGATGATGCTTTATATTTCTATGAAGTTTCATGAAAATATCTTTAACAATTTTTAAGTTATAGAGCAGACACAATTGCGTGACAGACAGACAGATGGACTGACAGACAGATGGACAGACAAATGAGGAAAAAGCAATATGTCTCCACCACTGTCAGGGGGAGACATAATCAGGACAATGCCAGGATTAGTGCAATAGGGAGAGGGACAAGTTAGGAATTGTTACTTACCCACTAGATATATCCTTGTGTAGCAATACTCTATCATCAAATACTATGCACAACCTATCAAATATAATGTGTATACAGATAATACACATTACTGTAGGTTTTGAATGACTGATATAAAACTAGAGCTGTCAGAGGATCTGACTATAGCCCCGCTACAGTGCCATCAGAAGAGAAAGACACGTCAAGTGTGTTGAAAACTAAAACCTACCAAGGGACATAACTCTAAGAGTTATGGACCCTTTGCCCCTATTCTGGTATACACAATACATCCAGTCATTGTCCATGTTTATACGAACTTTCAGCTGAGAAATCTGTTGCGAAAATTTTCAAGAACAGCAAAATTTGAAAACCTTCCGAAGGATATAACTCTGTGAATTATGGGCCCTTGGCCACCGTTCTACCATTACACCTTCCTTACCTTAGAGACCAAGTGTGGTATAAGTTTTATGGAAGTATGACCACAAACATAAACATAAAAGTTATTGTGATAATTGAGCAAAATGCATTTTAATTTTTTGAAAACCTGCCAAGGGACATAACTCTAAGAGTTATGTACCCTTGGCCACTATTCCGGTATACACTATACATCCAGTCGTTTTCCATGTTTATACGAACTTTCAGGTTTATAGCTTTCATAGTCCTGAGAAATCTGTTTCTAAGAGTTATGGGCCCTTGGCCACCATTCTGCCACATCACCTTCTTTACCTCAGAGACCAAGTGTGGTATTAGGTTCACTGAAGTTGAACCACAAACATAAAAGTTATTAAGGAAAATGCATTTTAAATTTTGAAAACATAACTCCTTGGCCACTATTCTGCGACTACATCTTACTTACTTTAGAGACCAAGTGTACTATAAGTTTCAATGAAGTAGGACCACAAACATAAAAGTTATTAAGCAAAATGTATTTTAATTTTGCAGTCACGGAATAATGGAATCACGGAAGGACATTGCAAATCCAGTATGGCTCTTTCAAAACCGGGCTATTTCAAAGCGGGGCAATAATAATAGATCCCAAGAATTTTAATTTTCCTCCAGATAAATGAAGTCTGATGCCTTGTATCTTAAAACATGATTTCAGTACTACCATTTAGCCGCAGTTTTAAGACTTTTCAATTCTTCAGCACAGTTTCGTGTAACGATAACAAATGAAAAGACCTTTGAATATTCCTTTTATTTAGATTTATATGGGCCACGCCATGTGAAAATGTGTCTTCAGGGGTATCCGGACAGCGAAGGCCCAGATCAACCTGCACATCCGTGC
This sequence comes from Anodontia alba, assembly GCA_964016985.1. Classification (NCBI taxonomy): domain Eukaryota; kingdom Metazoa; phylum Mollusca; class Bivalvia; order Lucinida; family Lucinidae; genus Anodontia; species Anodontia alba. The sequence continues at coordinate 57,104,775 of OZ024828.1, forward strand.
AGTCTGATCAGGGCCTTCAATGTCTGCTTATAGAATCACTGGATACTACAGAATGTATGAAAGTAGAGAAAAGACTGGAATGATATTTTGCTCATGCACAGATGATCTGAACCTGCCCATTGTGTGCATGTTCGAAAGCATTTATTTGCTTAATACAGCCCATATATAGTTGACTCTCGTTATCTCGACCTTGCTTATCTCGAATAACCGCTTATCTCAAAGTGAAAATCTTGTCCCTGCTTAAACATGGAAATCTAACAACAGGTAAAAAAATATTGTGGAAAAGAGGAGAAATTGCTCCTAAGGAGCAATTTCTCCTCTTTTCCACAATATTTTCAATATATCTCTAACTTCAAGAGTCCAATTACATATATATTTGTTAAAAGTGGTTGTTCGAATTATTGTTCCTCAATTCTGCAAATCTGATATGTCGAGGTACGGATATCTCGAAGTATTTCAGAGAATCCCTTGGAATTCGAGATAGCGAGAGTCGACTGTAATTGAATACACGTTAACAGAGAAAACCTGGATCACACTCTACAGATGCATTACACAGGCTACCTGAGCTTTTGCCAAGTAGTCAAACAAACACCACAAAGAAATTACTTTAACTTATGGTAAAGGTCCTAAACTTTTTTACAAAACTATTCTGACAAAGTGGCGTAGTCAAACAGTGCACACCCAGATCAGACTGCTCCTGAAGGAGCTGTCTAATCGGAGTCTACACTGTTTTCTATTACCCCAAGTACTTTGCAAAACAAAAAGCCTAAAATAAAACTTGGTAAAAAAGTATGAAATTCAGTTCAAAATTTTAGGATATTTACTGCAATAGTCCTTACCTGTTTGGTGCAAAAGTAAGTTTAGTATTCTGAATAAGTAAATCGATCTGTTTCATTAAGGCATCTTTTTTCTCTTCATACTCTTTATCGTAACAATCTTGAAACAGAGAAAATCTTTCTGGCTTGTTGTCTGTGTAAAACTTTACATCAGGCCTGTCAATGAAAACAAATTACTGCAATACCCCTACGTATTGAGAAACAAAAGGCTGTAAGTATTGGAACAGATAGGCCTTTGCAAACAGTGTAGACCCAGATCAGATGCCGCATAATGCGGCATCTGATCAGGGTCTACATTGTTTGCCATACATACAGCAATATTTTAAACACATCAAAATGTAGTAGACTAGACTATCTTATTTACCATATGTATTCGGACAGAGAAGCCTGAGCAAAGAGTGTACACCCAAATGACATCATAGAACACGGCGTCTCATCAGGGTCTTACACTGTTTGCCACTCATCCAGCAATTTTCAGACACAACATTGGGTAGTAAATTATACTTGTTCAAAGTTTAGAACAAGTACTTTCAGGAGTTGAGATGTCCAAATACTTAGGGTAAATACGGTACTTAAAGATTTAGGACAAGTATGGTAAGTACATAAGGTGTCCCAATACTTAGTGTAAATAAAGTACATGAGCCACGACCTGAGAAAACATACCTTCTGAGATGTGCACCTACTGACTCAAATCAGCCTGTACAACTACTGTGTTTTCGACATCTTTCAGAAAGTCATTTTTTGCTTGGTGTTCTGTAAATAAGAAGTAAATTTACAAACTTTTGTCTTGATTTTATGCAGAACCATTTGTCATAAGTACCTATGTACAAAAAATTTTATCTAGTCATTTGTTTTTAAAAAATCAAATACTATCACGTTTTCCCTTGGTAAAAATGTATGCAAATTATGTGAAAATCTGTAGGGTAGGTAACTTGGAGGCAGATTTTAAACAAGTTCCACTTGTTCAATTTTTCTGAAATTTTCACAATATTGTTGTGAAACATCAATAATTCAACTTCAGCAAAGAAAAGTAAAAAATACTTTCTTAGTCAAAAATTCCAAAAAGTCACTTTTCTATAGAAATTGCATACGTCAGACCAAATTTTGGCTGTAAATTTAATTTTAGGGTAAATATTTGAGAACAAAACACAGAAATAGAAAAGACAAATGGTTTCTGATAAGATATGATAAATCAGAACAAAATAAAACGACAAGCAAAAAATGTCTTTCCGAGAGATGTCAAAAGGACAGTAAGCAGTCTGATCAGTCTTAATTGTCCATTTGAAGAAACTTTGCATCCCTGGTTATCCAAAATGCACCCAGTAAAGTTTCTGATCAGACCGCACAAATGCGCAGACTGATCTGAATCCTTGCTGGTGCACATGTCCGAAGGTACATTTCCTGATGTTGCCATTCACATGTATACATGTACAAATTTGCTAATGTAGAGACATTATATTTACCGTATTAACCATTATTATTGAGACACCTTAACTTGTTACCATGTTGTGAGTACTCATTACTAGCTGAGCAATTCTAATGGGTTCCAGAACACAAGCTTTTGTAGAGAAAATGATTCCTATCTAAATACCTGTCTTATCTAAATCTATCGGAGAGTACATCCAGATTCCATCTTGATCTATGTTGTTCATGTCAAAGTCATAGTTAACCCTTGTCCTGCTGAACCCGAATATACCCTTTTTTGCAAACAGTGTAGATCCAGATCAGTTGGCTTCTGAAGAAGCCAACTGATCTGGATCTGCACTGTTTGCCATCAAGTATGCAAATTTATAACAACAATCTGGATCAAGTAACCTGAATGGCTGAAAATTAGAAGTGGGCGTGGCTTCTTAATTTATTCAGCAGGACAAGGGTTAAGGTACTTTTTTTCTTTGCTTGTGCTTGAAAATTAGAATTCCTGTCATGACAGGGTCATATGACATGAACAAGGCAGACCCTGATCAACAAAAAAATGATTGGGATCTTTCCTTGGCTAGAAAATTCCTCTCACCATGACCAGAACATCTGGTTAAAGGACATATTTTGACTTTCCCTTAACAATTTACCAAAAGCACTACATATATCTGCCCTATAAGACAAGTAGATTTTTTATTTTCTCATTTGGTATAGTCTTATAGCTTCTTGGTGAGCATCCCTGAATTTCAGGCGTCAAATTCAAGATTTACAACCAGTCTTACTAAGAAAATGAAGAAATTTCTAAAGTAAAATTTGAAATCTCAACAATTTGTTTGTCAGAATCTCATTGAGTTTGAAAATTGAACTTACTAGTCTGTAGCTTGTATACCAATATTCACATAGCAACAGATAAGGCGCTTTTTTCCGCTGAAATATGCTGATATCTTTCTTATTTCTCGACGAAAACATATGTTGTGGGTACTCATTAGAAGTGCCTCACCAAGGTGCTTCTAATGAGTACCAACAACATATGTTTTCGTTGAGAAATAAGAAAAATATTATGTGGATGCCCCCTCTTATCTGTAGCTATGATTCAACTAACCTTGGTGGCCAGTCAAGAACTGATGCCACTCCAAGCTCCTCCCCTTCTGACAAATTATCTTGGAACTGTAAACATTTCCAGTAGGGGCGTAGCACTTTTATCACATTGAGTATTGACTCATTAACACTGCAATCAAATGTGATTAAACCTTTTATACATGTGTTTCCTTCAAGAGCAGTTTGGCAAAAGAAGACTGAGTCTTCGCAAATCTTTTACTTTGTACTTTTACAAAATTAAAAACATTAAAATGTCTTCATGGCAAATAAAGCCATTTCATAAACTATAAGTACAAATGTCTTTCATTGGTCTAGATAAGAGTGGGTATCAGGTTAATAGTTTTCTTATGTCTCAACAAAAACATATGTTGTGGGTACTCATTAGAAGCACCTCAGCGAGGCACTTCTGATGAGTACCAACAAAATATGTTTTCGTGGAGAAATAAGAAAAATATCAATAGTTTTGGACTGAAAAAAGCGCCTTTACTAGAGCTACCGGTATGTCTTTTCAAGAGGTGGTTGTTATGAAGTCAAGCATATCCAATAACACAGTGATGTGAAATTTTTTAAACATGTATTTTCATCAATGCTAATCATAACGGCCATATTAGATGCACAATTAAACTGTCAGCAGCATTAACCTATCTATACATAACTGGAGATAAAATAGCATAGAAAATCCTACATGTTGCTTTTTTTAAACAATTTCAGGATGAAAAGTTATTATTAGTCTCAGGAAGAAAAGAAGGGTATCCTCCTTTGGATTCAAGAAATGGCTTCATGTACTTTCATTGGTTAGTTTTAATGCATGTATAACAGTCAATTTACATTCTATCTTAGTCTGAGCATTGGTTTCCCCCAATTACCAAATTTTGGTATACTGTGACAACTATTGTCTGGTCCTCCATAGAAAATTGAACGTCGTAACCCAAATGCAATTTATGCTGATCTGCTTTACATTTTTTTTTTATCTACAACATTGCACAAGCTTTCTTTCAGTAACAAAATTAGCTGTACATCTTTTGGGTCCTACTGTTCGCATAATTTTCCCTCTGGGTCCTTGACTAACCTCTGACAGGGAGTCATTAGTGGTTCCACCACAGGACAGGGATCTCCAAGTAAACTCTTTAAACTTAAAGCAATACCCTCTGACAGGCTCTTGATGCAATAACCACCCTGAAAACAATTTAAAACCCATTGTAGACTGAATGAACTCCTACACATTATATATTGGAAGATTCTAATTTTAATTTGAGGTATGTCAGGGTATGTAAATTAGATATTCTTAGAGAAAATTGGTTGAACTATTTGCAAACAGTGAAGACCCTGATCTGCGGCATCTGATCTGGGTCTGCACTGTTTGCCAATTACCCTTTAAGGAGTCTCCCGAATACAATGGGTTAAGAGGTTAATTCAGAGGACCTGATATACCCTGTAGGTTTTCTGCTATTTTTACAGGGGAGACAATTTTGTGGATTCCTGTTTGCTTTTCTGCCCTTCTAAATAGGGGTCTACTTTTAAAGGAAAGAATTTGTAGAGTAACACCTGACCTGCCAACACCTGTCATTATTATAAACAAGTAAACCCTTTGTCATGCTGAATAAATCAAGATGTCACGCCCACTTCTAGTTTTCAGCCAAACAGATACTTGATTCAGGTTGTTGATACAAATTCACATACTTAATGACAAACAGTGCAGAGCCAGATTAGTTGGCCAACCGATCTGGATCTACACTTTTTGCAAAGACAGGGTATATCCGGGTTTAGTAGGACAAGGGTTAAAATTCATGTAAAGAATAATGACATCATTGGACCATGATAATATGTACATCATGGTCATAAAATGATGCAGATGATTGCTGGTCATTCATCAGAAATGGAGCTGAATACTGAATTGACATAGAAATGACAAATTCATCCAATTGCAAAATATAGGACAGGGCCATAAAATGGTACTGCAGTGTTTGTAAGACCATGCATGGGAGAAAACACATACATGTACTATGTTAGATGGTAGGTGTTACATTTAATCAGGATTGAAACTAATGCCAGGGTTGAGGTAAATAAATAGAAAGAACTTTGTTGAAGTTTATGTCTTACCGCCGTAAAATATTTCAATGGTTAAGACTTCATTAAGGTTGGTCCCTAGGCAGACACCAGGGTTTATGCTAGGGTGGACATAAGTACACGGACGAATGAACCAACGGAAACTTGCACGCCTAAGTCACCCATGTTAACATGTGTGTGACAAAAATAGTTACTTTTTTAGACCATGAAAAATAGGTCCTGGTCATAAAGTCACACCACACAGATAGAGCCCTATATGATTGTAGGTGTAGTAGCTATTCGGAAAAGGACCTGAATGCTAGGGTGTTCACAAATGTTGACAAATGAACAAATGCACAGATAAACAGATGGATGGATGAAATAGACAGAAAACCAGATGCTTTTATTGCACCTTCTTACTTATGCACATGCAACAAAAAGTACTGGTACTTTATAATTTACACAACCCATTACGAAAACACTCCTATTCAAATATATAGAAAATTTCACCTCCAAAAACTGACAATTTTCAGATAAAAAAACTCCGATATTTTTCATATTTCTGCTCAAAACATAGATTGTGGTACTCGCTAGAACCGCCTCAGTGAGGCAGTTCTAACGAGTACCCACAATCTATGTTTTGAGCAGAACTAAGAAAAATAATGTATACACCTGTAAACCCCAGTTTTACAATATAAAAGTGGGGTTTAAGGGGGTCAAAATTATATAGGCATGTTTTCGTGATGATTCTCATAACAAAAAAAAAAAAAAAAAAAAAAAAAAATTAAATATTCATTACCTTTTTATCAACCATGGTTAAATACATTTTTCTATATACAATGACAGGCAAATGAAACACCAGGCAACAAAACTGACTGAGAGACAGCAATAGTAAAATAGGTCATAATATTTGCATTCTGAAAGCAAAACTCAGGTAGGGTTATTGATAAGGCAATGACTTTATTTCTCCTAGACATCAGGAAAACTTTGACCCCCTTAAACCCCACTTTTAATAGTAAAACTGGGGTTTACAGGGGTATACATTATTTTTCTTATTTCTGCTCAAGAACATAGATTGTGTGTACTCATTAGAACCACCTCGATGAGGAAGTTCTAAAAAGTACCCATAATCTATGTTTTGAGCAGAAATATGAAAAATATCAGAATTTTTATCCTAAAACTTTCAGTTTTTGGTGGTGAAATTTTCAATATATTTGAATAGGCGTGTTTCTGTAATGAAATAAGCATTGACATATCTCTTGTAAGGCTCAATATCCCATAGCTGCAGATAAGGAGCTTTTTCTCAACCAAAAGGTATTGGTATTTTTTTTTTATTTATCCATGAAAACTTATGTTGTGGTGTTACGGCATAGCACTCCTACCTTCAAAAATCTGCCTTGGCAGATTATGCATAGCTTCTAGGTATATATTCAATCTCTGACACCTGCGTCAGGGAGTCGACTCTTTGGCTCAGTGGTTAGAGCACTGGATTTTTAACCGGGAGGACCGGGTTCGAATCCCACGGCAGGCTTGAGATTTTTTTCAGCTATGCTTCATTCCTCTGTTAGGGTTTTCATGTCGTAAGATGGGGGCTTGTCCGAGATCGGACTTAACTTCGCCAGAAATGGCTTCACGTCATCATAAATGATGACTTCCTTGAAAAGGGGGAGTGTTACGGGGTAGCACTCCTACCTTCAAATATCTGCCTTGGCAGACTATGCATAGCTTCTAGGTATATATTCAATCTCTGACACCTGCATCAGGGAGTTGACTCTTTGGCTCAGTGGTTAAAGCACTGGATTTTTAACAGGGAGGACCGGGTTCGAATCCCATGATCGGCAGGAATTTTTTTCAGCTATGCTTCATTCCTTTGTTATGGCTTTCATGTCGTAAGAGTGGGTACTCATTTGAAGGGCCTCCCTCAGGTGCTTATAATGACATATGAAGATATGTTTTTGTGGAGAAGCAAACTAACTATTTATATATTTATCTGATAACCCCCTCTTATTTGGACCTATGATGTTCACAATAAAACAATTTCTTAATACTCTGGAATAACAATAAAAGAAAGAAACAACATTTAATTCACAGGGATATCCTACCTCTTGAATGAGACAGATCTTGCCCTCTGCCAGTGGGGATAAGAGGTTCACAAAATGACTGTACATGGCTGGAGTTACCTCCATCCGGCCCTGAAATAATATATGCATATTTAATATTTTATTTGATCTGGAGTTTTACAGCCTAGCCAACATTGTTAAGGTCAAGTTGAGCCACTCAGTCATCTTATACACATTCTTTCCAAGGCAAGCTTAGCACTCTAAATGGATTACCAGTACTTTGTGCATATACTTTCATCATTAACTGACAACTGCCCTTCTTAAATTAGTGATGGGGGTGAACGATCCTAGAAATTATTTTACAGATCAATCTCCACAAAAATTTAGCGACTGAGCTGAGATTCGAACTTATAACCCCTGGATCTGCAAGTCAGATGTGCTAACTGCGCTGTGGAGACCAGCGACATGTATATGATGTTGGCTGTAGACAATATATGTCAAAAGCTTTTCAATAATCATTTATCTCTAAAATTTTATCAAAGAGGGATATAGTATATTTTTAAATTAAACAAGAAAAACCCCTAACGGCATTATGGATGGGTATTTTAAATAACGATGAATGTAAGAGTTGTCTCTCTTGCATGTGAAACATCTACTGGTCCGCCTCTTCATCCCTACCAAATATGAATGCACTCCATCGAAGAATAAAGGTAACATATAACTTTGAAAAAAAAGGTTAATCAAAAGGTAAACCTCGGACAATGCTTGCCCGATGCCTGCCCAGACATTGCTATGTTAAAGGACGGCTTTTTTAAATTTAAACATTTAGCATTTACTGCCTTCAGTATAATAATAGATTAGATTAACTTTTAGATACATTTTCTCTTTTTCATCATAGTGCCATCAATGTTTCAAAATGCAGGGAAAAAATACTTTAGCCTTCCTTCTGATGATGGGTCTTCTCTAAAAGGAAAGAATTTGCTCCCCTTGGGAGCAAAGTCTTTCCTTTTAGTGAAGACCTTTCCAGAAGGGTCTTTGTGTGCAGTAACATAAATAAGAAGTTGCAAATGTTATCTCCCTTGTAAAAATAACAAAAAATCCAAGTGCATCAAGCCTCCGCAATATTTGCACAGTCTGTTTTAACATTATGAAAACACGCCTATCCAAATATATAGAAAATTTCCCTCCTAAAAATGAAAATTTTCAGATAAAAAAAAAAAAAAAAAAAAAAAAACTGGTATTTTTTCATATTTCTGCTCAAAACATAGATTGTTGGTGCTCATTAGAACTGCCTTGGCAAGGCGGTTCTAATGAGTACCCACAATCTATGTTTTTGAGCAGAAATAAGAAAAATAATGTATATCCCTGTAAACCCCAGTTTTACTATATAAAAGTGGGGTTTGAGGAGTCAAAATTATATAGGTATGTTTTTGTGATGAAGCTTGCCTTTTATTTTAGTCTAAATATGTAAAAATACATATAAAAAACATAAAATACATATATATATCAGACAAAAACATGCATTTAAAGACAAATGTGAAAAAGACGACACTTTTACTGAACAGTTAGCCCCCACTAACCTCAGGACATCCAATGGCTGCATCATATCCTGCTGACACTAACACTAGCTCTGGACAAAACTGTAATGATATAGTTGTATGACAATAATAGAAAAAGCAATCTTGAAAACTTCTGTAGATCTGTATCAAAATGACACATCCTAAGCAATGTTTCAGTTCTCAGTATCAGTGATATTAGCAATGTGCCCTCACAAATTATTTCCTGGCTGGTATCCTATGAAACTTAAAGATAAAAAGGTGTTCCATTAATTACAGAGGTGTAAACTTCCACTCACCTGCTCGCATATGCGAGTACAATATGAACTCGGGTGAGTAGAGCTTGCTCTGAGCTCGCCCTATCGGGCACGTGCATTTTTAGCCTGGCAGCAATATGCAGGAATTCGGACATTTAATATTGCCTAAAACATAATCGAGGATCTTTTTGTATCGCAACCGAAAACATTTGTTGCTATTAAGCATTTATCTCAATGAGGAAATGCTAACAAGCAGCCACAGGAAAATATATGCTGTGGGTATTTCAGCCAGTGCACCACAACACCAACAAAATGGCATGTGCACCTAGCAAAGATTCAGATCAGCCTGAGCAGAGTCTTCACTGTGTGCTCAATGGGTAGCTAAGAACCCAAGCTTTCTTCATGTGGACAACAAAGACTCTCATTAGACTGGGCAGATGCCCAGGCTGACTAAGTCTTCGCTGGGCGCACATGCCATTTTTTTGGTTTGTCGTGCATTGGCTCATTTATAATATATCTGAATCACCTAACAAGTGCCTAGATCCTATGATTTTGTAAGACCCAAATAAAGAGTATTTATCTGACTATTCCTCTTGCTATCTCTGTGAAATTCTTACAGTATTCTGATACTGAAATCTCACAGAGAGCCCAGACATGTTTTCATAAAGTCTCTTTGCATATGTCATGAGTCAGTTTCCCTTTTCATACCTCATAAGCAATGGGCAGAAGGATCTGTTGGAATACAGCCATGTAGTCACTGTTCCCACAACCTGTCTAAGAAAAATTAAAAAACAAGTTGTATTCATTCAGTTTTTACTGCTGAAGGCATACACATGAATCTCTATATACAGTCGACTCTCGTTATCTCGAATTCCAAGGGACTCACTGAAATACTTCGAGATATCCGTACCTCGACATATCAGAGTTGAGAGAGTGCAGAAAACAATAAATTGAACAACCACATTTAACAAATAAATATGTAATTTGATTCCTGAAGTTCAAAAATATATATAAAATAATGTGGAAAAGAGGAGAAATTGCTCCTTAGGAGCAATTTCTCCTCTTTTCCACATTATTTTGTTACCTGTTGTCATAGTTTCATGTTAAAACAGGGACCAGATTTTCACTTCGAGATAAGCGGTACTTCAAAATAAGCGAGTTCGAGATAACGAGGTTCGACTGTACATGCACAACACATTTGTCAATAAAAAAGTGTTGATATTTTTTCTGATTTCTCCACAAAAACATGCTGTTGCTATTCATTAGAAGTGCCTCACAGGAATGCTCTAATGAGTATTTACAACAAATGGTTTTTGTGGAATAATAGGAAAATAATAAGTGCTCCCACTTATTTGAAGCTATGTAAAGAGTAGCTTTACTTTTATTAATATGTAACCTTTACCAAACTATGGACAAATTCAGATGACTGATGATATTTTTTTTTTATCATAGAAAATAGGCTTTGACATTTCATGCAAATTGTCTCCTTAGGAGACAATTTGTATGAAATGTCAAATCCTATTTTCTGGGAAAAATAAGAAAAATATTTCAAAATGTCATCCACTGAAATTTTTACCCAGCATGCTAGTGTTATTTTGAAATGTATTACATAAAATGGCTGCTTAACCCTTGTCCTGCTGAACTCGGATATACCCTGCCTTTGCAAACAGTGTAGATCCAGGTCAGTTGGCTTCTGAAGAAGCCAACTGATCTGGATCTGCACTGTTTGCCATTAAGTATGTGAATTTATAGCAATAATCTGGATCAAGAAATCCGATTGGCTGAGAATTAGAAATGGGAGTGGCATCTTAATTTATTCAGCAGGACAAGGTTTAATGTATCTACCCCATATATGTGGAAGATTATCTTGAGCAAATAGTACAGATCCAGATCAAACTGCTCCTAAAAGGAGTATTTTGATCAAGGTCTGCTCTGCTTCATTATATGCATTGTTATACACACTATTAGGCAGTCAAATGGACTTCATTAAGAAAACACGTCTATTGAAATATATTGAAAAGTTTACAACCAAAGAAAGGAAAATTTTCAGATAAAAAATGCTGATATTTTTTATATTTTTGCTAAAAACATAGATTGTGGGTACTCATTAGAACTGCCTCAGTGAGGCAGTTCTAATGAGTACCCACAATCTATGTTTTTTGCAAAATAAGAAATAAAGTATACCACCCAGTAAACCCCAGTTTTACTACATAAAAGTGGGATTAAGGGGGTCAAAATTATATAGGCATGTTTTCTTGATGTGTTCAAACTATACAGTAAGTATAGTAAGACTTCAATGATTTGAACACCGATGGCTGATTTACCGTGGCTGATTCTAACTCCTTTTTGAGTCCCTAGAATATGCTTCTGATAGCTCAAGAAAAGATTAATTAAGGGATAGTATAGGGAATTTTTTTATTCTATCATGAAAAAAGTATGTCGAGTATACTCATTAAAACTGCATCATCAAGACAATTCTAATGAGTACACTCAACATACCATTATTTTATAGAAGATCACAAAGACATCCTTAAATTTTCGCCATTTGCCTCCTTACTGGTACTAAGATTAACCGTCAGTAGCCCGAACTACATGTCAAGAACAAATTTCCCTCGTCCCAAAGATGTTTGAGCCATTGAAATTTGACTGTAGTTACAAAATCCAACTATTTGGGGTAAATACACTGCAAACCTTTACACCAAACAGGTATCCAGTTTAATCCTTAAAACGCCAAGAAAACCTGCATCTTAAAATGTCGTCTGTTTATGTTGTCTGCTGAATATTCTTGCAAACTTTTCAAACATATTTTTGCATACAGCAAACAGTGTGGACCCAGATCAGACTGCACCTAGAGGAGCAGTCTGATCTGGGTCCACACTGTTTGCAAAAATGACTTTTAAAATCACAAGCAGATGAAAAGGCAGACCACAGTTGTTGTGACTGGCAGTTTAAGGGTTAATTATTTCTCACTTCTATCCAAAATGTATGTTGTAGGTGCAAAGCACTTCTAATGATTACCCACAACATACATTTTTGTGAATATCAACATTTCTTGGGTATGAAAATGCATCTTATCTAGAGCTATGGACTGTATCCAAATGTCATTGTAACTAGCATATAACCTGTTGCATGCAGGCTGATCTGATAAGTTATGTTTTAACCCCTGTCCTGCTGAATAAATTTAGATGGTACACCCTTTTCAAATTTTCAGCCAATCAGATTACTTGATCCAGATTGTTGATGTAAATTCACATACTGAATCGCAAACAGTGCAGATCTAGATCAGTTGGCTTCTTAGAAGCCAACTGATCTGGATCTACACTGTTTGCAAAGGCAGGGTATATCCAGGTTCAGCAGGACAAGGGTTATACAGCACTAGAGGTGATGGCAACATCTGTAAAATTCTGGAATTAAGCTCCCCTCCCCACTGACCATTCCAAGGAGGTTTTTTTTTTTTTTTTATTTTGCACTTTACACATACTTGTCATATTGGTATTTCTGTGTGGTGTGTTCAAGGTTGTTATGGGATGTGTTTTCATGTCACTTCTAATTTTGGTGGCTCAAGAGTCAAGACGGCTGCACACATTGCTATTGTTTTCCGCTTTTTCATATAAAAATTTCATACATGTATATGGTTATATGGTAACATTAAACCTTTAATCTTATAAAGTGATGAATGCAATATTTCTGGGAAAAATGGAGGCAAAAACAAACACAATATATACTCTTCCAGAGATGGCAAATGCTAAAATTGTTTTCTCTATCATCTGAAAACTTAAGGTGTCTTCTCTAAAACAATAGAAAATGCTCTCCTTTGGAACAAATTTCTTTTCATTACTGCTTACCGCTTTCCAGAAGAGGACTGGTGGTTAGGAATGCAAATAGATATTCACAAAAGTTATCTCCCTAATAGAAAATCTAGTCCCTTAAATGGAGTCTGCTATGATCTAAATTCAGCAGGGTATGTGTTAACCTGTAGACTACAGGTTAACACATATCCTGCTGAATTTAGATCATTGCAAACTCCATTTAAGGGACTAGATTTTCTATACAGGTCCTGTAGTACACTAGGTAAAATGAGCAGGCAACAAATGAATGACATTTTTTTTCTTCTTTCAGAGAAAATAAGCATAGCTCTAGGTAAAAAGTGTTATCTTGATTATTATTTCTTATTTATCCAAAAAAATGTGTTATGAGTACTCATCAGATGTGCCTCACTGAGGCACATCTAATGAGTCCCAATACCATGTATTCATGAAACTGTAAGTAAAATATCAATAATTTTGGTTCAGTAAACCCTTTATCAAGAAATAATGCTAGAGATTTCATTAAAACTGTCTCCAGCAATAATTTGAGTGAAATGGGATCTTATTTTGTGAAAATAAGAACAATGTCTAAAACTGTGCTGACTGCTGGCTAGCATTAAAAACAAGCTCTAAAAAAACATTGCTCCAGATAAGAGGGGATCTCCACATAATATTTTTCTTATCTCTCCACAAAAACATATGTTGTGGGAATTCATCGGCAGCACCTTAGAGGCACTTCAAAATGAGTACCCACAACATGTTTTCATGGAGAAATAAGAAAAATATCAGGGCCCAGTTGTCCAAAACTAATGATGTCGTTAGTTAACGTATCGTTAAAACTTTGATCATTAAATATGGCATATATGCTAATATTTTTGCTGAAAAAAATGTGAGTAGCTTTTGCATTTGCAAAAGCTACTCACATTTTTTCTGCAAAAATACCTGTGAATTAGATATTGTACTTACTAGAACAGTTAACATTTTGACCACTAACAAGCTCGTTAAGCTAATGATGCTTTGAACAACTGGGCCCAGTACTCCATGCTTGAAAAAAGGTGCCTTACCCAAAGCTATACAAAATAGAAATTTTATCTTACTTTGTTGAGAGGAACATTAATATTGTAACCAAGTCCTTTTCCTGTACCAATATAATCATAGTCGGACTCTCTCAGAAAAGGCCATTCTAATCCATACTCATAGAGATGAATGGAAAAATACAAAACCCTGTAACAATTTAAATACCATATTTTCACACAGCATTTTGTTGTGAATAGCTCTGGATACTAAGGGATATCAGGGCCCAGTTGTTCCAAGCTTTGTTAGCTTAATGAGCTGTAAGTGGTCAAAATGTTAACTGTTCAAGTAAATATGATATCAAATTCACAGGTACTTTTGCTGAAAAAATGTGAGTAGCTTTTGCAAATGCAAAAGCTACTCACATTTTTACAGCAAAAATATTAGTGTATCAAGCCATATTTGATGATCAAAGTTTTAACCATACGTTAATTAACGACATTGTTAGTTTTGAACAACTGAGCCCAGGTAATTTTTTTTTTTTTATTTCTCCATGAAAATATATTGTGGCTACTCATAAGAAGTGCCTCCTCAGGTGCCTCTAATGAGTACCAACAATATATGTTTTCATGAAGCAATGAAAAGTATCAATATAAATGGGTTGGAAAAAGCACCTTATCACAATGTTACACATTAGCACATAGTAAAATGCATTTGTTCAAATATTAGGACATGTAAGGAGTTAATGTATCTTGAATATTTATGATATATATGGTACACACATATCTTTTTATAATAAGCATTTAAAGGGGAACGCAATATAAGTTGTAAGTATATCTTGGAGTAAAGTGCTTAACAAGCCATTTATTTTTACTCAAGAGTTTTCAAAATCGTCCTAGAAATAAGGAAGTTATGGTGGTTTCAATATATTTAAAATGGCTGTCATGGATGCCGCCATATTGTAAGCTTTGTGACGTCAAACAGCCCAAATTAAATATGCAAAACCAAACTATAAAGGGTTTTTAAGAATAATTTTGCTACAGTTTTTTTTTATAATCTTTTAATTCTAGTGACAAGCAATCATTTCCCCCAAAATAAACAAACTTTATGAAAGTAACTACCTTTATGAAACAAATTTTAATTTTTATGAAACCTCATTAAATATTAAATGGTGACGCCCATTCCACCAATATTTAAATATTCAATTGTCTATAACTCACTTAATTTTCCACCGATTTTGATCAAATTTGTGTCAAAATTCATTGTTTGTAAAGTTCTTTACTATAAAGCACAATACATTTTAAGGTTGTGTTCCCCTTTAAATGTAAAATGAATTCTAATCAGATTCACAGTACTAATACACCTGATTGTTTATGCTTTAAAGCTTAGCATGCTGAGCCTTGATGGTGAAAGAGACTTTTTTAAAAACTTTATCTAGAAGTTTCTTAACATGTCTATGACCATCAGAAGTGTTCTCATCATAGTAAAATGCAAATTCTTTTGAAAAATCTATGCAATAGACTAGTTTAGGTCAGATTGCTCACCTGACCCCAAGTATCAGCATTGTACATTCAACATAAGCATTGTACATTTAACATTGCATTAATTGGCATTATAATGCTTCATCACTGCTATAGAAGTACTTAAGACTTGAAATAAATGAGCCTGATTCCTCACATTTTTTGCATTTCTGGCTGTCATGTACATGTATATTTCAGTGTACCAACCTTGGGTCATCATAGAATAAATACTGTGTCCCTTGTCCATGGTGAACATCCCAATCCACAATCAGAACCCTGAAAGAGACAATAATATCAAATGGAATATACAAACACATAGCTCCAGATAAGGCACTGAAAAGTATTGATAGTTTTCTTATTTCTTGACTAAAGCATACGATCATCATTTGAAGTGCCTTAGTGAGGCACTTCTAACGTGTATCCACATAATTCGAGGGTTGATCGCAAGACTGTAGCAAGTCAGATGGTTGTTTTTCCTAATACCTAATCTCCTCACCATGAAGGCGTTATGAAGATTACATTTTTTTCTGTAAACAAAGGAAATTTAGGTGCCATTGCTCGTATGAGCAATGGCACCTAAATTTGCATTGTTTACAAAGGGGTCAAAGTTGCCCCTAAACAAGGGTTTCAAAAATATGTTCTAGTTACTACAGTCTTGCGCTCAACCCTTAATATGTTCCTGTCAAAATGATAAAAATAATCTTTATGTAACCAAGGACCACAACTAAATTGAAAAGTAACAATATTGGCCTATTTTCTATCTCAACCAAGTTCCAGTCAAACAAGGGCCATAATTCCATTGAAAAGTAATGATATTGGGTCATTTTCTATCTCCACCTAATTCTAGTCAATAATATCAATGTGTACATAAAACCTGATCAAAAGCCATCAATTTGTTTTCAAGATATCAAGCAGCAAGAACTCAATTCTGATATCAATCAAGGACCATAACTCAAAAACTAACAAAATTGGCCCCTTTAATATCCCAACCTAGATCTAGTTAATATCAATGCGTATTTTAAATTTGATCCGAAATCCATTTACTTGTCCTCTAGACACTGAAAAAAAAAATAAAACCTTGATCCCAAAAAACGCCATAAATCTGTGGAGATTAAAGAAAGTTCCCATTTATAATCCCAAACCTCCTAAATATTGATGCAAAATTTCAAGAAAATTCATAAAAATATTCAAGTTGGGGAGCAGAAATGAAGCTATGATGGATGAATGTTCAAACAGTATAACATAATACCCCACCACTATCATGTGATGGGGTATAAAAATGTATATATTTGTTGTAAGTATGATATTAACTCTAGTCATAGTTCTTGATAAGAGGGATATCAGGGCCCAGTTGTTCAAAGCATTATTAGCTTAACAAGCTGGTTAGTGGTCAAAATATTAATTGTTCTAGTAAAGTACAATATCTAATTCACAGGTGTTTTTGCTGAAAAAATGTGAGTAGCTTTTGCATTATATCTATGCAAAAGCTACTGACATTTTTTTTCAGCAAAAATATTAGCGTATATGCCATATTTAATGATCAAAGTTTTAAAGATACATTAACTAACAACATCGTTAGTTTTGAATAACTGGGTCCAGGTAAATATTTTTCTCATTTTCCACCAAAACACATGCGAGTATACATTAGAAATGCCTCACTAGGGCATTTCTAAAGAATAACCATACTATATGTGTTTGTGGAGAAGTAAGAAAAATACTAAGTGGATACCTCCTCTTATCTGGAGCTTTGCTATACCTTTTGAGACCAAACTTGTCCAGTGCCATCTGAGCTGCAATGGCAACATTATTGACATAACAGTAACCACAACAGGAATTATACATGGCATGATGTCCTGGTGGTCGTATCACAGCCATACCATTTTGTACCTAAATGAAATAATAAATAGGATATTCACATGAATGGATATTAAATGTTCAAGGGAAATCACTCAGAGAAGAAAGTATTTGCCTTGCTTCTCAAAGGAGGCTACTCTTAAATGAAAAAAACAATCTACATGCACTCCTACCCCTCCAAAGAGGGATTAAATTCTTTCCTTTAAACTGCCATACAGTCTATAAAAGGATGTGGTGATATCTGTCCATTAGTTAATCTTTTGCTTGGTAAACTGTATCTCCTCTGAGAGTGCTTATTTTCCTGAATCTTGCTACATATCTCTAGATAAGGTGCTTTTTTCAATATTTTTCTTATTTCTCCACGAAAACATATGATATGTTGGGGTACTCACTTGAAGAGCCTCAGAGGCACTTCAAAACAGGTACCCACAATGTAATAACGATGTTTTTGTGGAGGAATAAGAAAAAAAATATGTAGATACCCACTTTTATCTGGATCCATGCTGCTAGGGATATTCCACTAAAGGTCCAGCTGTGTATAACAAAAAATGGTTCCAGTCCATCAACCAATATGGCTGTTGGCGGCGCTGTCTGGTTGTGGCACCTTTCATTATTCTCATTTTCACATCTCCTTTGGAACTACTGGATTGTGGGAAACTTGCAAATGTTTCTCTCTCAAGATCTAGTTACATGTATGTCTAAATGAAATTTCTTCCAGCTGACCAAGTGAAATTTCTATACATCAGTGTCTTTTGCCTATAGCTTTAATGGTTAAAGCCAAAATTTAATAAAACTCATAAAGCTTTTCCTAATGGCTGCATCATTGTCTCCCATTTAGAAAACTTTAAACAGCCATAGCTTTTTGACTAAATGAATGAGTTTTATCACTTATTCACCAATTATTATAACTGAGCTTGGGCACAGCAATTCCTACAAGACTACATGTAAGCCCAGTAAAGTCTCAGATCAGCCTACATATCTGCACAGTTTGATTTGTCATTACAAAAACACGCCTATTCAAATATACCTTATTTGATCTAATTACTGCACATATAATTATAAGCCCACGGTCAAGCAATTCGGTAATCTTCAGATTACAGCCAGTGTACTTTTTATTTACTTCTTTATAAAGGCATATGTTGTGGTTACCCATTTGAGTTGCATTGACTTGTCAATGCAATTCAAATGAGTATCCATAACATATACTTATATCAAGAAATCAGAAATAAAAAACACAAAAAAACATCGCATAAGCATCATTAGATAAGTTCGTTGCTGATTTTTTAGTGTACCCTAGTATACATAGATACATATTTTACCACAAGTTTTCCCAATAATTTTGAAAAAACCTAAGCACACTGTGCATTAATTAGGTCAAATAGGGTGTTGAAAATTTTACAACCAAACACAGAAAATCTTCAGATACTTTTCATATTCCTGCTCAAAACATAGATTTTGGGTACTCTCTGAGGCGGTTCTAACGAGTACCCACAATCTATGTTTTTTTTGGCAAAATAAGAAAAATAATGTATACCTCTGTAAACCCCAGTTTTACTATATAAAAGTGGGGTTTAAGGGGGTCAAAATTATATAGGCATGTTTTCTTGATGCTTTGCAGGGCACTCTGTGGGTAGCCAAGGATCCAAAGCTTCTGGTAGACAGCAAAAACTGCTCAGACTGAGCAGATGCACAAGCTGATCTGAGTCTTCTCTAAATGCACATGCAATCGTAGGAAATGCTGTGACTCAGCTCATTTTTCAGAGATGAATTTACAGAACAAGAACAGATCAGTTTTTGTTATGCCTACAGTAAAATTTCACTATTAAGACCACCAGAAATTAACCAGTAAAAGGGTAATTGACAAACAGTGCAGACCAGGATCAGATGCCACAGAATGCGGCATCTGATCAGGGTCTCCACTATTTAGAAATAGTTTAACCATTTTTCTCTAGGAATATGTAAATCTCATAGCTGGGCATACCTAAAATTGAAATTGGACTCTTCCAATATATAGTGTGGGAGAGTCTATTCAGTATACAATGGGTTAAGACCACTCTGCTATTAACCCATTTATGCCTGAATATTTTCAATAAACTCTCCCATCATTAACTTTAGAAGGGTCCATTGTATAGTCAAAGGGGTGTTATTTAGAAATTGTCATAGTTGCTTTTATTATTGAAACTTTGTGTTTTGCAAACAGTGTAGATCCTGATCCTGGGTCTACACTGTTTGCCAATGTCCCTTCTATGGTAAGCTAGACATAAATGGGTTAAAGACAGCTTTTGCCAGTCCCAAATTATTCCTTTCTTACTATCCTATATTCAATATTAAGACCACCCAACTAAGAGACCACTTTTATCCCTTAAACTGCCAATCACAACAATTATCGTCTGCTTTGTCATCTGCTTGTTATTTTAAAAGTCATTTTTGCGAACAGTGTGGACTCAGATCAGACTGCTCCTCTAGGAGCAGTCTGATCTGGGTCCACACTGTTTGCCTGTATGCAAAAGTAGGTTTGAAAAGTTTGCAAGAATATTCAGCAGATGACATAAACAGACAACATTTTCAGATGCAGGTTTTCTTGGCGTTTTAAAGGTTTAGCAGTCCCAAAGGTAGTCTCTTTAGAAGAATTTTACTGCATTTTCTGAAAAATAGTTGACTGATTATTTGAGTTGATGTTTTATGGCCCAGTCAACACATTAGGGCCATGTCGAGTCGGTCAGTTTATCTAACTACATGTTTATTAGGCAGGCTTAGTCCTCTAAGCGATTAACCAGTGCTTGTGCACATTCTTTCACTAGAAGCTGACAACTGCCCTTCTTGAATCAGCCGAAGGGAGAGAATGACCGTAGAAAATATTTTATGATCAATCTCCGTGAAAGAATGTTGCTGAGCCTGGCGGGGATCGTACCTGCGACCTCCTGATCACGAGTTGGATGCGCATCCAACTGGGCCTCTGAGGTTGGCTTCTAAAAAAGACATGCATATTTTAATCTTTAGCATATTTTCTTACCTCTTGTTTCAAAACTGCTTCAACTAGGTTTAATGTTCCTCCTAGAGCAAGTCTAGCATTCTCAAAGCTATGCTGGAAGATAAAAAAAAAAAATATTTATTACCACAAATGTATACTTATTTTTATTTCTCCATGAACATGTAAATTATGGTTAATTATCAGAAGTGCCTCATTGAGGTGCTTCTAATGAGTACCCACAATATGTATTTTCATGAACAAATGAGAACAATTTTAACCCTTAAAGTGCCATGCAAAAATTTGTAGCAGACATTTTGAATTTTTTATTTATTATTATTTATTTTTCTGAGAAAAAAGTCTTGACATTTCATGTGAATCATCTGCTTGGCAGATGATTCACATGAAATGTCAAGACTTTATTCTCTGAAAAAAATAAAAGTAAAATTGTTTTCTTCTGCAGTTGTGATTGGCGCTTTAAGGGTTAACACTTTTTGACTGAAAAAGGGTCCTTCTCTTACGCTTGACAAACACTATGATTGTTGAATGAAAAGAAATACTGGACATTGCTGAATGTAAATTTTTATTATGGTGAATAGCAAAGTTCTTGACCTCACTATGAAAAATGGTCTTTAACTGTTCTCATACTCATTTAAAACTACATTTGTCCTAATTATCTCAAACATTATAGCAAGCGCAGCTCAAGACGCGCTAAGCGCGTCACAAACTAAGTGAGCTCTACGGTAGAGAATATGATCAAGGAAAAGTAACATACAACGATATATACTTTCAGCAGAAATCGCTCTGACCAATTTTCTTCCCGTTTTCTTCCTGGAAGTTGAAAAGACTGGAGCAGACTTGATACTAATAAGCGTCACAAAGTGACAAGAAACGAGTGTCAATAAGTGTCACGAACATATATTGCTGATTATTTTTATTATTTATTTACATATATTTTTATATACTGATAGTCATTCTTTAATGATGCTGTGAAGGACTTTTGAAGAGACTACAGATAGGGTCTGCGCTGTGCTCGCATTTAGGCTAAGCCTATTTTTATATTAGCTCTAGATACATGTAAGAGGGGTTGATGATGATGATGGTTTGGTGTTTCATATCCCTTTCAACATTATTTTAGTCATATCGAGACAATGGAAGGATGATAATGAAAAACTCTGTACAATGAAGTGCCATGCAGTCAATGGGCTAAATTCGGCCTCCAGTGGGATTCCAACAGGGGACATAATCTAAAGTTGGAAGCATCCTTCAGACTTAAAGAGATGTATCCTGATATTTTTTTTTTCTTATTTCTTCATGAAGACTTACACTTGGAGTACTCACTGAAATTACTTCCAATGACTACTGGCAATATATGTTTTAATGTAGAAATAAAAAAAACAAGAAAAATGCCTAACGGCATTATGGATGGGTTTTTAAAATAACAAAGAAAGTGAGAGTTGTCTCTCTTGCACATGAAACACCTACTGGTCCTCCGCTCTGTCCCTACCAAATATGAAAGAAATCCACTGAACCATAAAGGTAACATATAACTTTGAAAAAAGGTTAACCAAAAGGTTAACATGGACGACACCCACCCACCCAGACATCACTTTTTTTAAAGGATGGATTTTTTTGAAGGAAAAAACAAACGTCCAAGAATAGTAGGAGCATTTTGACCAGAAAAGCATCTTATCAACACAAATGAATGTTAAACCATTACGAAAAACACGCCTATTCAAGTATACTGAAAATTTCACCACCAAAAACTGTAAGTTTTCAGATGAAAATTCTAATATTTTTTTCATATTTCTGCTCAAAACATAGATTGTGGGTACTCGTTAGAACTGCCTCGGCGAGGCGGTTCTAACGAGTACCCACAATCTATGTTTTTGAGCAGAAATAAGAAAAATAATGTATACCCCTGTAAACCCCAGTTTTACTATTTAAAAGTGGGGTTTAAAGGGGTCAGAATTATATAGGTATGTTTTCGTGATGTTTACCCCTTTACGGGCAATTTCAGCAGATGACAAATTGATAATTTTTTCCTTATTTTTCTTTCCCAGAAAATAGACTGACATTCCATATTGATCTGCTAGGAATTAACTATGAAGGACTTACTGACCTGCTAATCATGAACAATACTAGTCAAAAATTCTAACAGGCCACCATTTGGCTAAATCCTCCATAAACAGTATTTGACGTTTTCTATTAAGAAAAAGATTGGCTGATAAACTTTTAAGATTTTTCACTGAATAAATCATCAGGATAGCAATACTCAAAATCTTGAGAAGGCTGGAAATGGAATGGTCTAATTGTTCTTATGTTACAGACTGACTAAGCTTCCACTGAGGTGTATGGAAAATTACAAAATTCAAAATTTTGAAACTTCATTGTCATTTTCTTGCTTTGCACTTCAAAAGAGCTGCTGGTTTTAACGTTAGTGATGATGCTTCAACTGTGGCTGTTTATTTTTTGGAATTTAAATTCATAGAATAAGGATAGCGCATGTGCATTTAATGCTTTTTAAATTTTGCTAGAAAACTGCATATTAATCTCAAAACTGCCTTAATCTTTGCCAGCTAATCATATTAGATTGTCTAGAAAACTATTTTAGACCAAGTTTATTTCAATCCATTCACATAAACAGGATTTACCAAGAAAACAAAATTGGCCACTTAGATGATTTGCTTAGTATATGCTAGACTTACTGGCCTGCTAACCATTAACTATGGTGGACTTACTGGTCTGTTAAAACATTAACTATGGTGAGCTTACTAGCCTGTTAAGCGTGAACTTTGGTGGACTTACTGGATGGAAGTAGATGAAATCATACTGTTGTGATATTTCTTTCAACTCTTCCTCAGACATCTTACTAGTTTGGCTTAGTTTCTCCACATGTTCTTTTGCATGAAGCATCTTCATCTCACCGTCTGTTGCCTCTCTGCACTGGAATAGAAGAAATTTGCAGAAAGACATCAGCATTCACAAGGCTATTGATAAAGCACTTTGTTTTCTAATCCATGAAAATAAATGTTATGGGTACTTATCAGAATGATGAGTATCTAATTGGAATATGTTAGAACTTTTCAAGGTGTGGCTGAAATCGATCAAATAAGACCAAATACAGTCAAACATCGATGGCTCGAACACCGATGGCTCGTTTACCATGGCTAATTCGAACTAGTTTTTGAGTCCCTACGAAATTCTTCCAATAGCTCAAGAAAACAAACATTTAAGAAAATTTTCTTATTTTATCGTGAAATTGTATGTTGTGTGTACTCATTAGAATTGCCTCATCAAGGCAATTCTAATGAGTACACTCAACATACAATCACTGTGTAGAAAATCAAAAAGATTTCCCTAAATTATCGCCATTTGCTTCCATGATTAAGTGCCATGATTAAGCCTCAGTGACTCGAACTACCCATGTCCCGAACGACTTTCTATAGTCCCAAACATGTTCGAGCCATTGAGGTTCGACCGCATGTGTGTTTAGGGTAACAAGTTAGAAAAAAAATAGGTAGGGTAGGTTTGTTTGTTTGTTTGTGTTGAGGTTTTACGACCCAGTCAACCCAATGGGGTCATGTCAAGCGCGGTCAGTTTACCTAACCAGACGTTTACTGGGCAGGCTTAGTCCTCTAAGCGGTTAACCAGTATTGTGCACATTTTTTCGCCAGAAACTGACAACTGCCCTTCTTGAATCAGCAGAAGGGAGAGAATGACCGTAGAAAATATTTCATGATCAATCTCCACGAAAGAATGTTGCCGACCTCGGAGGGGGTTGACTGGTCTCCAGTCGGACGGCGCATCCAACTGATCCACCGAGGCCAGCAGGTAGGGTAGTGAGGGATTATTATTTAATCTTCATTTACATTTTTTATATAGAATTAATCCAAATTTATCAAATATATTTAAGCTCTTCTGCATAATTCACATAAAATTTAATCAAGTCTGTTTGACTACCCTTTGATGTGTCTACGAAGTACTGATAGAGTGGTAAACAGTGTAGACCCTGATCAGCTTGTCCGAATATTTGGCATAAATGGTAGCATAATTCTTTTTTATCCCAGTTACTCTTATTTTTGTATTTGCTTTAATTTACAAATCTATTTATTTATTTTTTCTTTTATTTTATTTTTATTTTATTTATTTATTTATTTTTTTTTTTGAGAAAACATGACAAAATGCTAGATTTCACCAGGAACATTAGGTAGGGTAGAGTTACCCTCTTTTTGTTTGGCCTAAATGATTAAAATGTACAAGAAGGTCTTAGAACTTTTGCCAGCAGAAAAAAATCTTTGCCTGACATGTCCGGAGGTACTATTGATTTTTCAATACAGGCCAAATAAAAAGATATATGTGTTTCAGGTTACATGGAATTTTAAAATATGGAATTTTAAAACAGGGATGGTAGGTTGGAAAATATTTTTTAATTTTGTGAAAAGTTTTTATATGAGGTTAATAGGAAAACAATATGGCTGAACATAGAAATCCCCCATAAAACCTTAAAAAAAACTTTAGGGTTGGTGGGGAAAAATTAAGCACCATTGGGCAACCTGAACCACACACTTTTTTATGTTAGGCCATATATAAGACGGAGGAGTATGTTTTTGTTGGAAAAAAAGAAAAGTATCAATTATAATGTTTGACTGAAAAAGTTCATCACCTTAAATAAATCTGAATCTGACCCACCTTGATCTCTTTGCATCTTTCAACCAATTTATATTTCTGGCAAACAGCAAATGGTTCTGTAACTCTCTCTGGTTTCTCAGAAAAATCCTCATTCCATATGTGATAATGTCTGCTCAGCCTGTTGTCATACACAAAGCCAGTTCTAGAAATATAAAGAAAAGTGGAAAACACATTTAAAGAAAATCTACTGTAGTGTGTGTTTCTCTTAAATTGAGACAACAGGAAAGCTGTCATTTAAGGTAATGGATACACTTGTACAGTTTTGTCACCATGTTCTAAAGGGAGACAACTGCTGCAGACAGATAGTTACCTCCCTTATTTTCAAAAAAAAAAAAAGAGAAAAACTTTCTATAATGGGGACTACTCTTAAAGAAAGAAATTGCTCCTGCAACAAATCATACAATACCTATATCATAAATTCTTTCCCTTAAGAGTAACGACCTACCCCTGCTCACCCTCCCCCCACCCCACCCCAATGAAAAGGGAAGAAAATACATGTGTATTTCCATGTTAAGAGTTATTCCCCTTAGAGGTGCATCTATTCCCCTTTAAATTGGGCATCATAAATGAAGTTTGTGAATGCCAAAAATAGAAGTGTGCAAGGATTTATTTGGTAATTTCATCTGCTGATGGTGCAAAGGATAAAGCAGCTAAGTTTACTTCTTTGGCGAGACCTAGGGACTAACTTCCCATTTCACAGGTCCTGGTGAATGAATGTCATCTGACGTGTCACCAGTTAAGGATAATCTGTCAGCTGCCCAAACATGGCAGCGGAATTTGCCACCTCTATACACTTGGACCCAATATACACTGGACTAGTAACTATGGTATAGGTATTGTATTTATTGGAAATATGTTGTCGTGGCTAAGTTTTCATAATTTTGTATGATGAACTTTAAATGCTCATATTTCATTTATTTCTCCAAATATCTGAGATCTGTTTTCAAAAAGCAATAGTTCAATATATTACCTTTAAGACAGCAGCGTTATATTTAAGGAAAATCAAGCATTTTTTGTAAACATCAACGAGAAACCTAGGTACCCATTTTATCTATTTTCGGCACTTTTAGCAAAAAATCATCAGAAATTCACCCAAAATGATGGTATAACTTCAATTTTATTCATTGTGACTTAATATTTTTTCAACCAAGCCTATTAAAAACAATTTATTACAACTTCAGTTATTATCCAAAATCATTTTTAATGAGCACAGTGCTGTAAAATAGCACTAAAATCAAGCCACGACAACATATTTTGGCAGTTCCATTAGTGACAAGTCCGGGTATTATTAGGTCTGAGCTATACGTCATCATAAAATATCAACAAAAATCACAAATTCAGCTGGTAACTTAAATGTAAGGCATATCAAGTAGTTATCAAGAGATAAAAATGCATTTTATAAGAATGAAAACACTAACCTTCTAACTTGTGCAAATTTGGGAGCAAAAAGTTCCCTTTTCTTTTTCATGACTCATAAAATACTAACGTCAGTTTGTTTTACAATGTTCCGTCTACAGCAGCTGGAAATTAAAATATAAAAAAAATTTCAAATAAAAACACAATAGGCCTATGTCCGTAGGTACCAAACTGATACACAAAACTAAAATCTTGTCCTTTCATGTATATAACAGACTGGATACTAGTTTGTATTCTATCTGCACGTGCAAGGGGGACAGTTAAGTACCAGGGTTCGCGTTACCGATCGCCATTGTCGCCATTTGCGCAGAAAAATAAAATTTGGCACAAAAAATCATAAATTGGCGAAAACAAGTGGCGAAAAAAACATCGCCTGAATTACCTGCTACTGAGCCATATAATTGTCGCGAGTGTCTATCGCACCTTACTTGATTGTATAATTCGCTAATTAACAACTCAATCTGAATTTGATGAAAGCGATATAAGGTCATGTGCCGTGATGGGCAGTTTGACAGTAGCTCCGCCCACTTTCCACGCCTTTCGTCCTCAATATTCATGACGCTCTGCCGAAACTACCAATCAGGAATTAATGTCAGAGTCGCATCGCCTACGTCACGGAAATTTACCCAGAATGTAATCACGTTGAATCCTTTGTCAAACACAAAGATGGAAACAATTTGATTACACGAGAAATAATTATTGTCATTAATCGGTTCAGCTTATTGAAGCGGTAAGTACACTTTCACAGTGCCGACTTTAATTAAGCATGTTTTGGTACCGTCTTATGAGCCTTAATTTTATTTGGCGATCAACGAACGTCGTCCCGAAAAAAAAAAAAAAAAAAAAAAAAAAAAACACGAATAAATGCTTCGGAGGCGGACGCATTAGTCTCCGATGTTCTAGTTTCGAGTATCGAACGTGAAATGGGTCCCCAAATAAATTTGCCCATTTGAAGTAATATTATTTCTACGATGGTCCGGATCGCGCATTAGATCCCCACAGATTGTAGCGATTTATCATGAAACACATGTATTTGCTACAGTCATTCGCTCTTTCCACTACTTCAAGATTGGCAGTTACAAGTTTCTTACGGAAGGGTGTTCAATGTACTGGCTAACCGCTTATTGTATAAGCATGACCCCTCTTTTTTATTGGCGCGATTCATAAAAAAAATGCTGTTCCCCATTCCATTTTGCTTAGACCCGATTCGTAAAGCAATGGCAGTTAACTCCCTTTTAAGTCAGTTGCAGTTAGCTCCCTTAAAACAGTAAAACCTGCTGTAGAAGAAACTTACCCCGCATTTATCAGGGTACAAATGAATATTGTCACGTTATTCTCTCACAGTATAATACATTAATAATATTATATTTATTGGCTTATACAACACTTTTCACAACTTTTGTTTCCATGTAAAGTGTTCTATTTTTTGTGACTTCATCATTCGATATGCAAAACAAAGACTTATTATTAATTCATGACATTGTAATTAATTTATTACAGCAGAAGTTTTAAAAATCAGTGTGAGAATTAATTTCCCCACACATTTCACACTATACTGATTCTTGAATCTACTGCTGCAATTAAAGGAATCAGTAAATGAACACCTTTTTTTCTGACAAGATAATTCTTTGGCGAAAAATGACCAAAATTTGGCTCAAAATCTGGCTTAAAGTTAAAGAAAATGGCACAAAAAAAATCAAATTGGCGAAAATGGTGGCGAAAGAAAAAAAAATCCTAGTGCGAACCCTGAGTACAGTATATATGTACAGTCAATGTACATTGTTTAGAGCTGTTTCAGAAGCCAAGAAGGTAGCCAAGGTGTGCCTTTATTTGAATGAATTTGAATATTTTATTTTACGGCTGCCTAAGATGGAACATTGTAAAACAAACTGACATTAGTATTTTATTTATTCATGAAAAAGAAAAAGGAAATGTTTTGTCTCAAATTTACACAAGTTAGAACGTAAGTTTTTTCAAACTTATAAAATGCATTTTCATCTATTAATAACCACTTGATATACCCTGACATTTAAGTTATCAATTCAATGTGTGAGACAAGCTATTCATTTGTGAGTTTTGTTGATATTTTATGATGACATCAAAGACGTATAAAATTATTATTTATGTCCTTGATGACATGTAGTGATGGCAAATTCCGCCACCTTGTTTGGTAAGCCGGCAGATCCTTAAAAAATAAAACAAAATCTGATCAGATGTTGATTCGACTCTGTATCAGAGACAAACAGAATTTAACTAAATGGAAGACCTCAATTGAAGTCTATTCCCACCGTCTCCCAGTTTTGACTTCATTGATGCAGCAGTTGGCCAACATCACTCATATGTTTATCAGGATGCAGTCATTCGTAACAAGGCCAATTATCGAAATCATGCACTTTCCGAATACTGGTACGTTGCAATTATTTTATACGGATTTTTTAGTTATATTAAAAACAAATGAAGTAAAATAAGATCATATCTGAATGACAAGAATATAGCAGCACTACCTTTTCGCAATATCTGTCATTTCCATGCGTTGACAGTACTGCTAAACCGGAGATTTTCTCAGTTATTTTGCGGTCTGTTCGAAATCGGAGACCGCTGCGTGAAAATCTACGGGATTTCCGGTATGCATGTCCCGGTATTTCTAGTTGAGGTGGGTGGGTAAATTTAGAAAGCAGGGCCCAGTTGTTCAAAGCATCGTTAACTGAACAAGCTCGTTAGTGGTCAAAATGTTGAGTACAATATCTAATTCACAGCTCCTGACATTTTTTCAGCAAAAATATTAGCGTAAATTTCTTTATCAAAGTTTTAACGATACGTTAACGACATCGTTAGTTTGAACAACTGGGCCCAGATTCAAACGTAAATCACTAAAATCTAACTTATTTCTGCAAAAATACATAAAAATATGAATATACCAAAGGCTAATAAATGTTGCTTTGTTTTTTAAAGATTTTTGCTGATAATATGATTGCCTCCCTTGAGTTAAATTGGCTACGTAGCCTAGTGAGCAAACTCCATCAAAACTGTTTACAAGCAGTTCGTCAGAACTATGCTATAAATCGGCTAAATTATACTCCGACTGGATAGTTCAAAAGGATACATGTTGTATAATAATAACTCACTACTGCACAGTGCACTAGGCCTACTGTCAAGTGTTGAAGTCTAATTTTTCAAGCTTTCCCATGCTGTGTGCGTGAGGGGAGGAAAAGCGGGGTTTATAGTAGTATCATGGATTTAGCTCGGTTCAAAAATCCAAAAGAGCATTTTTAGCTTTTATTACAGAATACGTTTTGGTGGCCTTAATTTTGTCATTAAATTGTTATTTTCCGTTTCATGTGTTTGTTATTAATTTATACATATTTTGCTTGAGAAAACAAGCTTGAAGATCCATACCAACATAAAAATTGCATTCTTATCTTATATCTGAATCCAGCTCTTACATCCTGTCCTTGCTCCACCGCGTCAACCACCCTCAACTTACCCAAACTACATTATTATATATAATGAATAAAGCAATCTTGCATTTCAGTCGTCTAAATATACTGTTTTGAACAATTAAAACTATAAAAAAAAAAAACAAGCAAATATACATGAAATAAAACTTTCCTGAGAAAACAATATAGACCCAGATCAAACGTCACAGAATACGACGTCTGATCAGAGTCTATTCTGTTTGTTCATCTAGTACATTTTATATATACACTTCAACAGGTAGTAAAATGGCTCTGTTCATTTTTTTTTCCGGTACTGTAAGGAGTTAAGGTGTCACAGTATTTAGAGTAAAAACGGGTATTTCCCAAGGTGAAAAACAGAGGTGACATAATCAGTTCGACGGCATATTTAATGTAACTTTGCAGAGAAAAGGCGCTCGGAGAACGAAGGACTGAAGTAGGTAGTTGATGAGGATGAAGACGACGGTCAATATTGGAGCGGGAGAAAGTGCCTATGCAGACAGTACCACAAGACCAGATTTGGGAAAAAAAACTCAGCATTCTGAAATGACCTAGCAGATTATTATTTTAACCCTGACATGTCAAAAGTAATTGTTTTCTTGCATTTTAAACTGCTATTGTGATAGATAAATTATTTTATAATACACTCTCGGTGTATACTAACTTATTGTGTACTTGCTGGCGAGCATGGAAGAAAAAGAATACAGGGTTCACAGAACTTACTTTATTTTATTTTAGCATTCTACAATGATAATAATAGAATAAACAAATAAGCAACACTGTTGGAGATGATTGCAAATTCAATACTGGCATATCATGAGAGAGACCATCGTATTTATCCCAAATAGTTGGACACCTTTACTTCTTTACCATACACATCCTAAATTATAACAAGTACAATTTACTACCTGTTGATGGGTCTAAAAACTGCTGGAGTAGCAAACTGTAACCTTGATCAGATGCCGTATTATGCTGCATCTGATCTGGGTCAACACTGTTTGTTCAAGCCTGTCTTTCCAAAATCTTAGGGTAAGCGTGGTATATTATGGCATGTCTCGCAGCATAGATTCGGATCAGTCTGTGCATCCATGTTGCTGTATACGCTGATCATAGGATCTGACCAAGGACAACCAGCACTATTTTTTATTTAAACAGTATTTTATTGTATAAACCTTTACAGAAAATACATATAAGAATGATTGGATTCCGATCAGTACAATTTTAGCTATTTTTGATCTACAAGTTGCCCCCCATACTTCCTACCAAGTTTCAAGTCAGTTGTCATTTCCGTTCAGGAGAGATTTTCATGATGGTAGCCATGATGGCCAGCTTGGAATTCCGATCGAAAAAATATTTTAGTTATTTTTAGCTCACCTGTCACATAGTGACAAGGTGAGTTTTTGTGAGCACATTTTGTCCGTCGTGCGTGCGTGCCTGCATCCGACCACGCTCTGACGAATGTTTACTTGTGTGTTTTTTAAATAATGGACACTTCAGTGTATTTCAATGGGATTTATTCCGTAGACATGGGATTTATTCCGGAGACACAAACTGACTGATTTCCGTGTGTCCGTCCGTAAACAATATCTTCAAACGACCTCTCCTCCTAAACCACTGATTGGCTTTTGACCAAACTTAACAGGAATGATCCTTGGTTGGTCCTCTTTCAAAGTTGTTGAAAGGGTTCTGATCCATTGCATATCTAGGTCACAGGAACTAAAATAGATTTGTTAAACTGAAAACTGAAAAAAATCTCCTTATCTGAAACCAGAAGGCCCAGGTCTTTGATATTTGGTATATAGCTTCATCTAATGGACCTCTACCAAAGTTGTTAATTATAGCCCTGGGTTCAAAATTGGCTCCGCGTCGGGGGTCACTTGTTTTACATAGACCCAAACAGGGAAAAACTTTAAAAATCTTGTCTGAAAACATAAAGCTCAGGCCTCTGATATAGCTTCAGCTAGTGGACCTCTACCAAGATCCTTCAAGTTATCACTCTCCCACCCTGGGGCCGACATCCTCAAAACCTCAACAAATCTTATCTGAAACCAGAAGGCCTGGGTCTTTGATATTTAGTACATAGCTTCACCTAGTAGACCACTGCCAAATTTGTTCAAATTATAACCCTGAGGCCAAAAATGGTTTATACAGGAAAAAAATGGTTTATACAGGAAAAAAAAAAAACTTAAAAAATCGTCTTGTCTGAAAGTGCCTTTGATATTTGGTATGTAGCATTGCCTAAAGGTCTTCTAATAAGAGTGTTCCAATTATGACCCTGGGGTGAAAAGAGGCCCCACCCAGGAGTGGGGGTGGGGATGGGGGCTAAGGTCACTTGTTTTACATAGAGCAAAAGGCCATTGGCAATGATTAAGCCTAGGGCTACCAAACAAATAGAGAGGATGGGCCTGAAGAGTAGGTGACCTTTAAGTCAAAGGTCAAGGTCACTTGACCTTTAGTATCAAAAATGCTTATAATTCTGCAATGCTTATGGTTAGGACCCTCAAACTTAGTAGACATGTTGGTCCCCACCAGTAGATGATCCTGAGGGCAAAATTCATTGTCACCAGGACCTTTAGTACTTAAAAGCTTGATAACTTGACAATGCTTGGGGCTAGGACCCACAAACTTAGAAGGGATGTTGGTCCTCACCAGTAGATGACACCGAGGACAAGGTTATGGTCATGGTCACCATAACCTTTAATACTAAAAAGTTAATAATTCAGCAGTGCTAGAGGCTAGATCCCTTGAACAGATGGGATGTTGGTCCTGACCAGTAGATGACCCTGATGGCAAAGGTCAAGATCACAGTAACCTCTAGTACTAAACAAGCTTATAACTCAGCAGTGCTTTGGGCTAGGTCCTTCAATCCTAGTAGGGATGTTTATTCTGACCAGACGATGACCCTGAGGGCAAAGGTCATGGACAGGGTCACCATGACCTTCAGAACCGCATCCCTGTTAGCAATGCTATTTATAACATGATTCAGGTCAGAGATATAGGGCCATGATGGCCCTCTTGTTGATCTACAAGTCACCCAGATGCTTCCTACCAAATTTCGAGTCAGCTGCCCTTTCTGTTCAGGAGAAGAAGTCCAAACTAGATTTGCAAGATGACCGTGAGGGAAAATGTCATGGTCAGGGTCATCATGACTTTAAGAACCGCATCCCTGTTAGCAATGCTAGCTATGTATAACATGATTTAGGTCAGGGATATAGAGCCATGATGGCCCTCTTGTTGATCTTCGAGTAACCCAGATGCTTCCTACCAAATTTCGAGTCAATTGGCCTTTCTGTTCAGGAGAAGAAGCGAAAAATATATTTTCAAATGGTGGTCATGACATGATGGAGGCCATCTTTGGTTTCCGATCAGAACAATTTTAACTATTTTTTGTTCTACAGTTTCACCCAGATACTTCCTACCAAGTGTCTGGTCAATTGGCCGAGGGGTGAAGGCAATCTTTTTGACGTTTATTTCAAAACAAATTGTTGATGACGCACGACGGACATTGACTGACCACAGTAGCTTACACTGATCACTGGTGAGCTAAAACACGAATCTACGAGGGGTGATCCAAAATAATTGCTCACTGTGTCATTGCTGGATATCGACGTGCAACTTGAAACAAATCAATGCATACTTGTATAGCGCTATTTAATACCTACACAATAAATCTGATTGAAAGATAAACAGTTTAACATAACAATACATAACATTACTACTATAGCAAGAAATGGTTGGTAAAAGTGTTGCCAAGAAGGAGGAAATACAGGCCTTTATAAAAGCTTGCTCTAAGATAGGTTGTTCATTGACACAAATATTTGCTGAAATTTCTGTTGTTTATGGATCTACTAATGTGTCTCATGACGCAGTTCGTAGATGGAAAAAGAAATTAGATTCTGGGTTAGAGTTGATCGAAAATGCACCCAAATCAGAAATGCCAAAGTTTACATCTTGTGACGAAATTGTATCTAAAGTAAAGGAAATTGTTAAAAGATAAGCTAGGTATACATTACGTGATAAACCAACTTGATTGTTTTTGGTACCTCGCCATCAAGAGTCCACTACATTCTTAAGAATATCTTGAATTTTAGAAAGATTTCTGCTCGGCGGGTGCCTCATTTGTTGACTGACGGTCAAACGAAGCAGAGAGATAAAATAGCCAAACAAATGCTCAAAATATGACTAAACTTTGATGAAAAGAAGTTTGCAAATGTTGTCACTGGCGGTGAAACTTGGGTTCATTATTCTGAACCTGTTAGGAAGGTTAGCAATAAAATATGTGCCACCAACAGCTAAAGACTAGTAATTGCTAAACGCAAATTAAGTCCAAAGAATGTTTTGTACACAATCTTCTTCTCTGGTGAATGTGATGTAATATAGGTGCCAGTGAAAAAGGGTAATAGCATTACTGGAAAATACTAAAAAGCTGTGGTATTGAAGAAATTGAAACAATACTATCGGATATGGTGCAAGTCAAGAGTTCCAAAGATGTCCGACTTCAACATGATAATGCACCGTCTTCATTTTTTTTTTTTTTGTCCCCCGCCTTTTCGAAGAAAAGCGGAGGGACACTGTTTTTGGTTTTCCATGGGACGTGGTGCCGAATTTTTAGTAGGTAGTTTGTCCCCTTAACTCCTCCCACAGTTTTTGTCCGATCCTTTTGAAACTTTACAGGTGTTTTAAGGATGGTCTGAAGATGTGCATATGATTTTTTCAGAATCCTGAAATAACTTTTTATTACTTTTTCCGCATTTTTAACTTAGACATTTTTTGAGTTCTAAGACTACAGAAGTGTATAGGGAGCAGGTACCTTGTCCCCTTAACTCCTCCCACAGTTTTTTGCCGACCCTTTTGAAACTTTACAGGTGCTTTAAGGATGGTCTGAAGATATGCATGTGGTTTTTTTCAGAATCCTGAAATTATTTTTTATTACTTTTTACATGTTTTGAACTTAGACATTTTTTGAGTTCTAATATTACAGCAGTCTATAGGGAGTAGGTACCTTGTCCCCTTAACTCCTCCCACAGTTTTCGGCCGATCATTTTGAAACTTTATGTGGGCTTTTAGGATGGCCTGAAAATATGCAGGTGGATTTTTCAAAATCCTGAAATAAATTTTTATTACTTTTTCCGCATTTTTAACTTAGACATTTTTTGAGTTCTAATATTACAGACGTGTATAGGGTGCAGGTACCTTGTCCCCTTAACTCCTCCCACAGTTTTTGTCCGATCCTTTTGAAACTTTATAAGGGCTTTTAGGTTGGCCTGAAAATATGCATGTGTTTTTTTCAGAATCCTGAAATAATTTTTTATTACTTTTTCCACATTTTTAACTTAGACATATTTTGAGTTCTAATACTACAGAAGCGTATAGGGAGTAGGTACCTTGACCCCGTAACTCCTACCACAGGTTTAAGCCGATCCTTTTGAAACTTTACAGGTGCTTAAAGGATGGTCTGAAGATATGCATGTGGTTTATTCAGAATCTTGAAATTAATTTTTATCACTGGTTTCCTGCTTCAATACTTAGGTAAGTGATACAGGACCAATGGTCCTCTGGTTAACTTTACCATTTTTAACACCTCAAATAAAAATAAGGCAGGGGACATAAATTCCCCATGGAATTTGCTTGTTCTTTTTTTTTTTTTCGCTGAAAAAGTAGGTAACAGTTCTACCACACCTCCTTTATTCAAGGAAAGTGTTTTTTCTTATTCACCTGATCTTGCCCCTTGTGACTTCTTTCTTTTTTCCGAAACTGAAATCAGGGTATGTGTCACCGTTAAGCCAGTGCTAGGGGGCATACGCAAATTTTGCAAACAACAGTGCTGTATAGTCTTGATAAAACCGAGTTTCTGATTTTCATTCTTTTATGTGTTCTTTGTTTTCCAAAGGCAACATTTTATTTTATTCAAGGCAGGAAACTATATATCTAATATGAACTAAGGTCTTGTAGGGTATAAAAATCACTTCCTGCAGTCACAATCAGAATAAGCAGAAAAACACTCACTAGAAATGACAATTAATTTTATTACTATTATTATTATTATTATAAATGATTCCTCTTTCTTCTATTGCGTCTTCTTATTTCTAATACTATTATTATCCATATTTGTTAAAGCAATGCCACAAGAAAAGGGTTTTGACATATAATTATGTAAAATCAAGGCCCAGACCACCTTCAACTTCTGCACAGTCTAATCTGGGCCATACACTGATCCACTTGTAGAATTGTTGAGACTGTAGAATATACCAACAAAACAAGATTGTCCTGATGAGTATGTACTGATCCTTCGCTGTTCGCATATATGAAAAAAAATGTTTTCATTGCCTAGCTACTTTCTTATTGTGATAATAACTATCAGTATTAATAAATGAAATATAGTTAGGCCTAAAATAAACAAGAGGCAGGCCCATGGGCCATGATTCGCTCACCTGAGCAAATCGGCCATTGTATATCTGCAGATGCCCTGCAAAATTCTTCCAGAATTGCCACAGTAAGAGGACAGGAATTTGACTGTGCCCTTAAAAGGTTGAAAGTCATCCTAGGATCATCATTTGAATATATTTGGTAGACCTTGCGTCCCCAATGCTATATACCAAGACTCAGCCTCATAGCTTTCTTGATTCTGGAGAACAGGATTTTTAAGAAATGACATCATGGTGCCCATCTTGTTTAATAGTGCAGAACTATTTGAACAAAATTGCCATACCCCTTTTGACAGAAAGCCAATGTGAAGTCTGGTGAAAATTGGTCAGAGGAAAAGACATTTAAAGATCACACGAGTTTATACAGAGGCAAGGCAGATAACTGCCCCCTACCCCCATTGTAAGTTCCAACCGTTAGTCTTTAATACGTTTTGAAACAATGATGTTTCAAAAATCTGCTTGGAGATACAAATTAGACCTTGCCAGAAAAAAAAGTCATCCAAAGATCACCATCTGATCAAATTTGGTAGACCTAGTCCCTGATGCTATATCCAAAGATTCAGCCTCGAAGCTTTCTTAGTTCTGGAGAGAAAAAAGTTTTTTTTACCATATATGGGCATGATGGCCATCTTGTATAATGATGGAACCATTGAACAAATTGACAAGAGCTCTTCAACAGAAGGTCCCATGTGAAATTGGTGAAAATTGGGCAAATAGTTTCAGAGAAGAAGACCTTTAAAGAGTACAGAATTTTATACTTGGATATAGCCCAATGGCAAGGGGAGATAATTCACGGGGGATGAAATTTTGATCGTTACTAAAAAGTTTTACTTCATTGAAAATTTCAGCCAATAGTCTTTAATATATTTTGAGAAGACGATTTTTCAACATTTTCCCCATACAAAAGTATGGGAACACAAATTTGACCTTACAAAGGACAAAGATAATACTAGGATCATCATTGAACAAACTTGGTAGACCTTGAGTCCCTGATGCTATATGATGATTCAGCCTCAAAGCTTGCTTGAAACCTTTCTGTGGAAGAAATTTTTAAGTGTTTGTTACCTTATATGGGCATGGCGGACATCTTACTTAACGGACCGTGACCATTTGTATAAATTTTCAATTCCCTTTTAACACAAGGGTCCGCATATAGTTTGAAAAAAAATGCCAAATGGTTTCAGGGAAGAAGACGTTTAAAGATTATATAATTTTATGCATGTATATAGCCCAGGGACAAGGGCAAATAGTCCTGGGGGACAGCAGTTTCATTATAACTACAAGGATTTGCTACTTTGATCATACATTGTAAGTTTCAGCCATTAGCCATTAAAACATTTTTGTTCAATATTTTCCCACAGGGACGCAATTTTTACCTGGCTATAGAAAGATCAAAGGTCAACCTAGGGTCATTATTAGAACAAATTTGGTAGCCATTGAGTCCCTAATGCAACATACCGAAATTCAGCTTCAAAGCTTTCATGGTTCTAGCAAAAAACTTTTTTATTGTAACTGAAAGGGTTTGCTACTTTGATTATAAAGTGTAAGTTTCAGCCATTAGTCTTTAACAGATTTTGAGAAAATCATGTTTCAATATTTTAACCATACAAATTAATGCACAGGTAAGCAAATTTGATCTTGCCGTAAAAAGGTCAATAGTCAGTCTAGGGTCATCATTTGAACAAACTTGATAGACCTTGAGTTCCCGATGCTATACTCCAAGATTTTTAAGTGTTTTACCATATATGGGCATGGCGGCCATCTTACTTAATGGACTATGACCATTTGTACAAATTTTCAATCCCCACTTAATTTAAGGCTCCGCATGAAGTGTGAAGAAATTTGGCCCAGGGGTTTCAGAGGAGAAGTCGTTCAAAGATGTGGACGGACAGACGGACGGACAGATCACGGACAGAGAGTGATCACAATAGCTCATCCTGAGCCTTAGGCTCAGGTGAGCTAATAAGTGTGTATTTCAGGTAACCCAACTGTGCCTAATTTTTCACCACCGATCCTAAAGTTTTTAGATTTTGGGGGGTGGATTTCCCTGTTCGGTCATATTGTTTTCCTATTAACTTCATATAAAAACTTTTAACAAAATAAAACTACAATGTATTTTCCAACCTACCGTCCTTATTTTAAAATTCCATGTAACCTGAAACACATATTTTTTTTATTAGGCTTAATATAATGATAATAATAAAAAAAGACTTTACTATTACTAGTATTATTATTATTATTATTAATTTAATTATTTTAAAATATTTTTTATTATTAGTAGTAGTAGTTGTTGTTGTAGTAAGTAGTGTTGGTGTCATCATGTGCTGCCAAATTCATTAAAAATAAATTGTGCAGACATCATGTTTTCTTTTTTTTTTTCCTTTCCGCTTACTTGGTCCAAATCACACAAAATCACAAGTGAGAAAACAACAACAACAACAACAACAACAACAACAACAACAACAAAAAACAAAAACAAAAAAACACACAATAAGAAGAAATTGGAATAAATTAAGTTTAAACTCTGTACACCATGAAAATATTTTCTATACCAGCAGGAAAGCTGACATTTGATATAGCTTGATGAGAGGTTTAATGTTTTTTTTAGCAGAGCCTTTTGTTATGATTTAATTATCAAGGGTGATACAGCAGCAAGAGACGCTTGTGCAGAAATTTCACCATTTTTCGGTCTTGTGGGAAGGACTGTATGCAAGTTACCAGTGCAAAAAAGCAGGTGATGGGCATGCTAACTCTTATTTGTGAGTGGGATGGCTAAGCCAGGGTGAGGGGGCGGAGGAGATATGCCCAGAACAAATAGATCATCTACCTGTATGACGCTTGAGAACAATATGATCACAACTACAGACTGAACTAAAAATTCTTGAGTTGTCTTTGTTTCCTGGGCAGATAAGCTAGTTTCGGCCAATTAAGCCTCATCGTTGACTCTCATATAAATTTTATAAAGATCCTGGACTGGGCTCAGTGAAAACAAAGGCCCAGAGAATATAAACTGCACTACATGTACATGTATATTGTAAACTCTTATTCACTAACACATTTAGAAGCAAGAAGCAAACATCACGAAAACACGCCTATATAGTTTTGACCCCTCAAACCCCACTTTCATACAATAAAACTGGGGTTTACAGGAATATACTTAATTTTCTTATTTCTGCTAAAAGCATAGATTTGGATTCTTGTTACATCCGCATCGCTGAGGCGGTTCTAACGGGTAACCACAATCTGTGTATTGAGCAGAATTTTGAAAAATATCAGAATTTTATCTGAAAATTTTCATTTTTTGGTGGTAAGATTTTCAGTATATTTGAATAGGCTTGTTTTCGTAATGTATTTTCGATAACTGCAGTTGTGTGTGTGTGTGTGTGTGTGTGTGTGTGTGTGTGTGTGTGTGTGTGTGTGTGTGTTTAATTTATTCTGAGGAGACAAATTGCATGAAATGTCAGAACCTTTATTCTGGGGAAAATCGCAAAATATCATCAACTTGTCGTCTGCTGAATTTGCCCATACAGTATTAAACATATTTTATTGCCGCTAGATAAAGCAATGGGTTTAGACCAGCGTCAACATCATCATCATCATCATCATCATGCCCATTTTGCTTTTCGTTGTGGCACCACTTTCGACTTTGCGACCATTTATCTCGATTTCTAAAGTATTTCCTTGTTTGTTTGTTCTCTCATATTCAGTTTGTACTCGTAAGGAGTTTACATAGATTCTGTTCGGATGATCGTAGGCTTCAAAGAAATGTCTTGAAAGAAATGTCCTGTTTGTACACCTCTGTCCAGCTGATGGTCTGTGTGAGTTTTGAGACTGGTTTCAAACAACTAAATTATCAAATTACCAATAATAATTAAAACCTCTAAATTTACGTTTAATTTTTTTTTTTTTTTTTTTTTAGTTCTAATCATGTACCCTTATACTATTAGTTAAGGAAATAATGACTAGCGTTGTTTGTACTTTAGACCATACAACACAGAATGACCAGGAGGATTGTTTAACATAAGCATCTGCACATAGTGATCTTAACAATCCGATCTGTAACACACATTAAGCAAAGAGCATAACCTTGCTCAGAAAGCGCAATGGGGTCTTGGGCTACAAAGGACACATACCTGAAGGTTGCTTAAAACACTGTAATATTTGATATTACTCATCTATGCTAAAAAAGGGACATTGACAAATAGATAAGAACTTTAGACCCAGGTCAGACACCGCATATCATGGTGTCTGGTGAGCATTGATTAAACACACTTGATTGCATTCTGATTAATAGGTTTCTTTAATCTGTGGTGATAGTATTGATGTGAAATAGGTTACCTAGATCACCTTAAAGAGTAGGTATATTTAATTACTGTACTAACAAATGTCTAAGGATAACCTAACTTAATAACGGAGGTATGAAGACTGCCCTTTGAGGTTAAGAAGTGGATGACATAGGCCTTTCCCCTGTATTCATTATCAATATGCCCTTCTTTCTTTCTTTCTTTCTTTCTTTCTTTCTTTTGTATTGTAACAACAAATGTCTTAGGATAACTTAATAACGGAGGTACGCAGACTGTCTTTCTTTCTTTTTTTTTCTTTCTTTTGTATTGTAACAGCAAATGTCTTAGGATAACTTAATAACGGAGGTACGCAGGTACGCAGATGTTAAGAAGTGGATGACATAGGTCTTTCTCCTGTATTCATTATCCATAGGCTTCTTTCTTTCTTTCTTTCTTTCTTTCTTTCTTTAGTTAATGGTTATAATAAAGTAATGTTTTTTTTTGTTTTTTCATTCATTCATTCATTCATTTTTTTCAAATTACTTATATTTAATTAAATTTTCCAATTTTTTTCTCCAGGTGAAATGATCGTTTTTCTTTCAAATATTGTACCGAACTATCATCAGTAATTAAATACAACCTTAATTAATTAACTCATTTGTTTTCGTAGATTAACTTTTGTTCTTCATTTTAAAATCTTACTGAATTACCATTCATTAAATATAACACTTTTTTAATTTATTAATTCCTTTTGTTTTCTTAGGTTAAACTATTGAAATTCGTTTAAAACTCGGACCTAGTCCAGTGAATATTGGGTCCAAGATTCTAAAGAGCATCCATACATGATTTAATATGAATTGTAGTAGTACTGTAGGTGTGTGACACTGGGTTGATTACACACCAGCTACACAGGTAAGACGACGCTTACGGGCCTCCGGTCAAAGGGAACTAATCGAAGCCTATCTAAAATGAAATATCGTTAACCTGAGTGACAGTTCCTGTAGTACGATAATTCCTGGTAGTGTATATATGTTGTCTAGTATATAGGTTAATAGCTATTTTGCATAATCTCAACAGTCTGCTAAAACCTTCACGATCCGCGAGACATAGCAGTCGCAGATTTAAAAGCCAGAAATGAGTATGAAACAGTAAAAGATGAACAGCTCACATCAAGCAACATCAACTGTCCCGTCAACAAGAGAGGCATGCAGCCGCAGACAATCAGGTAGATGTTCTCTGCAGCACACACCCGCGAGTGAAGCCAATAACCGTATTTACCCTAAATATTCGGATACCTTCAGTCATCACCATACTTGTTTTAAAACTTGAACAAGTCTATTTTTAGT
The DNA here is from genome assembly GCA_964016985.1 of Anodontia alba. Lineage (NCBI taxonomy): Eukaryota > Metazoa > Mollusca > Bivalvia > Lucinida > Lucinidae > Anodontia > Anodontia alba. Next base: position 57,146,823 of record OZ024828.1, read on the forward strand.
CCCTGCTGATGTGTCTAAGTGACTGCTGGATGAGTGGCAAACTGTGTAAACGCCGATCAGACGCCGCGTTGTGCGGCGTCTGATCTGGGTTTACACTGTTTGCAAGGCCTGTCTGTCCGAATACTTAGGGTAAATGCGGTAAACCAAAAGTAAAGAATCTAAAATGCATTAAGAATAATCTCACCGGTGAGGTCTTCATACCTTTAAAAGCTCTTAGAAATTTCACATCGGAAATATTAAAACATGGAGATCCCAAGTTAGGTCAAGATCAGTAAACATTCATTGCTTTATAGCGATTGGTACGAGACTAATGAGTACCCACAACATACATTTTCGTGTAGAAATAAGTAAAATAAATATTTATCTGGATAATCTTTTTATCTGGAGCTACAAAACATCGCCAATTGTTCTTAGGCATGTCCTCAGCTTCTCAGAAGCCATTCTAGCGTTTGTTGTGTTCATTGTGTATATAACCCTTATTTGTCAATGAAGAAGAATTGCAGTAGTCTGCGATTGCCTTGTTTCGCCTCTCGGCGAGGCGGTTCTAACGAGTACCCACAATCTATGTTTTTGAGCAGAAATAAGAAAAATAATGTATACTCCTGTAAACCCCAGTTTTACTATATAAAAGTGGGGTTTAAGGGGGTCAAAACTATATAGGCGTGTTTTCGTGATGCTCATCTGAGTTCAGCATGAAAAAGTTTTATAACCTCTGACCTGGTTTCAGGAAAATTCCGTCTCTAAAAGATCGATTATGGGGGTAATAATAAACATTCAAGGGAGGTAACTAGATCTTTCAAAATTTGTTTTGCCTCAGTTCGGAAAAGGGGTCTACTCTAAACAGTGATCTTAGATACATGTATAATGTGTCTTAAGGTCACTGCTCTAAAATGGAGCATTTTGTTTCTTTTAAAATAGAGTCGGTCCTTTACACTGAGAAAGGGATTGATGTGCAGGAGAGCAAACAGGAAGCCACAAAACCTGTCTCTCTTGTAAAACTGGCAGAAAATCCACCAAGTATATCAGGTTTTTTTTTAGCAGAATGGCTAAAGTAACAGACACTTCTTTAGCAGCCCATTTCAAAATTCTATCAGATTCATTGGCTCTGTGTGGATTCAGTATTTCATTTAGGGTACAGTCATGTACATATTACCCCAACTATTCCTTTCCGCCCTGAGTTTATCAAATTGATGTTTCCATCATTGAATTTGTACATGTCCATCAAATATGCAAATAGGGATGTCAGTTAAAAATCAAAACAGAATGGCAAACAGTGTTGATCCTGCTGAGACGGCTTATGATGAGCCGTCTCATGAGGATCAACACTTTTTGCACAGGTATCTGGTTTGGTCAGTAGTACTGAAAGGGTTAGGCCTTAAGGAGCCAAGTAAATTTATAGCAGATGGCACTCTAATCTTGATTTTGTTATTTTCTCTGAAAAAATAAAAACTATCTTTAAAAGTATCGTCTACAGTAGCTGTGATTAGCGCTATATGAATTTAAACATTTTCTGTTAGATCGAATGGTAAGCGACAGACCATTATTGTATCGTGCCTACGGCCCTTTTTCGGCCCTTTTCCTGGCACAGGTATATTTATACATCCCTTAACAAGTCTATGTGATGAACACCCACATGTTCCACCTTAATTTATGGCGTTATCAAACCGCGCGTTTACAAGTACAAAATCGAGGCAACGGTTATTTATAGCAGCGCTATTTTTGTTGCTGTAACATCAGAGTGCAGTGTAAAAAGGGTTATCTGTAAAACCTGGACTGGGATATCACAAACAGTGCAGACCAGATCAGACGCCACAGAACGCGGCGTATGCTGAGTGTATGCACTGTTTGGTTAAATTACAGCAAGTTAATGGTTAAATGAAACAATCTTAAGTCCCGGTTCAGGATCAATTTCCTGACCTACACTCGACAATCGACCAATGAGTGCTGTCAGCGCTTTGATTAGAGAATGGAACGCCTATATATTTCACGTACGCATTTGAACGCAATGTTTGTTGTTGTTGTTGTTGTTCATTGCATTTTTATGTGAAGCTACACTGTGTAAAAAGTTTCCACGGATTTTACGGTGTACTATCTGACAACTGGCTGCTTGCTAATTTACCGTTAATTTCTACGGGCGTCCGTATATTATTTACAGGAATCATCCCGCAAAACAGGACAGTGTAGGATAATGTCGGTAACGTAGGACAGAGTAGGAGGTTGAGCTACCGCATCGTGTCATCCTACCCACCCTTGCCCCATCCTTCGAGATAATTCCTGCAAAGAATCTACAGGTGCCCGTAAAAAGTAACGGTAAAAGCAAGGTCTGACAATTTTAAGACCTGTTTGAAGGGAACAATAAGAGATCCACATCTTCAGAAATCGTGCCTTCAGGCAAGTGCGTCCAGCGAAGATTCAGATCAGCCTACGCATTCGCGCAGGCTGATCAGAATTGTCACTTAGTGCATTTTGGATAGCCAGTGATGCAAAGTTTCTTCATGCGGACAACGTAGACTCTGATAAGACTGCGCAGATGTGCAGGCTGATTTGAATCTTCGTTGGGCGCACATGTAAGATGGTACGTTTTCTCACGTTGCAAGCTGAGCTGGGTGTACACTGTTTGCTCCGGCCTGTCTGTTCCAAAAATTAGGGTAAGTATGGTTGTGCCGTTAAGCGAACATGCATATAGAAGACCAACAATGGTTGGTTGGTTTGGAGTAACGGCCCAGTGAACACTGTTAAGATCATGTCGAGCCGGCCTGTTTACTTAACCATGCTTATCATGGGCAGGCTTAGTCCAAGCGGTAAACCAGTTCTTTTGCAAATTCTTTCGCCAGAAACTGACAACTGCCCTTCTTTTATCAGCGGAAGGGAGAAAATGACCATAAAAAAGATTTCATGATCAGTCTCCACGAAAGAATGTCGTCGGACACGGTGGTGATCGAACCTGCGACCTCCTGATCACGTCGGACTGCATCCGACTGAGCACCGAGGCCGGCTGACAACGTACAATCTGTGCTAGTTTTCATATAAATTAAAATAAGATAAAATAAAATTCAATAAAAAAACGACGAATAAATTATCCTCTTTTCAGTTTTTAATGCATTGATATGAATATATTATATTTTTGGTATAACTTAAGATATTATGGAATGTCTCTGCTTGACCCTTCAGCAGTATCTGGACACATTCAACAAACGATAATTTGATGGTATTTTTGTCTTATCATTTTTCTTCAGATAATATAGTTCGACAGTTCAAACAAATTGAAGGTTTGACATCCAAGGAGATCGTTTTCATGAAATATCAAGCGCTATTTTCTGGAGAAAACAAGAATATATTTCCAAATGTCGTCTGCTGAAAAAATACCAAACATGTTAGACATTAACCCTTTCGGCCCTGCAGACCAAAAACCAGATTCCTGTTCAAACAATGTACATCCCTATGAGACGTCTCATTATGGGTCGTCTCACCAGGACCAACACTGTGTGCCATTCTTTTATGACTTTTGACTGAGACCCCTATTTGTAACAATGGACATGTCCACTTTCAATTACGGAAAAGTCCACATCATAAACTCAGGGTTGAAAGGGTTATTAGAGCATTCTGAAAGTAATCTCAACGTTCTGTTGTAACGGTGATGTGGATATTGTTATCAATCCTCTTTTCTAACATTAAAACTTCCCAGCTAGCATTCTACTTTAATCTATATTGGACCGTTATCGGTCCGACAGGATTCCTGTCAGACCGATAACGGTCCGATATAGATTTAAAGACATTAAAATAAGATGAGTTCTGATCATTAGTCTTATCACAGTACTGGTTTCTACCCAGGAAAAAAGAGGGCCACATGGAAGATTAGTTCTAGATTACTAAGTGTGTTACCCTCTATAAATAAAGTCGATTATTATTATTATCACTGATAAGACTGGGCAGATAAAAACCCACTATATTGCCAATAAGCCAAAGACAGGTAAAGGCCAAATAGAGGAATTTAGTACTGTCTTGTTTATCTAATCCATAGGTAATATCGCCTCCAAAATATTTATTACCCCTCAGATGGCCTCTTTACCACCGCCTGCTGGAATCTCATAGTCACCTCTGTACGACATGCCTTTGATCTGTCTTACATAGCGCTTATGTAGGGGCTATAAAATCATTAGTGAGTGGTAAAACTTTTGGTCTCATTTTAGCTCATCACGGAAACATGCCTATATAATTTTGACCCCCTTAAACCCCACTTTTATATAGTAAAACTGGGGTTCACAGGGGTATACATTATTTTTCTTATTTCTGCTCAAAAACATAGATTGTGGGTACTCATTAGAACCGCCTCACTGAGGCGGTTCTAACGAGTACCAACAATCTATATTTTGAGCAGAAATATGAAAAATATCAGATTTTTTTTTTTATCTGAAATTTGTCATTTTTTGGTGGTAAAATTTTCAGTGTATTTGAATAGGCGTGTTTTCGTAATGTAAATCTTTAAGTATGTTAGTTGTTGTTTGTTGTGCAGATGTTTAACACAACCAGGCACCCGAGGCACACGGAGGATGCGGCGAATGTGTTATAACATGCGTTTGTACAGCAATGCTTTCATGGATCACGCGGGATTCGAACCCACGACCTTTCTCTTTAAAGTCGAGAACACTACTAGGCCATCCAGACCACATTTAATGAAGTAGCAAGCTGGGTAATAACATTTATACCTTGTGGACTTATTCATCTTGGAATTTGAACTAACGCAATATTGCGGTTTAAGTGTAGAGTACCGCATACAGTGCAGGTAATGATCAGACGACGCGTTTCATGCCCACTGATCTGGGTCGACACTGTTTGCTAGATTATATGCTCCGTCCTTTATACATTTTTTAAGCGTTACATAAGCGTTATGATATAGCATCAGATCAAAAAGAAGTCTGATGCAAGGTTTCTTCATGCGTAGGATAAAACACCAGACGAAAACAAGTCTCGTAAGAGACGATTTGAATGGAATATCAATCCTTATATTCTGTGAAAAATGAGATGAATATTTTGAAATATTGTCTGCTTTTTATAGTCAGCTCGTTTAGGTTTATGATTTCAGCTTCGGAACCTCTCTTGTTATTGCACAAAGGTAAGCTCCGTCCTTTTAAATGGTCGGTTTAATGAATAAAAAGTTTCCTTTTATTTGGCGGTTTTAAATACAATGATAAATGCTTCATCCATTCAAAATTGAGATAATCCCCCATTTCACCATTTAAAATAGGCAAAACGTGGTAATTAGGGGTTCAGAAATAATAAAAAAAAAAATCACTTAGTGACGTCAGCTGTCTGTGACATTATGCATTAAAGGTTTAAGACAAATTGATGAACTTTCAGAGGAGCCAACTGTAAAATTGTTTTTGTCTCTCATCTTAAAATCGGTCTACTCAACAAGGAAAGAATTTGCTACCAAAGGGAAAAATTCTTTCATTGTTAAATAGACCCCTTTTCAAAAAGGGATTTGTGTTCGCTAAAGAAAAGCAGGAAATTACAAAACCTGTCTCCCTTATACAAAATGGCAAAATATATGCAAAGTATCCAGTCCCTTTAAAGTCAGTCTTTCTCTAGCGCATCCATTTTTCCGCCAAATACCGCAATAGCCTTATCCCATGCCGCTTTTGTGGCAGTATCCATATGGAATGTATCTTGAAGATAACTCACAAGTACGACCAGCATATCCTGTAAAATAATAGAAAAAAATAGGAATGTGTACTGGTAAAACGCTATATCCCAACTCTGTGCTTGCCCCTAAAAATGAGAATGATAAAAAGGGGCAAAGGTCTCACAGAATCAATCCAATTGTTTTTCAAATGTTAATCAGGTGATCTATTCCTCAGCCCCAATACGCTCAGCAAGTTTCAAGGCCCACGTTTTAAAAAGGTATCAAGATGTCATGCTGACAAGAAATTGCGGCGAATGGACGGACGGGTGAGCGACCCAAAAGCAATATACCCCCTGTCTTCTTCGAAGTTGGTGTTTAACAAGTGGAGAAAAGTATGTGACTTTCAATTGTTTAGTCTGTGCTTCGATCTTAATTCTTAAAGCGCCAGTCACAACTGCAGCAGACGACGCTTTGAAATATTTTTTATGAGGTGTGAGTACTGGTTTTGCCGATTGCCCATTGTAATAGCAAATAAAAAATAGGTCTTGATATGTCATGTGAATCGTGAAATGTCAAGACATTTTCACTGAAAATAATAAAAAAAAGTCGAATATTGGCTGCTACAAATTTAAGGGTTAACTTTAAATAAATCATACAACTGATGCGCATCATTAAGTGTGCATACCCAGCAGGCAAACAACTTTGACAACGTCAATTCAACGTGATTTAACGTTGAATCAACTTTGTTTCAACGCTGTATGCCCGCTGGATAGAGGATATTTGCTCTTTTGGAGTGAATACCATAAATATTTTCATCAAATGTAATAAAAACATCAGTATTTTCACAAGTGCAAGTACACGAGATGAAAATATCTATGGTATTTACGAAAAAAAAACAAAACAAAAAAACAATATTTTTTTATTTTATTGATTGTATGCTTTAGTGCTTCTGAAGTCATAACTGACGTAGGCAAACAAAACAGAAGCATTATGACGTCGACATTGATACATTAGCACAAAGAGGGAGAAAAACAAATCTTTCGGCAAATCATAATAATTTTGTTACTAAGAATAATTTAAATAAATAAATAATAAATAATTTTGTTACTTTCAAACTAAGAAAATGCATGCCCAACTCGACAGTTAATTGTATCAGTCACTAGTGAAATGATACGATGTCATTTCACTAGTGATTGCTACCACTTTTATTTTCAACAGATATACACTGATTTCATTATACCTTGCAGTGAAGTATATCAGTTATATTTTTCTATAATTTGCAGTTTAAGTACAAGTAACTATATATAGTCTAATTCGCCCTTTTTGTGGACATACAATTCAGGTTCTTGTGCAAAATTCATGCGGTGTTGAGTAACAGATGTACCACGTACCTGTGTACATGTAAGAAATAATTTTTCTCTACTGTGAATTATCGTCGCATGGTGTTGGAGGGCAGACTGCGAAATATTAATTCACGACGGCGAAGCCAGGGTGTATTAATGTTCGCATCTGCCCGACAACACCATGCGTTATTCTAAGAGAAAAATTATTTCGATTCTAACATGATACATAAAGAAAAATCGACATCGTTGCAATGTTTTCCAAAGAACTGTTTTGTAGCGGGACGTCGACAGAAGTAAATGTTTACAGGGGACGTCACCAAATGCGCCCTTTTGCACGCACTACGTTGACGACGTGAATTATTGTAGTTTGATCATGGTAACGTTTCCAAAAGTACTGTGGGAAAACGTTAACATACGATTATTTCTTTATACGTTTTTGGCAACTATAAGAAAACTGCCAGATATTTTTTTGTGCATTTATTAACATCGTGGGATTAGTGGACGCCATTTTCTTATTTTCGATTCTTACACTCCTCGCCTATGTAGCCAATGGTTAATGGTTAAATTCAGTGATTTAATTGGCAACAAATCATTGGGCGGAAGCGCGCGAGCTTACCGACGTCATCTTGACACTTTGCTGACGTCAGTCTTCGTTTCCACGACGTTAGACGGTGTAACGTCGTTTATTTCGCGTCAACAACGCAAGAAATGCATGTAAACAACAGTATTACAGTCTGTTGACGGGATTTCTTTATGCGATGGCGGAAGTTGGAAGAATCTGAAGGATACTATTACTTTCTCATCTTTTTCTACATGTTAGAATCGAAATAGATCAGCTCTTGTGCGTGATTTGTTGAGTAATAAATCACAGTTTGTCGGTCAGTTGAAAGTAGAAATAAATCACACGCGCTCCGCTCTCGTGATTTGATCTACTTTACAACTGACCTCCAAACAGTCATTTATTACTCAACAAATCACTGCTAGAGCTGAGCTATTTCTTTAATAAAGTCACATCAGCTTAAAGCTGTGGACAGTGATGTAATTCAGTTACTTAGAAACAGTTGTCTAAAACAAATATTATTGCATAAAAAGCAGTGCCGCACGTTATTAACAGCCGTGCATTAACCGGTGAAAAGCCGTGTATTAACAAGGCAATTCACGCGCTGTTAATGCACGGCTACGCAACTTTCAATATGATCGTACCGGGGCCACAGATTTGCTGCCGTTATGAGATGTGTACTGCCCGGCCCAAGAAGGAGCATAGTCCGTTGAAATTACTTTCGCGAGACATCGGTGAAAAGGCGAAACAAAACAGTGCAAGAACTAACGCGAAATATAGCAAATGTTTTCAGTTTTTATGCAATAATAGCGATCGAACATGGTTTTTCAATGCATTGACATTCGCCAGGTCCCTTGGGAGGTGTTGAAAACCGAGGCTCCCACGGGACCTGGCGAATGTTAATGCATGAAAAACCATGTTTGATCCCTATATTGGTAAGTTAGTTTTTAAATTTAGACACATCACCTATTTGTGTAAATTATCATTCTGAATCAGACTATAGAGAATTGTTTCACATTTTCGGAACTTTTTTCATATATTGCTTCCCGTGTTCTTACATTTTTATTTTGACGTCCTCAGCTCACAAAAGGGAAATAAACCAGACAAGCGGAAACCGGATGCCATTACACTATGCGACTGTTGCCGTAACCGTCACGAAAATAAAGCTGACGTCCGTATTTAATGGGTTGAAAGACGTCGATTTCTGGTTGGTTAGCCTCACGGTGTGGAAAAAAAAAGTTGTGTAGCGCCTTCAAGTGAACAGTACTATTATACTGTCCAAAAGGCATTTAGTAAATAAAATAATGAACAGTGTTCGCGGAAGCCATACATACATACATACATACATACATACATACATACATACATATATAGGATCTTACACTTGTGGTCCTTTCATATAAAATTTATGAAACGAGCCTTAAATTTCGTATGAAATGACCGCGAGTGTAAGATTCTGTTTATCATATGACCATTTAAAATTGTATTTTATAGCCTTTAATGTTGACAATTGTTCAACAGAAAATGCACGGTTGACATGGACGTCGTCATGACGTTACTTGTTCCCGCCAAAGTGTTATATTACGTGTGGCCATACGATTTTTATGACATGACGTTATTCCACTGAATAACAGCATTGTCATATACATACATACATACATACATACACACACACATACATACATACATACATACATACATACATACATACATACATACATACATACATACATACATACATACATACATACATTTACCCTAAGTATTCGGACACCTTACGTACTTTCATATCCTTTACTGATATTCCTTTGGCAGAATGTGTCCTAACCACTTTTTGTACAAGAATTGACAAATATTCTTCGTCGTCCAGTTTCTCCACAAAGGTACTTATGGCGTTTGTGAATACCTTCCCCTGTGCTTTAAGCTCTGGCCTGCCACTGACCTCATCAATACCCATATGCTTAAATAACGGCTTAAAGTCTCTAAAGAGGGCTGGATAGATTCGGAACCACCTGGAAAATAATGTAAAATGTCCCTACATTTACAAAAAAAAAAAAAAAAAAAAAAAATGTCGCATTACATAACGTTATACATGATTCTAACACTCCTCGCCTAAATAGCCAATGGTTAAACCCAGTGATATATTATGCAATAAATCACTGGGCGGAAACTCGCGACGCTATCTGGCGCCTTTCCGACGTCATATCGACACGCTGCTGACGTCAGTCTTAGTTTCTACGACGATAGACTGTGTAACGTCGTCTTTCTCACTTCAGCAACGTAAGAAATGCATGTGAACGTTAGCGTTACAGTAAAAACTTTTGGCGGGATTTCTTTATTCGATGGCAGAACGTTTGAAAAATATAAAGGATACAATTGCCTTTTCGTCGTTTTCTATGTGTTAGAATCGAAATAGATCAGCTCTTGTGCGTGATTTGTTGAGTAATAAATCACAGTTTGTCTCCGCGCTCGTGATTTGATCTACTTTACAACTGACCTCCAAACAGTGATTTATTACTCAACAAATCACTGCTAGAGCTGATCTATTTCTTAACTGTACAGTCGACTCGTCATCTCTAACTTCAAGGGACCAGGCTTTTGGTTTGAGATAAGAGTAGTTTGTGATAAAAGGATTCGAAATGTGAAATGTACTTAACATATAGCAAACGAAAAAATATTGCCTTTCAAATTTAGTTTGACTTAAGCGGTAGTTTAAGACATCAGGTTTGAAATGAATAAAGTCAACTGTATATGTGAGTCCTGCAATGAGAGAAGCTGTCTTTGGCCCATTTGCGAACAGCGAAGGCCCAGATCAGACTGCGCATTGGCGCAGTCTGATCTGGGCCTTCGCTGTCCGCTTAGAGAATCATTGGATACCCCGGAATATACTGATGTGTTGTTAAAACTTGATCGGATTACTCGGCTTTTCTCGTTGATCTTGATTTTTACTGTTCGTATAGCCGCGAAGACATTTTTTTTCATGCTTTGACGCATTTATGTTTCCTTCTTTATGAAACGTTTCAAAATCTGTGAAACAAAAAAGTCATGAATCGAAAAATTTCATCCATTCGTGTCTCCATTTCAGGCCAATGTAAGAGAAAAAAAAAAAAAAAAAAAAAAAACTCCTCCCCTATCCCTCTCAAGGAGTTGTTTCCTTGGTTGTACAGTCGAGCCTCGAACACCGATGGCTCGTTTATCATGGCTTATTCGAACTCGTTTTTGAGTCCCTACGAAATTCTTCCGATAGCTCCAGAAAACAAATATTTTAGGAAATTTTCTTATTTTATCATGAAATTGTATGTTGGTGGTACTCACTAGAATCGCCTCATCGAGGCAATTCTAATGAATACACTCTACATACCATTATTGTATAGAAAGTAAGAAAAAATCTCTAAATTATTTCCATTTGCTTTCTAACATGGCGCCATGATTAAACAGTGGTTCGAACTACCCATGTCTCGAACACGCCTATTCAAATATATTGAAAATTTCACCTCCAAAAACTGAAAATTTTCAGATAAAAAACTCCGATATTTTTCCTATTTTTGCTCAAAACATATATTGTGGGTACTCATTAGAACCGCCTCGCCGATGCGGCTCTAACGAGTACCCACAATCTATGTTTTGAGCAGAAATAAGAAAAATAATGTATACCCCTGTAAACCCCCAGTTTTACTATATAAAAGTGGGGTTTAAGGGGGTCAAAATTATATAGGTATGTTTTAGGCCATTTTATCTTGTCATTGTTTATCCCTCACATCTACTTTCGCTGCCTCGGAAAGGTTGTATTTCGTGTTTGTTGCCTTTCCTTGGTATCAGCATTAATATTAACCCTAGTCCTGCTAGACCCGGATTTTCCTTGCCTTTGCAAACAGTATAGATCCTTCTTCTTCAGAAGCCAACTGATCTGGATCTGCACTGTTTGCAGTTTCAGTTTTCAGATTTTTAACGCTGCCAGGCAACTGAGTCACATAGAGGCAGCGCCGCACTGTTTGTCGTTGAGTATGCGAATTTATATTAACAATCTGGATCAAGAAATCTGATTGACTGAAAATTATGTGGGCGTGGCATCTTAATTTATTCAGCATGACAAAAGTTAACATGCTGTAATAACCTAAGGCTAAATATTCTTAGCAAATCTGTGCAATATGCATCCCGTGTTCCCGCATAATATATAAAGAAAACGGGTATGTAGGGTCTACACTGTTTGCAAAAATTGTTTTGGTCTGTAAAACTAAAAGGGTTAAACTGACGGCATATATAGAACATGATCAGACTGCGTGGAGGCGTAGGCTGATATCAGCCTGCGCTGCCCTAATCTGCCCTCAAGACTCCATTGCTGGTGGCACTACTTTATTATATACCTCATGTAGAAAGCTGGACCATGGGTGTCTGTTTCATCAACGAACTGAGCCCAGCTCCCTCTTACTGCAGCAACTTGCTGTTTCGTCAATCCCATATCTATATCGGACCGTCGGCTGGGTATCTGTAAAACGTTGCGGGGCGTCTTTAAGTATCAGACAGCTAAAAGAAAAAACAACGAAAAGATAAGAATGAAATAAAATTATATAGTGAAAGAACGAAAAATAGATAATAACTTAACTCTTAAAATGCCAAGAAAACCTGCATCTGAAAATGTTTTCTGTTTATGTCGTCTGCTGAATATTCTTGCAAACATTAGAAACCAATTTTTCCATACAGGCAAAACAGTGTGGACCCTGATCAGACTGCTCCTAGAGGAGCAGTCTGATCTGGGTCCACACTGTTTGCAAAAATGACTTTTAAAATCACAAGCAGATGACAAAGCAGACGACAACTGTTGTGATTGGCAGTTTAAGTGTTAAAATAGATGACTGGCTAAAACGGGATCTAAGGCAGAGAGTGCCGTAGAATACAGATCTCAGCATTAAATGCTTTGAACAATGTTCTGTACGAATAGGGCATTCTGAGGTAGGGCATTCCACTATATGACGTATATTTTTCATAAGTTTCTCAGAAAATAGGCTTTGACATTTCATGCAAAAGGCAAGACCAGATCAGCATGCGCATTTGTACTACCTGATGCACTCTGATAGACTCAGTTGATTCTGATGAATAATAAACCAGGGCCCAGTTGTTTAAAACTAACGATGTCGTTAACGTATCGTTAAAACTATGGTATATACGCTATTATTTTTGCTGAAAAGAAATGTGAGTAGCTTTTGCATTTTATAAAAGTTACTCACACATTTTCAGCAAAACTACCTGTGAATTAGATATTGTACTTACTAGAACAGTTAACAGTTTGACCACTAACGAGCTTGTTAAGCTAACGATGCTTTGAACAACTGGGCCCAGATTGCCACGCTATCAAATGAACGCTAAATAAAGTTATGTATTATATTTTCATAATTAAAAAAGTATCATTGTTTTCGTTTCAGTGATGAATTGAAAAATCGCCGACAGCATCGATGATCAAATAAAACGTAAGTTCTTAAATGAGCACTGTGGACTCGAGACTGAGCACCAAGTATTGTGTCTTTGAGCAAGACACTTTATCCACATTACTTTGTGCTGAGTTTTTCAATCTGCCTAGATTTTTGTTTCAACAAAATATCAAATACCAGTTAAGAAAAGTACATCGAAAAACAACAAGATTCACCCCACGATTTCTGCGTTCACAGAACATTTAGTCCGACCTTGCTTTCGACATCTGTTAGAAAGATTTTTCTTGTTTTTTTTTTTTTTTTTTTTTTTTTTTTTTTTTCTTTTGCTTTTTACACAGACGAAGTGAATTTACAAACTTTTGTTGTAACTATCTATGTACAAAACTCTGATTAAAAACAAGCAAACAAATAAATAAATAAATAAATAAATAAATAAATAAATAAATAAATAATTTTACTTTTCCCCACAGCAAACGTGGCTACAAGCTGTGCAAAATCGATAGGATAGGTAGGTTTTCAACAAGTTCCACTTGATCAAAATTTCTGAAATTTTCACATTTTTTGGGGGAAAGGAGAATAATTGAAAAATCAGTAGAAAAAAAATTAAAATTCCTAAGATAAAACTTCTAAAAGATCACTTTTCTATGTATAATGCATAGGTCAGACCAATTATTTTAGGTAAATATTTGAGAACAAAACACAGAAACAGAACATAAAAGCGGTTTCTGACCAGATATGGCCAATCAGAACAAAATATTCTAATTTAAAATAAAACGTCAAGCAAAAATTATCTTTCCAAGTGATGCCAAAAGCATAGCAATTTTGTTTTTAAGAAAGGTGCAATAACATATGACAATTAATAATTGTATTAACTCTACATGTAATTAAGTATTTATAGTGTAAATGCTGAAATCATCGAAATTCTACTGAAGAAGAGTCACATGTGGTCGATAAAATTATGTAAGTATACGCACTGAGTTTTACGTCAGTATTTCCAATATTTTTCAATATTCAGCATTCGCACCTATACAGTTTGTATATACTGTGAATAAAGATGACACAATTTAGCTTTATATACCCTGACACACGGGTGTACTAATAGATCAAAGTAAGCACACAGGTTAATGTTTAGCGTGCTGGGTAAAATTTTCAGCGGGCGATATTTTGAAATATGTTTTGTTTCTTTTTATTTCTCAGAAAATAATTTTGACATTTCATACAACAATTTGCATGAAATGTCAAATTCTATTTTCTGGATAAATTAAGAGAAATATCATTAGTTTGGCGTCTGCTGAACTAGCCAAGAGTGTGGTGACAATATTAGTGAAGAGATCTGAAATCTTCTAAGGGAAAGAACCTCAGATTTGCACCTACTATAGGATAGTACATTCTGGCTTTTTAGTAGTATATCTACATAAACAAATCATACCTTGCTCATACGAGGGACAATCAAAACGTTCTAGGCCCCTGTACTTTGGGATTGACCAAGAGCAGATATTGTGCCAATTTCTCAATATAACCCCCCTTTGCCTCGATGCACTTTCTCCAACGCTGTTCCAGTTTGCCTATCCCTTCAAAATAGAAGTTTTTTTTCCTTGTTGACCAAGTACTTATCAACAGCATCTATGACGCCTTCATTGCTTCCAAAATTCTACCACAAGGGTTAGTTTTCAGATTTGGAAACAGATCCGAAGGGGCTAAATCTGTAGAATACGGGATGAGAAAGGACCTTGAAGCTGCATTTAGTCGCATTGAGAGGTGTGGGCTGGAGCATTATCTTTCAAGAGCAGAACACCTCGAGTCGATTTTCCGCTTCTTATCTTCATAATCACTGACACAGTCGCCTTAGTTCTTCTGCATAATATGCATTTTATCGTGCGACTTTCGTCGAGATAATCCACCAAGATAACACCCTGGCTATCCGAAAAGACAGAGGCCATCACCTTCCCTGCTTAAGAAACTCGTAAGGTTCCTAGAATGGGGTCAACCAAGGTGATTCCGTCGCATTATCTGCTTTTTGGCCGCAGGATCAATGCAATTGTCAAATGCCAGATTTCTTTTTTAAATCTATGTCCGTCCGTAATCAAATTGTGAAAACCACTATAACTTAAAACCGCTTAGAATATTTTGATAATTTTTAGCAGTCGGATACA
Organism: Anodontia alba; assembly: GCA_964016985.1. NCBI lineage: Eukaryota > Metazoa > Mollusca > Bivalvia > Lucinida > Lucinidae > Anodontia > Anodontia alba. The sequence goes on from OZ024828.1 coordinate 57,161,927, forward strand.
TATTGAGAAGACCTAACCAATGAAATTGCCAAATGCCAGATTTCTCTATAGATAGTTAGTAAAAACAACAAAAAAAAAAAAAAAAAAAAAAAAAAAAAAAAACGTATGATATTCGCCACAACCCTCAAAGCGTTGGGAATATTTTGGTAATATTTGACATATTGATTGATGCTAAAAGGACCTAACCAATGAAATTGTCGAATGCAAGATTTTTTTTATAAATAGCCCCGCCGAGGCACAAATGTGAAAGATTAAACTGCTCGATATATTTTAATAATTTTTGGCTTACAGATAGATATGGACAAGATCTAATTTATGAAGTTGCTAGATATCGGTAAGATCTAATCAATGAACTTGTCAAATGCCAGTTTTCTTCGATATTAGTCTCAAGGTCACAGGTGCACTGTTGGTGGGGGCACCTGTTTTTTTCTTCTTCTTCTGAAAGCACTGTTACTATTAACAATCATTTACGACACCACATTGTTAAGGTAACATTTATATACAATCATACAATCACGTGTCACTCCTTTACCTTTTAATAACCTATATTAGAATCGGAAAATTGATATACTCATGTCAACCATTACGAAAACACGCCTATTCAAATATTTTGAGAATTTTACCACCAAAAAAAAAAAAAAAAAAAAGAAATAAAAAAAAAAAATTCAGATAAAAATTCAGATAGTTTCATTTTTCTACTCGAAAACATAGATTGTGGTACTCGTTAGAACCGCCTCGCCGATGCGGTTCTAGCGAGTACCCACGATCTATGTTTTTGAGCAGAAATAAGAAAAATAATGTATACCCCCTGTAAACCCCAGTTTTACTATATAAATGTGGGGTTTAAGGAGGTCAACATTATATAATTATGTTTTCGTGATGGGATTTTTTGTGCTGGTCGTGCACCTTACTTGAATTGATTTAGATCTGTTTTCCAGAAAAATCTAACCCTTAAAGCGCTGAGCAAAAACTGTAGCAGACGACATTTATCTATTTTTATTTTTTTTAGAGGAAATAAGATTTAGCATTTGATGTGCAGACGATTCATATAAATTGTCAAGCCTTATTTTCTCTGAAAAATAATTAAAAAAATCAAACTATTGTCTGCTTTAGTTCTGATTAACGTAATGGTGGTATCCTGCAGTTGACTGGCGAGAGAGGTAACCTGATTTACTTCTAGCATTTTCTGTATGATCTATAAAACACTCCAGGGTTGTGTAATCCACTGACAGTGTTGTTAGTACCCTTGCGGCTTACCCATTATCACATTAGAGCCCGGACATAGCGTTTTTCCTACAAGACTGCATGTACGCCCTGGGAATACATCAGCCTGAATATCCGGTCAGTTAGAGGCACTTTCTGGGTAGCCAATGACCTTAACCGTCTTCAGGCGGACAGCTAAGACTGATAAGTGTGCAGATCTTAGTCTTCGCTGGGGCGGGGGGGGGGGGGTGGAGGAGAGGGAAGGGGGGCACATGCAATTTTATGGGAAATGCCGTGCCCCGACTCCACGGAAATATTAGAGCAACTCCGCCCACTGCCAATAGTATGGGAAATGTCGTGCCCCGGCTCAACGGAAATATAAGAACAACTCCGCCCACTGCTAATACGAGTAGTACGGACTCTATGACTCAATTTTGCTAACCCTAGCATCGGAAAGATATACGATTTGTTTTGATATAGGAAGAAAGCCTGGACATTTCTGTATATAAAACAACTGTATGGATATGTATACATTGCATTTCGCGAAAACTTGCACGTTTATATGGAGGCCCAGGTGATACTTAACACATTCTAAGTATACAAAACATTGTGTATTCATGTTACAATCATAAAAAAGAAAGAAACAGAAAACAGAAAGCGGAATGTTCAATGTTTTATGCACATATGTAAACATGACGTCATTAGTGACACCCCGGTTGTTTTCCGCATTTAAGGGAGAGTACCCCGTTTTCCAGTCTGACACCAATTTTTAAATTTCGCAAGCAAATTGCGTTTCAAATAAACTTTCTACCCTTTTCTATAGCCTTTATTAGAAGGTATCAGGAAATGGATTAACACCAAAAAATGTTCAATTTCTCGTCCAATATGGCCGCTACGATATACCTGTAAGAAAACGTTTGATTGCAAATTATGACACCATTTGAATGACACAGTTTAAATTTTACCAGACATCTTTCGGGCGTTCGTGCTTATGTTTTTTCAATAAAACATATTCGTATAGAACACTGTTTTGTGCTTACGCAAGTCTTAAATATGCATGTTGAGGGGAATCGCCGCGCATTTTTTCATGTCCATTATTTCAAAACCTTTGTTGACGATCTATACAAGGTAAGAATGTATGAAGGCCAGACATAATGACTGACGTAATTTCCGCAAACTAAAATTTCCATCAAAAATCCATAAAATACACGCCGTTTTACAAAACTCGACAAAAATCTTAAACAATCAGTGCAAATTTATATTCAGACATCAACTGTACAGATTAATTTATCGCGTGTTGGGTGTAGAGTTGAGTTGTAATTTACCTGAAAGTATATACATGTGTACTACACGCTTAATACAAGTTACAGTAGCTTGGCTAAATTATAAACCAGTATCATGCAAAATGCATGCGTTTCTCCAAAATGCAATTAGTTTCGCATTGATTGGAAAGAAATAAAAAAAAAAAAAAATATTTTTCCTGAAATATTTTCCTTTTTGTGTCTTTTAATATTTTGACAATTTGCGATATTTATTTTTCTCTGACGTTTGTAGAAAAAGGAGAACTGAAACAAAAAAAGAACCGTCATTCCAAAATACTTCGACTAGCCTGAGAGTAACCCTTTAAGCGCCAAAATTTGTAGCAGACGGACAATCTATTTTATTATCATTATCATTTTTTCAGAGAAAATAAGTCTTGACATTTCATGTGATTGTCTGCCAAAACTTATTTTCTTTTAAATATAAAAACAAAATGTCGTCTGCTGCAGTTCTGATTGGCGCTTTAGGGGTTATCTTAAAATTAATACAGAATGCGTTCCTGCTGTTTTGCATTTGAATTCATTGCAAACAAAATGCAAATATAGGGTAATATCAATGTAAATACGCATTCACTTTCTATCCGCATCATCAGAATGATACGAGCCGGAACGTCAAAAATAGTGCCTTCAGACATGTGCGCACAGTTAAGATTCAGATCAGCCTGCACATTCGCGCAGTCACATCAGAATCTTCACTGGGCTCATTTGTATAGTCCAGGGTGCAAAGTTTCTTCATGCGGACAACGAAGACTTCGCGGATGCGCCGGTTGATTTGCGTCTTCTAAGGGCGAATATATCCGAAGTTACGTTTTCTGACGTTGCAGGCTCCTACGGTTGTTGTCGGAATACATGCGAGCAGAAAAAAAAAGTTCCGAATAGTCTGTTCTTACGCGTATATTGCTCAGGGCTGATTTGTTTGCTTGAAATTTTCTACGAGTACCATGTCCTACGAAGTTTTAAACGGACACCGGAAGTACCGGTCATATTGCATGGAATTGCAAGCTGCTCTAGGATTTTGCTGTCCGCATCCATTTGTATGACCCGAATATCCATTCTTTCATGACACGTCCATTTTAGAATTGGTTGAAGATGACACGTTCCGCTTTGCACGGAGATAAGTATAATCAATCTGACGACATTGTCAATAAATACTTACGCTAAAATAAGTATTAATGCTTCTCAATCTGGGTAAAAATTTCAGCAGGCGACATTTTGAAATATTTTTATTATTTTCCCCAGAAAACAGGATTTGACATTTCATGCAAATTATCTCCAATGGAGACAATTTGCATGAAATGTCAAATCATATTTTCTGGGAAAAATAAGAAAAATATCACTGTTTTTTGTCGTCTGTGGAATTAGCCCAGAGAGTGGTAAAGGTTAAACAAACTAAACGCTTTAATATGAGTTATGAAATCGGTAGTCAATATCTGTGCGTTGAAGCAGGCGAATGGTAGACGCAGCGAAGGGCATTTTGTATGCCTGAGAGAAATCGTATAATTGAAATGTACTAAATCCAGTTGTCGCATACGCCGGAATGAACAAATGCGATTACAGACTGCATACCGTAATTATCTTTCGCTGCCTTCAACATCACTTGATTTTTATTATTTTTATTATTATTATTATTTCTTTTATATTTTGCTTGTCATTTATTTCTAAACCAGGGCCCAGTTGTTCAAAACTAACGATGTTGTTAATTGATGTATCGTTGAAACTTTGATCATTAAATATGGCATATCTGCAAATATTTTTGCTGAAAAAAATGTGAGTAGCTTTTGCAAAAAGCTACGCACATTTTTTTCAGCAAAAAATTCCTGTGAATTAGGTATTGTACTTACTAGAACAGTTGAGATTTTGACACTAACGAGTTCGTTAAGCTAACGACGCTTTGAACAACTGGGCCCAGATGTTTATTTGTAAGCAATACTGTCAAATCGAAAACCATTTGTTGTTTAAGTTTCTTTGGTTTGTTCTCAAATATTTACTGTTACTTTAATTTTGTGGCCACAATTGGTCTGACCTATGCAATTGCTACTGTTAATTGATATTGTTGCTTTTCTTCGCTGATTTGTACTTATTAACGTTTCACAATAATATAGATGAAATTTTTTTTTTTTTTAAAGTAATGACTAGAATAGAACTTTTGGTGCATACGTAGTTACGTCATGACAAATTTTGTTAAGTTACCTGTAATTAAACCGCCATGAAAATTAAAAAAAAAAAAAAAAAAACGAAACAAAACTTTTCGAGGATGTCGAAAGCAGAGCAAGTATTCGGACACACGGGCCTGAGCAAACAGTATAGATCAGGGTCTACACTGTTTGCCACTCATCCAGCATTTTTTTTTTCAGAAACATCAACAGGTATTGAAATGGATTTCTTCAAAGCTAAGGCCAAGTATGGTAAGGTGTCCATATGTATGAATATTTAGGGTAAATATGGTAATGACATGTCACGAAAGCCGTCTAGCGTCGTTCGTTCCTTTGACATTTAGGCACTATGCTTATCAATATGATGCTTGATGTGAGAAAAGGGTTCATATGACATATGGAAACAGCGAAGGCTTTATTGGTCTGGGCCCAGTTGTTCAAAGCTAACGATGTCGTTAGTTAACGATTCGTTAAAATTTACATCAAGTGATACGCAAATATGCTGAAATTTTTTGCTGAAAAAATGTGAGTAGCTTTTGCTGTGCAAAAGCTACTCACATTTTTTCAGCAAAAAATATCAGTATATTGTGTATTGAATCCGCTAAAACAGTTAACGAAATGACCCTTAACGAGCTCGTTAAGCTAACGACGCTTTGAACAACTGGGCCCTGGTAATTTTGTTAGTACACATTTTCTTCACTACGGACAACGAAGACTATGGCCAGATCTTGCGAATGTACAGACTGAATAGTGCCTTAAGCGCATCCTGGGAAAAGGGCCCTAATGCCATATGCGAACAGGGATGGTCCAAATGAGCTTGCACATCCGTGCAGTTTGATTAGGATATTCTCTGTTCGTTTAACTATACTACAGTATCCATTGATTCTGAAAGCGGACATCGGAGGCCCTGGATGCGCAGACTGGTCAGGGCCTGCGTTGTCAACAAATTGCATAAGGGCCCTTTGCGTGCGTCATGTATTATATGACATAGCAGCAGCCTTATCCATATTTCGCACTCCTTACACGACTTGCGCTAATCCGCAAAACAAAAACTGACAAATGCGGAACCGTATTACTAGATGTAGCACAACTATGGAAATTTGAATTTAATACGGTTTAAAAATGATTTGATTACTATTAATTTGATATTCCTTCTAGGTCCAGATACATGGAGTTTTCGGTAGATAGTTTTGATAACACCAAAACATGCTCGCGGGTATGCATTTGAATCGACTCGCTTCGACTCGGCGACATATCTTTCAACATCCAATGTATCTAAAGTCCTGCAAAGCGATTCCATTGTGTACCCATGAGGTATGTTTTTACACAAAAGGTCCTAAATAATCATAATAAGTATAACTTTGCCCACAAGGTATGTTTTTGCGCAAAAGATCCTTAATTATCACGGTAAGTATTACTTTATCCCGAGCTTTGTTTCTTGAGCCATATGCTTATTAGTTCCATTAAACTGCACTCAAGACAGCAGACCACCATGGTCGTGATGTTATAAAGAGTTGTGTAATAATTATTCATAGTATTTTTTCCGTTCTCACCGTGCAGAGTCAAATTACGCACCTCCCCTGGATGCATTTATTTTTGAAATAAATATTTAGATTATAATTGCTTTTTCACCTGTTTAACAGATTTCAGATTTCAGATTTTATTAACCTTCTTCAAGTGTACAAAGGTAAACGGCATGAGATCACAAACAAGGGAATTTACATAACAGATTGGCGGTAATAAACTACTCTAAATCATGCATAAATTTGTGCTTAATTTCATAGTTGTGCAACAAATGCTTACAAATAACCAATAATTGTATCTTAAATTCACAGGGATTACACAACATAGACAGTATGATAGTATATCAACCCTTCGAGCCCTGCAGACCAAATCAGCTGTCTTTGCAAACAGTGTAGATCCAGATGAGATGGCTCATAATGAGCCATCTCATCTGGATCTACACTGTTTGCCATTTCGTTCTCATTTCTTGACCGATACCCTGTTTACAATAATAAACATAGAAAAGAGCGGAAACTTAGGGATGAAAGGGTTCACATTTAAATCAGGACAAAACAGTTTGCAAATACACCTAATATCCTTTCCATTGCCTTGTTAATAGGAAAGATTATATTCTAAATAAAATGCAAACATAACGTTTAGCATTGGCAACGACCACTTAAAACACACAAAACCTACGTGTCCTGAAATTAATGCTTAGGTAAAGTTGGAAACTCAGAGCCGATTGCAAGTGAATGGGATTATCCTTACCTAACATCCAATCGACTCATGTATTTCATATATTAAAATATTTATACGTTTTTATACTTTTTGACACTTTAAAGCATTGGCAACGATAACTCAATACATTGGCAACAGGTAACCTTCGTACCTTAGATTAAGCCTAGTGTAATAGTGAAAACATCGAACGCGTTTGGGCAAATCCCTACCCAACATCCAGTCAACCTATGTATACCATACAGTTTTAAACATACAAATAGTTACACAGATCACCAGACACATTGAGGCGTTATCAAAGAGCCACACACACATACACACACATACGCATCCACGCTCACTCACACACACGCACACACACATGCACGCACGCGCGCGCACACGAACTCACATACACGGGCTTTATATATAACATAAACAAATGCTACTATATTTTGGAATGCTTATAATACTTATGTTCCTGATACTGCTTCTCAGAGCGCTAGAGCCCCATTTATAGTCCGATTTTACGACACCCTTTGCGTTATAATATATATAAAGTGGAATATCTTTGTTCAGTTGCTGCTGCTTTTGAAGTTTATTCAATCATTATAAACAGCATGGTGCTTCCTTCCCACCCCTCGCCTTACAATCCTGAGTGATCAAAATAATGACATCGAAAGAGGTACAATTAAAGTAGTGCAGCACATAAACAAAATAAACGTATACTGTTGTAAATTTAAGTATGTTTAAATATGTTTGGAAACAAGCCTATTTAAATATATTGAAATTTTACAACCAAAAAAGGAAAATTTTCAGATAAAAACGCTGATATTTTTCATATTTCTTCTGAAAACATAGATTGTGGCTACTCGTTAGAACCGCCTCAGCGAGGCGGTTCTAAAGAGTACCCACAATCTATGTTTTTAGCAAAATAAGACAAATAATGTATACCCCATGTATACTAAATAAAAGAGGGGTTTAAAGGGTTCAAAATTATATAGGCATGTTTTCGTGATGATACAAAACATACTCTTTCTGTCTCGTAATGGAACGCCAGTCTTACGTCCAGTTTCAACTGGGAGTTTGTGATTCTAGATTTTTATGTTTTGCTAATATTTAATCATTTGAAATTTCCACAACTCTGGGAAAGCCAAATATCAGAGAATCTTAGTAACAGAACAAATTCTGGACCTTCGCTAGAGAGGACATTTGTTAAACTTACCCAGTGCTGAATATTGTGTTCTTTTATTTTCTGCTTCAATGCAATATTTAACCATCTGAAATTTCCACAACTCTGGGACAGCCAAATACCAGAGTATCTTAGTAAGCAGAGCAAATTTTGTACCCGCTCTAACCAATCTGATCTTATTTACCTATTTTTATGCACTGCGTGCATTGCAGTATAGATTTAAAAAAAAAAAAAAAAAAAAAAAAAAAACAACAACAACAAAAAAAAAAAAAAAAAAAAAAAAAAACGAGTTGAAATATTCCTTATTTTCAATCAGTTTGATTCCGAAAGATAACATATCACTTCAAATTTCAACAATAATATGAGTTAGGCTTAATTCGCCCTAAATAATAAATGTCAGGTTGATTTCTTCAAATTGAATAAATATTCTAGACTAATGATTTTAAATGAACCCTTTTAATAATGCCGCAATTTCCATAGTTCCAAATATTGCGTCCGTAAAGCATAATCGGTTTAACTGTTTCATTAAAAAAGTTCAATTTGTATATCATAAGGAAGAGCTATAGTTTTGCTTTTCTTTAATAATGCAAATAAAATTCATAGTTTGCTCTGCTAGTTGCTATTTTGCCCTCTTAAATGAACCGCTTTTTGTAAAATAAATCTCTAAATGCTTGTATTCAGTAACTATTTCTAAATTATGCTTGCCACATTTGAAACCAACATTATTTTGTCTACCGTTAGGAAAATAAGAATTTTACTTTTCGACACATTTACATTTCAATGACATTCTATAAATAGATTTCAAACGAATCCAGTAAATACTGCAGTTCAGGCCCCGAGGTTATAAAATTTTTTTCATGCTCAACTCAGCTGACAATAGTTTGCATTTTCATATTTATTAGCAGAGAAAATTTCATGGTCAGCTATGTTTAGCAAGAAAGAATTCGCAATTGTTGGTCATTTGAAATATATTAGCAGAACAAATGTCATGCTCAGCTGAGGTGAGCATGAAAAATGTTTTATAACCTCGGAGCCAGATTCCGATAAGCCAAATAGAACCAAGTCATCTGCATACAACAGAAGAAGTATTTTCAGACAAACTGATATTTCTGGTGTGTTGACATATACAGCGAGTCTATTGACCCGTCTGGACATTAAGAAATGATGACTTTTATTTTACTCTACAGTAGTTGGTGTTGTGCCGTGTGGCGGCCGTAAAAAGTCTCTCCGTACATCATCATAGTGCAGGTTATATTTTATTTCCTTTGGGATCATTGAGCCCACCCTGGTTATTTTGAAAATCGACTACCGCTTAAGCCGGCGCTAGGGGGCGTATGCAGCCTCGCAAACTACAGTGTTGCATATGAAAAAACTCAATCAAACCGAGTCTCCGATTTTCGTGATTTTGTGTGTTTTTTGTTACCAAAGGCAATCCTTTTTTACTTTTAGTTAGATTGCAAAAGGTGTAGGAGAAGTTTTCAGCCTGCCTGACATAATTTAGAAAAGGAAATAGGCTGAAGATACTCCATTTGCGATTACTTTTATTAAACATTTTCGTTTCTGTTATGCACTCAGAGTTTACTTCAAAGACCAGGGCCCAGTACTTCAAAACTAATGATGTCGTTAGTTAACATATCGTTAAAACTTTGAGCATTAAATATGGTATATACACTAATATGTTTGCTGAAAAAAAATGCGAGTTTGCATTTGCAAAAGCTACGCACATTTTTTCAGCAAAAATACCTGTAAATTAGTTATTGTACTTACTGGAATAGTTAACATTTTGGCCACTAACGAGCTCGTTAAGCTAACGATGCATTGAACAACTGGGCCCTGGCCTCCAAATATTATCAAATGCCTGCGTAAAGTCAACGAAACAACAGTGTTGCTTATTCTTATTTGCTCGTGAGGTGTCTGTTAACACCTTGGTAATTGAAATATGATTAGCAGTGCAGTGATTTTCACGAAACTTTGCTTGGCAAGAGTCTATAACAATTATCTTTTCTGTAAAGGTTTTTAATCTGTTGTTTAGTATCAAAGTTATAACTCGGCAGCTTAGATAGTGACTGATCTATAATATTCAGGTTTATGTGCAGATTATATTTACATTTCCTTTGGGATCATCGGGCCCATTGCTGTATCTTTAAAATGGAGTCCTAAGCAGTGTTGCAAACTTCATTACTGCTTATGAAGAGTCTCAATAAAACTGAGACCCTCATTATGCCCCCAACTTCAAAGAAGTTGGAGGGGCATATTGCTTCTGGGTTGTTCGTCCGTCCGTCCGTCCGTCCTTCCGTCCGTCCGTCCGTCCGTTCGTCACGCTTTTTGATGCATAGCATAACTTTAAAACCGTGAATGCTACTGTTTTGAAATTTCATATATGGATTCCTCATGAAAAAATAGCTGACATGTATTTTTTTTCTTGACAGGATTATGCCCCTTTTCTGAGTTATGGCCCTTTGAATAAATATGGATGCAATCTTGTCAGCAAAATATCTCAAAAACTATTAAAGCTAGAGCCTTGAAACTTGATGAATAGACTGGTAGTGATGAGTAGACAACCTGATTAACTTTGAAGAAATTTTGAAAAATACTTCTTGAGTTATGGCCCTTTGTAATTTTGGGCAATTTTACCTTGTCAGCAAAATATCTCAAAAACTGTTAGAGCTAGAGCCTTGAAACTTAGTAAATGGATTTGTAGTGATGAGTAGATGACCTGATTAACTTTTGAAGAAATTCTGAAAAATACTGCATGAGTTATGGCCCTTTGTAATTTTGGGCATTTTTATCTTGTCAGCAAAATATCTCAAAAACCGTTGGAGCTAGAGCCTTGAAACTTAATGAATAGACTGGTAGTGATGAGTAGACAACCTGATTAACTTTTGAAGAAATTTTGAAAAATGCTTTTGAGTTATGGCCCTTTGTAATTTCGGGCATTTTTACCTTGTCAGCAAAATATCTCAAAAATTGTTAGAGCTTGAGCCTAGAAACTTAGTAAATGGATTTGTAGTGATATGTAGATGACCTGATTAACTTTTGAAGAAATTCTGAAAAACACTTCATGAGTTATGGCCCTTTGTAATTTAGGGCATTTTTAACTTGTCAGCAAAATATCTCAAAAACTATTAAAGCTAGAGCCTTGAAACTTGATGAATAGACTGGTAGTGATGAGTAGACAACCTGATAAACTTTTGAAGAAATTTTGAAATATACTTCTTGAGTTATGCCCCTTTGTAATTTTAGGCATTTTTATCCTATCAACAAAATATCTCAAAAACTGTTAGAGCTAGAGCCTTGAAACTTAGTAAATGGATTTGTAGTGATGAGTAAATGACCTGATTAATTTTTGAAGAAATTCTGAAAAATACTTCATGAGTTATGGCCCTTTGTAATTTTGGGCAATTTTACATTGTCAGCAAAATATCTCAAAAACTGTTGGAACTAGAGCCTTGACACTTGATGAATAGACTGGTAGTGATGAGTAGACAACCTGATTAACTTTTGAAGAAATTTTGAAATATACTTCTTGAGTTATGCCCCTTTGTTATTTTGGGCATTTTTATCTTGTCAGCAAAATATCTCAAAAACTATTAGAGCTAGAGACTTGAAACTTGGTGAATTGATTGGTAATGATGAGTAGATGACCTGATTAATTTGTTTGTAAATTCTGAAAAATATTTCATAAGTAATGGCCCTTTGTAAATTTGGGCATGTTTCCCTTGTGAACAAAATATCTCAAAAACTATTGAAGCTGGAGCCTTGAAACTTGATGAATAGATTGGTAGCGATGAGTAGATGACCTGATTATGCCCCCAGTTTCGAATGAAATTGATGGGGCATATTATTTTGCCTTCATTTGTCCATCCGACTGTTTGTCCGTTCATCAAGCTTTTTTTGTGCATGCCATATCTTAAGAACCCTGCACGCTAGGGTTTTGAAATTTTATATTTGGGTTCCCAATGAAAAAATAGCCGACCCGTATTTTGTTTCTTGTCTAGCATGTTTATTTAAAGTTATGCTCCTTTGAAAAAAATCAGAATTAAATCTTGTGAGCAAGATATCTTGAAAAGTATTTAAGCTGGGTTCTTGAAATTCGATACAATGAGTGGGAATGATGTGTACATTACCCGATTATATTTTGAGAGAATTCCATGAAAATATTGATAAAGTTACGGCCCTTTGCAGTTCTGCTCATTTTGACCTTGTCAGCAAGATTTCTCGAAAAGCACTTAAGCTAGGGTCTTGAAATATTATATGCTGATTGGGGATGATGTGGAGATTACCTGGTTTGGTTTTTAGGGAATTCCATGAAAAATTGATGTAGTTATGGCCCTTTGTAGTTCTAGGCATTTTGACTTTTTCAGCAAGATATCTCAAAAAGTATTTAAGCTAGAGCCATGATATTTGGTATACTGATTGGGATTGAGGAGGAGATCACCTGAATAAATTATGAACCAATTAAATGAAATGTTGGAGTTATGGCCCTTCGCAATTTCGGGCCATTTAATGTCGTTGCTTTATTGTGTATAGCATAAGTTTAGAACCATGTATGCTAATGTTTTGAAATTTCATGTTTTGATTCCTCATGAAAAAATAGGTGATCCATATTTTTTTCTTATCCCAATCATCTCCTATTTTAGAGTTATTTCCCTTTGATAAAATAACATTGAAATCATATATTTGTACTGTTGTTACCGTCATGGCTAAGCAGTGTTGGAGTCAAACAGTGTTAGAGTCAGGCAGTTGGGGGCATAGTGTTTTACAAACACCAGCTCTAGTTTTCTATTTGTATCTTGTTCTTTGTTTCCATAGGCAACCTGTTAGATTTTTCTTTTACCTCAATGCAGCTGGCGTTAGAACAGTGTAGAGGCCGTAGAACGTCTCCCCGTACTTCACCGTAGTGCATATTATATATCATTTCCTTTGGGATTATTGAGACCATTGTTGTACGAGCGTTACTTAGAAAATGGAGTTGTGTTCGGGCGTAAGCAGTGTTGCAAACGTTATTACTGCTTATGAAGAGTCTCAATAGAACCGAGACTCCCATTTTCTATCTCTAATGTTTTCTTGGTTTCCAAGGCAACCTTTCAGATTTTTATATTACCTCATTGAAGCTGGTCTTAGTGCCGTGTGGCGGCCGTAGAACGTCTTTCCGTACTTCACCATAGTGCAGATTATATTTTTCATTTCTTTTTGGCTCATTGGGCCCATTGTTGTATGTTTGAAAATGGAGTTCTGCTCGGGCGTAAGCAGTGTTGCAAACTAAAACCGAGACTCCCATTTTCTATCTGTAATGTGTTCTTTCTTTCCAAAGGCAACTTTTCACATTTTTATTGGGATAGCCTTTGCTTTTATGTATGGGCTTAATGACACCCACTGGCCAGCTCTCATGTAATATGCCGGTATCAAAAACAAAATTAAATTGCTCTGTATGAAGTGTATCTTTGCGTATGCCGTTATTTTAATATGCCCCTTTTTAATAGCATTTATTCTAGATGCTTTCCCATTTCATAGTTGACTGATTGCTTTGCGAACTTCAATTTCAGTATTTCGATATTAAGGTATATTGTTTATAAGTCTAAAGTCGTGCAGCTCATAAATGGGATTTTTCGTTCGCAGATTTTAAGAATTTCCAGTCTTCATGTTTCTTAGGCATGTTAGTTTTATTTTCGAAATACTTCTATTTATTGTTCTTTTATATTCAGTACTAACAGATTTGAAAACAAAAATCTGTTTGTTGCGTTCATTTTTTTTTTTTTTTTTTTTTTTGCATCTTATATATAGTTTTGGCCCGTAATGGTACAGGTGTCTAGCCCTTCGCTATTCGATTTTAAACCATATTTTTCTCTTGTATCACTATTGTTATAAATTTTCATTTTGCCGAATGACAAGTCTGCACAGTTTACCAAACACAAAATGTCCTTGGGCCACGATTCGCTCACCTGAGTAAAACATATTTGCAAATGCCAAGCAACATTTTCCAGTATTGCCACAGCAACTACGCACAAATTTGACCGTGCCGTAAAAAGGACAAAGTTTATTCTAGGATCATCATTTGAACAAAGTTGGTAGACCTTGAGCCATCGATGCTATATACCAAGATTCAGCTTCAACTCTTTCATGGTTCTGGAGAAGAAGATTCTTAAGTGTTTTTTAATATATATGTGCATGGCGGACATCTTGTTTAATGATGCGGAACCATTGAACAAACTGTCAATACCTCTTTGACAGAATGCCACAGAATGTGACATCTGGTGAAGATTTGTCGAACGGTTTCAGAGAATAAGTTAAGAGATTGCACGATTTTATACATGTATATAACCTAGGGGCAGAGGCTGATAACCACCCGGGGATACTTTTTATTGCAACTAGAAAGTTTTACTACTTTGATCATACATAGTAAGTTTCAGCCATTAGTATATAATACAGTTTTCAACATTTTCCCGATACAAATGTAGGGGGATCTAAATCTGACATTGCCGTAAAAAATTTAAAGGTCATCCTAGGATCATCATTTGGGCAAAGTTGGTAGACCTTGAGTCCCCAATGCTATATAACAAGAGTCAGTCTCAAAGCTTTCTTGGTTCTGGAGAAGAAGATTTTCAAGTGTTTTTTTACCCATATACGTTTCAGCCATTAGTCTTTAATATATTTTGAAAAAAAAAATCATTTTTCAACATTTTCCCCATACAAATGTAGAAGAAGATTATTTAAGTGTTTTTACTATATTTGGGCATGGCGGCCATCTTAAATAACGGATCGTGGCCATTTTTACAAATTTTCAATCACCCTTAAACAGAAGGGTCCTCATGAAATTTGAAGAAAATTGGCCCTAGGAATGAAGAAAAGCCGTTCAAAGGTGTGGATGGGCGACGGGCGACGGAAGGCAAATGATCACAATAGCCTTCGGCTCAGGTGAGCTAAAAGATAACCATTAAACCCCACTTTTATATAGTAAAACTGGGGTTTACAGGGGTATTAATTATTTTTCTTATTACCCACAATCTATGTTTTGAGCAGTATAAAAAATATCAGGACTTTTTTATCTGGAAATTTTCATTTTTGGGTGGTAAAATTTTCAGTATATTTAAATAGGCATGTTTTCGTAATGATCACTATGTATATATCTATCATAGAAGCAAGCTGCTATCGTAAATGAAATTGGACAATGGGCATCGGAGAAAAGGGATTAAACTCATACAGATAAAATTTCAGCAGAATATATATAGTGAATAAGTTTGACGTACTCAAAAAAATAATCTACGCTACCTCTGTCCTTGCATTTGCATTTGGCGGACTTATGTATTTCATCCGAACCTATCATTTAAAATAGACAGATTGACGGCTGTACAAAAATATAAGTGAAGATATCGGGAAAATGCTACAATCACGAAACACAATCCACCTGAAGCATAAAGAAGGCGAGATGAGGAACAAATAAAGACCAAAAACAAAAGCCACATATGAAACCTCAGACGCGCAAAGAAAGAACAGTGCAACAGATTAACCGCCTTGGAACAGTAAATCCAATCATTTGATTACCAAATCAGTTTGTTGTTTTGTCTGTTGGGTCTTTTCAAGAAAACCATTTAGAATCTACTGGGACTCATGTGCTAATATTTGTAAACCGTATCTATCACCTATATATTCATCGATAATACAAAATAATCTGAAAGAGTAAAGCTCTTGCTAATCAGCATAACTAATAAACATTACTATAGTACAGTTATCCAAAATCATTATCTCGGGAAGGACCAGGCTTAAACGTTTAGTGTATGACTAAAATATAAATAAAGAGCAAATAAATAAATAAATAAATAAATAAAATACCATAAAATTGATCTATTTGTCTCCCTTTCTCTGGACGTGACACAAAACGGCCCACAGGGAGGGAGGCGTCATTCATAACGAACTCACAATATTACAAAATGAGAACATCACCACATCTTACCAAGACTGTGGAAATTGCAGAATTTGTAACTTGCCCATGGACAAGTAAATGGTCAAAACACTTGTCCGAAAAATATTTGCTGGTTCAAAAAGTGTTGTTTTTCATATTTCTCCCGCATCAGCACAGTCTGATCAGTGCCTTCATTGTCCGCTAACAAAATCAATGATTCTATAGAATGTATGAATGGAGACGAAAGGCCCGAATATTATTTTGCACGTGTACAGGATGATTTGAATCTGCGCATTTTGCACATGTTCGAAAGAACTTTTTTTGCTTCACGCGGCCCATATATGTTTTTGGAGAAATTATGTCTGTATAGTTCTATTTCCAGAGTTATGAATTACTTGTCCCCGAGCAATAAAGTTGTTTCATACTTGCCCTGAGAAAAAGGGGACAAGCAGGGGATGGTGTAGCAACAGGTTTAATCTTATAATGGAGTCTCTAAAATAGTATAGAAGATGTGCAGGAATAGACAATAACCGCAGCAAACACACAACGTAGCAACAACGTCGTTACAACGTCGCTGCAACGTCGTGACGTTGCAGCGACGTTGTAACGACGTTGTGTGTTTGCTGGGACAGATCATAACCGACCAATGACAGCAAGACAAAAAGCAAACAAAACAAGACAGACAGTACATTAGTCATCGACCAAAGAAAGGCAAAGCAACCAGCTCCCCTTGTCCAATAGGGTGACTACAATGTCAGACAGAATCCACTAAGTACAACAATAAAACAAAGAAGAGGACAAAACATGAAGCAGCAAAGGACAGTCAACATCTGGGCCCAGTTGTTTAAAGGATTGTTAACTTAACGAGCTCGCTAGTAGACAAAATGTTAACTGTTCTGGTAACTACAATCTCTAATTCACAGTTTTTTTTTTTTTTTTTTTTTTGCTAAAAAGTGTGAGTAGCTTTCGCAAATGCAAAAGCTAATCACATTTTTTTTCAGCAAAAATATTAGCGTATATGTCATATTTAATGGTCAAAGTTTTAACAATACATTGACTAACGACATCGTTTGTTTTGAACAACTGGGCCCAGAACCTATCAAAATTTTTTCAAAACTCAATATGGACACGCAAATATTCTATCAAAAATTGGATTTTTGAATATTAACATCAAACTTGAGGATTTATCATGGCTCTAGTAAGCTCAGCATCTTTCACAAGAGGAAACCCTACTATTCGTATTGGTAAAATAGTTTATAGACACAACAAATTTTGAAAAGTATAAATCTTCCTGCAAAAATATATGAAGATACCCGGAAAATGCCACAATCATGAAGCACAGCCTTCCCGAGGCACCATAAGAAGGAGAAACGAGGAACAAACAACGACAAAGCAAAAGCTACACACGAAACCACCGACGCATGACAAAGAGGACCCGCAACAGAGGAACCACCCAGGAACGATCAGTAGGAAATTACTGTAGGCCCAAACCAGCCTCAGCCGCACAAAACCGCACCCTTAAGTTTGATGCAGCTCTAAATTACAAATATAAGTTTGGTTAGCCTATGAGTCCTCTACCTTATCTGTGAAACATAGAAGTGAAACACATATAATCAAACATAGCAAATAGTGAGCAAAGCTCACATACCCCCGGCTATTGCTATCAGAGGTATGTTGAACCATAATTTTGTAGATGCAAATTTCTCTAAATATGGCCAGAAAAGAAAACAAATCTCACCATCTTGGTTTTCTCTCACACTACATACTTCACCATTGTCAGGTTGTATACAACATTTGAAGACACTGGCTCTAATAGCAGGTGAGAAATCTGTGATGAATTTTTATGATAAATAAAGAAAAATGGATAAATATAGAGAATGACAAGCATGCGGATGCTGATTCTCTTTTACACAATACAACTAGTCATACCCAATGTTTGTACCAAATTTCAAAATCCTAGGTGGAGTAGTTGCTGAGAAATGTGTGACAAAATATTTTATTTGAGAAAAAGAAAAAAAATGGACAAATAAAGGATATGCTAAGCATGTGAATGCTGAATCTCTCTTACACAATACAAGTAGTCATACCCAATGTTTGCACCAAATTTTAAAATCCTAGGTCATCAGTTCCTGAGTAATCTTTGACACAGATTCCCTATGCATTACACTGGAGTGAGAGATGGTAAAAAGGAAAAATGTAAAAAGAAGGCAAAATAAGTTTTAGCATTGTTGGTTTTCTTTTACAAAATATACTTTAATCCTCTGTAAGTGTATACAAAATTTGAAGACTCTGGCTGTCTTAGGAGCTGAGAAATCTGTGACGAAAATTTTATATTTGAGAAAAAAAGGACAAATAAAGGATATGATAAGCATGATCCTCTGTAAGTGTATACAAAATTTGAAGACTCTGGCTGTCTTAGGAGCTGAGAAATCTGTGATGAAAATTTTATATTTGAGAAAAAAAATGTAGAAATAAAGGATATGATAAGCATTGGGATGTTGATTCTCTCTTACACAATACAACAAGTCATACTCAATGTGTATATGAAATTTCAAAATCCTAGGTGAAGTAGCTCTTTGAGATATCTTTGACGAAATATTTTATTGGAGAAAAAGAAAAATGGACAAATAAAGGGAATGATAAATACGAGGACGCTGATTCTTTCTTATACGATACAAGTGGTGGTACCCAATGTTTGTACCAAATTTCGAAATCTTAGGTGCAGTAATTCCTGAGAAATCCTTGACACAAATTTCCTTATGCATAACAATGGAGTGAGAGATAGAAAAAGCAAAAAGGTAAAAAGAAGTTAAAAGAAATTTCAGCATTGTGGTGTTCTTTTACGCAAGATACTTCAACCGTCTGTAGGTGTATACAAAATTTGAAGTCTCTGG
Source organism: Anodontia alba (assembly GCA_964016985.1). Lineage (NCBI taxonomy): Eukaryota > Metazoa > Mollusca > Bivalvia > Lucinida > Lucinidae > Anodontia > Anodontia alba. Next base: position 57,180,805 of record OZ024828.1, read on the forward strand.
CTCTCTTAGGAGGTGAGAAATCTGTGACGAAAAATTTTGTTGGAGAAAAAGAAAACAAATGACAAATAAAGAGAATGATAAATATGAAAATGCTGATTCTCTCTTACACGATACAAGAAGTTGTACCCAATGTTTATACGAAAATTCGAAATCCTAGGTACAGTAGTAGTTCCTGAGAAATCTTTGGCGAAAACGTTTATTGGAGAAAATGGACAAATAAAGGGAATGGTAATCATGAGGATGCTGATTCTGTCTTACACAATACAACAAGTCATAGCCAATGTTTGTAATAAATTTCAAAGTCCTAGGTGCAGTAGTTCCTGAGAAATCTTTGACGAAAAAAAAAACAAAACAGTTTACACACAGACACACAGACAAACAGACAAACATTGTTATGGAAAAGACAAAAACGATATACCCCCTTATACTTCGTATGCCGCGGGTATAAAAACAATGAAAATCTGAAGGCTGCCTTTGGAAATAAAGAAAACACAAAAGAACGAAAATCGGAGACTCGATTTTATTAAGTCCCTTCATATATATCAGTGTAATTTACGAGGCTGTATACGCCTCATTGCTCCCCCTACTACCCCACACCCCGGTTCCTAGCACCGGCTTAAGGGGTCTTCGACCAGACTTGATTAGTCTTGATGATTGTTCGGTTAAATAACAAAAAAGTAAGGGAGTCCCAAAGTCAGAAAACGTACCCTCGCACATGTGCGCAGAGCGAAGATTCAGCATTACGAAAACGCGCCTATTCAAATATAAGAAGATTTCACCTCTAAAAACTGAAAATTTTCAGATAAAAAATATTTTTTCATATTTCTGCTCAAAACATAGATTGTGGGTACTCATTAGAACCGCCTCGCCGAGGCGGTTCTATCGGGTACCCACAATATATGTTTTGAGCAGAAAACATAGATTGTTGGTACTCGTAGAACCGGCTCGCCGAGGCGCTTCTAACGAGTACTCACAATCTATGTTTTGAGCAGAAATAAGAAAAATAATGTATACCCTGTAAACCCCAGTTTTACTATATAAAATTGGGGTTTAAGGGGGTCAGTATTATATAGGCGTGTTTTCGTGATGGCTTCGCATTTGCGTATTCTGATCAGAATCTTCATTGAGCGCATTTTGGATAGTCAAGGATGCAAAGTTTCGTAATGCCGCAACGAAGACTGATCAACCTACGTTAATGCGCAGACTGATTTGAGTAATCGTTGGCCTCATATGTCAGACGAAATAATTTCACAGGTTGCGGCTAAAAGCTTTAATCAAACTGTTAAATTGATGCTGGGATATAGGATTTTGATCCTGCAATAGGCTCTGATTTCTCCTGGCACAGTGTAACTTATAATAATTTCCAGACGGATAGCATCTTCGATGTTCAGGAATAATATTGAATGAAATGCAGTTTTATTTATTATCTAAATTAAACTATGACAAAGTGGTTATCTGAGCCAATACACGAGAAAAGGGTACCAATCACATAGAAAATCAACAAAAGCTCAGGCAAGCATGCGCACAAGTGCAGTCTTGCCAGAGCCTTTGCGGTTTTCAGACTTGTAGTATGAACCTTAATTAACCCTTGTTCTGCTGAACCCGGATATACCCTGCCTGTGCAAACAGTGTAGATCTAGATCAATTGGCTTCTTCAGAAGCCAACTGATCTGGATCTGCACTGGTTGCCGTTAAATATGTAAGTAATTTGATTGGCTGAAAACTAGAAATGGGCGTGGCATCTTAATTTATTCAGCAGGACAAGGGTTAAGGAAATTTCAGGCAAAAACAACAACAACAAAAACAAACATATCTGTTAGGGGACTGCCTATGTTAGGGGACTGCCTATGCGCATTTTTAAGAGCCACAAACCGGAAAACCATAAAGTCCTTTTTTACGTGTGCCGGCTCATTTATGGAAGTGTTATGATAATAGTATCACCGTGAGCAAAATGAAATTGCAGACTCATAGATAGACCATTTTATTGTATGGTTCATATTTCAAACAATATTGACAACTGATGCATCTGTGTATCACCAAAATCATGTAAACTGATAAAACTTTTTGATTGACTTTATTATAGATACAGAGTATCGTTTGTCATCATTAACTTGCTGTTTCTTTGAAGATATGTTGCTACAATGGATGCACTTACAAATCGGATTCTTGATTAAAGTTTTTACAAAGGCATATTTTCTCTAAATAAAATAATAATAGTAAGCAATCAGACTATTGTCTGCTACAATTTTGCTTGTCACTTCATTACAAAAACATGCCTATTCAAATATATAGAACATTTTACCTCCAAAAACTGAAAATTTTCAGATTAAAAACTCTGATATTTTGCATATTTCTGCTGAAAACATAGATTGTGGGTACTCGTTAGAACAGCCTCGGCGAGGCTGTTCTAACGAGTATCCACAATCTATGTTTTTGAGTAGAAATAAGAAAAAATAATGTAAATCCCCTGTAAATCCCAGTTTTACTATATAAAAGTGGGGTTTAAGGGGGGGTCAATATTATACAGACATGTTTTTGTGATGTAAGCTAACAGTTTATGCTGGACCACTTTATACCATTCACCAGTTGAAATAGGTCACATACTGCTGACTGTCCAAATGCGGTGTCTGTGTTGCAATTTCTCCTTGCCCATATGTCGGTTATAGCAGCTTTGCTGTTGTGTCTTGTCACTCGTCTTTCATCTCAATAATTTAATTTGATTCACATATTTTTTTTTTTTTTTATGTTTCACTGATTGAACTAGGACACCTTTATGCGAGCCAAACAACTATTTTGTATTTATACAACATTTAAACGTAGGGTTGATATCTTGTACCAGTAAGGTCGATATAACTACCACCACGGTCGTTTATAACTACTTTTATGCTACTGTTTGTTTTAAGGCGGTGGTTCCATCTTTTTTCTTTGTTTGTGGGGATTTGTGACTGCTCGCTGATGAGGGGAGCTTTTTTCATCAGAGGCTATGTTCTATGACGGTGGCTATTCCTGTAAATTGCTTTTAGTATTTTAAACTATTCGTAAAACTTTATTACGGTATGTAATAGAATATTTTTAATGGCGATGAAGCAAGTAATAAATAATTTAGAAAGCTCAGTAGTAGTAGTGTGTAAACAAACACTCGCAATCAAAAGTTCTTAATATGCACATTTATGCTTTTTTTTTGTTTGGCAACCAATAAATCTTAGGGATTCTGTACCAGTTATTACAAAATTGTTGATATGAATTTTATGAAATCTACAATAGAATTATCATCAGTGGTTCTCTCATTGTAGACAATATCAAATATTAATATGGGTACGGAGGAATGGTTACAATCAAGTAACTTCGCCATTTCCTCCGCGCCCGCCCCCCACCCCACACACAAATACACATTCCCATCCCCGCTGACACACATAGACTGTCACCACTGAAACGACATTACAAAACAGCACTCTGACGAAAACAGAAATAATAAAACGAAGAGGAACTACAACATAAATACCCGTCTTGTCTTGGAATGGTGAACAACACAAAACCTTTGGGCTTAAACCTGGTTTTACGAGCGCTCAGCCCTCGACTTTAATGCTGATAAGTTTTGGCTACACATAATGATTTGGTCCGCATTGAGGTTTCCTAACTCATGAGTGGATCAGCACAAAAAACAAAACAAAACAAAAACAAACACAGTCCACTCTCGTTATCTCGAAGTCCAAGGGACTCTCTGAAATACTTCGAGATATCCGTATCTCGACATGTCAGATTTGCAGAATTGAGGGAAAAAGATAAATCAAACAACCACATTTCACAAATGAATATGTAATTTGACTCCTGAAAATAGAGATATACTGAAAATGCTCCTTAGGAGCAATTTCTCTTCTTTTCCATATTATTTTGTTACCTGTTGTCATAGTTTCATGTTAAAACAGGGACCCGATTTTCACTTCGAGATAAGCGGTAATTCAAAATAAGCGAGTTCGAGATAACGAGAGTCGACTGTAAACAAAACACACACACACACACACACACACACACACACACACACAAAACAACAAAAAAAAACATAAAATGACTTCTCATACATGTAATTATGATGAAACACATGAGAGCCCGACTACAAACGGAAAGTCACGACAAAAGAAACAACAGGTTGAACCACGATAAGCCTGACTGCAGGCGAGTAAGATCTATAAAAGGTTTTAAGACTTAGCCGACAGTGAGTCTGCGGCCCGAGCCCGACTTTCCTTGTTCAACGAAAACTATTCTTCATCTCTGGCTTATTATATCTGACGTTTTAACCAAGAGCCCTCATCCATATTTCATCATGTAGTGATTTAATTCGATTAAAAACGTTTTTTTTTTGTTGTTTTTTTTTTCCTCGATATTTCTTTGTGTTAGGAAGGATCTATCCGAGCCAAACAATTATTTTGTGTGTTTTGTACAACATGTGAACCTGAAATGAAGGTTTGGCGCGAGTAAAATGGATTAGTCTTTTACTACTGTCCATTTATTGCTCGTACATTTCGAAACCGCGCCTATTCAAATATATAGAACTTTTCACCTCCACAAACTGAAAATTTTCAGATGAAAAACTCCGATAGTTTCACATTTCTGCACAAAATATAGATTGTGGGTACCCGTTAGAACCTTTTCGGCGAGGCGGTTCTAATGAGTACCCACAATCTATGTTTTCGAGCAAAAATAAGAAAAATAAGGTATACCCCTGTAAACCCCAGTTTTACTATATAAAAGTGGGGTCTATGGGGATCAAAATTATATAGGCATGTTTTCGTGATGTCTTTTACTACTGACCGTTTATTGCTCGTATTTTGTGCGGCCTTCTGTTTAATCGCTATCGTGTTTTGTCTTTTTGAACGTGTTATTATTATGTTTGGTGGGCGGTGATCACTTCATTAGGGAATAGTGAGCTGGTTGTTTTTGCTTTTGTTGATTTGTAACGTGTATGCTGTCTGCCGTACTTTGATCACTCTTCGTCGTGGTGCCATTGACAGGCTAGATGATTGTGATACTTCCCGCACATCGTCTTTACTGTTTGCAACATGTACATTCAAAAAAATATTCCAGACAGGCAGAACTCGTCGTTATAAGGACTGCTGAAAGTTTAGTATGTTGCGTTTTAAATTTCTTACTTTGACTAGAGCACAGACAGCATACACGTTAGCAGACAGCAATTAAATACAGTCGACTCTCGTTATCTCGAATTCCAAAGGACTCTATGAAATACTTCGAGACATCCGTACCTCGACATACCAGATTTGCAGAATTGAGGAAAAAATAATTCGAACAACCACATTTAACAAATATATATGTAATTAGACTCTTTATTGAAAATATTGTGGAAAAGAGGAGAAATTGCTCCTTAGGAGCAATTTCTCCTCTTTTCCACAATATTTTTTTTACCTGTTGTTAAATTTTCATGTTTAGGCAGGGACCAGATTTTCACTTCGAGATAAGCGGTTATTTGAGATAAGCGAGGTCGAGATAACGAGAGTCAACTGTATATGCATAGTGTTTACCTAAAAATGACTTGAACTTCATTTCATATAGTATGGAGATAGTCTGAATCAAATGTCATGTCCAATAATATGGCAAAATGTAATGTCCAATAATATGGTAGAAGTTACAAGTACACTGCACATTCTCATCAGTTTCATGGTTACGTGATTAGGAAAATGATTGCTAAACCTGACCTTTTTGTCTGGACAATTTCGAAACGATTATTAATCTATATAAAAGCATATGATATAATTCCAGGCTGCATACTTACTTGTCAACCAAATTAACTTCGCTGTCCACTTTAATTGCACGGCAATGGGTCATGGCGCAGACCCAGTGACTTCACAAGCCTAACCCTTTTAAAGACAGCTTGTGTTTGACCATAATCGTCTTTGGTCGGACCAACCGTGGTTCTACTTGTAAGTTTGTTTGACTTCCAGTTTTTAGTCCAGTGGTCATCTGTGTTTCATCATAGTGTTTATGTTTTCTGTGTTAATCCATCGATAAGACAGGGAACCCTATACACGGACTGAACTATTATGTGTACATAGCTTGAGCAGTACCAGGATTAAAGGCGATGGTTGAGCACTCGTTAAAACCAGGTTTAAGCTGCTCACCTCTCCCTATATGTTTAGCGTTGACCGTTCCAAGGCTGTTTTTCTGTTGAGTTTTTCGTTGTTTTGTTCGTTCTGGTCCAGAGGTTATAAAACTTTTTTCATGCTCAACTCAGGTGAACATTTAATTTTCTCTGCTTATCAATATGAAAATGCAAACAACAATTGGTATTTTCCTATTTATTAAGAGAGATATTTTCATGGTCAGCATTGTTGAGCAAGAAAGAATTTGCAATTGTTGGTTCTTTGAGATTTATCAGCAGGACAAACTTCATGCTCAGCTGAGTTGAGCATAAAAAAAGTTTATAACTTCGGGGCCTGTTTCCGTTAGTGTTATGTTCTGTGATGCCAATTCGCGTCAATCTAACATTATTCTCTGCATTGAGCGGACTCTATTCTTGTATTGGTGTCTTTCCTGGTATCCCAATGAGACTGCAAACTAATGAATTCCTCATATATCAAAGTGTGATAAAGAACGAGTGCGACAAATAAGATGCCACATACTTGACATCTTGGTTGCTGTAATTTAGCACTAAACCTAACTACAATCATAGCTCAAGATAAGAAGGAATATCCACATGTTATTTTTCTTTTTTAATCCAAGGAAATCATATGCATTTCTAGTGAGTACTCATAGCAATGACTACATGATATCATATGGGCCGAGCGAAGCGAAAACGTGTTTTCGGGCATACGTGGACAGCAAAGGTCCAGATCAGCCTGAGTATTCGCGCAGTCTGATCAGGGCAATCGATGTCCACAAACAGAATCATTGGATACTAATGAATGTTTCAACGGAGAATAAATGCCCGAGTGAGACACATTTTCGCTTGGCGCGGCCCCAAATATTAAAACACTAGTTTGGTGATTTTGGTCAGACTGACCGCCTTAGAAACATTTCTTTAGAAAAATTATGTACTTGAAATATTTTTGTTGTACATGATATCTTAAACACGAATAGGACGTACATGGAAACACTAGGCGATAATTAGTTGATAATTTAAAACTCTTTTTTTTTTTTAATTTCGTGGTGCAACTGTGACGTCATAGACATGCTCAAGAATATTAATGAGCCAGCTATCATGTTCAATAACATTTCAAACTTCAACTCTTTATACATGTATCCCTTGTACTAATAAACAGAGTTTGGTGCGATTTTCAATTTTAGGCTGTTTACTTCAAATATATTTATTTTATAAAATAATCATATATCTTCGTATTACCTCTTTGAAGTTTTAACTGGCTAATGTTTTTGTTTGTTTTTCTCTCGACTATATATGTGTATTAAAACGTTACAAGTATGTGGCAACAGATGTTGCATGATAATTGTCAAACATTGTATACACTATTTACCATAAATATTCAGTATCCATTACGCCTAGCAAAACTTATCGAAAAATAGAAACGCTGCGCCGACAATTTAGACCTAGATCAAATTGCTTGTTTGGGTGCAGACTGACTAATTAATTAAGTCAATCTGCACCCAAACAAGCAATTTGATCGAGGTCTAAATTGTCGGCGCAACTGCTTTTTGTTCAGGATTAATGGTAAATATGGTATATCGAACAATTGTAACATACATGTATTTTGTCCTTTAAGGGAGAATGCTAATTAGCCTTAATTAACTAGTTATTCTATCATGTATTTTTGTTTGTCATATTCTACAACAAAAGAGAACATTACAAATTAACAAATTAGTACCGTATTTACTATAAATATTAAGACAGATGAGTCGCAACATGAGGAAAGTACCTTCTGACATGTGCGCCCAAGAATCGAATCAGACTGCGCACTCGCACAGTCTGATCAGAGTCTTCGTTGTCTGCATGAAGAATTTTTGCATAATTGGCTATCCAAAATGCTCCCAGGGAAGGTTCTGATCAGATTGCACTGGGCACATTAGTTCGTATGTCCGAAGATAAGTTTTCTAACATTGCGGATCAGACATCTTAAACTCTTTCGGTGTCAAATTTCGGACGACATTTGTCGTCTGCTTTTTTTTCTAACAAACTGTCGACTGGAAAGAAGTTTATATGTAAAGTTGAAAGTGAATGTCAAAAAGCGTAGATCCAGATGAGACGGCTCAATATGAGCCGTCTCATCTGGATCTATGCTGGTTGCAAAATCTTATTATATTAACCACAAAAATCTAAAAGACTGAATGTCAAACAGCGTAGATCCAGATGAGACGGCTCATGAGCCGTCTCATCTGGATCTATGCTGTTTGCAAAAATCCTATTATCATCGCCTGTGGCAGTGAAAGAGTTAAGCAGCCAATGTAAACACAGCTGAGACTGCTCCTAAATCTCATTATAGTAACAAAAATCTAAAAGGTTGTCTTTGGAAACAAAAACTTATCACAGATAGAAAATGGAAGTCCCCATTTTTTTAAGACTTTTCAGAAACAGTTAGGAAGTTTGCAACACTGCTTACACCTCTAGCATATACATGAACAGGTTTCCATTTTCAGAGATACCACACTGGACTCAATGATCCCAAAGGAAATTCAAAATATAAACTGCCCGACGATGCACGGGGAGACGTTCTACGGCCGCCACACGGCACGTAACACCAGCTGCAGTGAAGTAAAATAAAAATCTAAAAGGTTACCTTTGGGAACACATTAGAGATAGAAAATGGTTCATTGAGACGTAAAATAAGCAGTAATGAAATTTGCAACACTACTTATGCCCTCTAGCGTAATGTGTTCCCCATGTACCCCTATAATATATAGTGAAAATAGGGATTTGCAGAGGTCTACATTATTAGGCGGATTTTTGAATTTTGCAGTTCATTACGAAAACACGCCTATTCAAATATATAGAAAATTTCACCTCCAAAAAAAACGAAAATTTTCAGATAAAAAACTCTGATATTTTTCATATTTCTGCTCAAAACATAGATTGTGGGTACTCGTTAGAACCGCTTCGCTGAGGCGGTTCTAACGAGTACCCACAATCTATGTTTTAAGCAGAAATAAGAAAAATAATGTATACCCCTCTAAACCCCAGTTTTACTATATAAAAGTGGGGTTTAAGGGGGTCAATATAATATAGGCGTGTTTTCGTGATGTTTAGACAAACTTACTAATGTGTGTGTGTGTGTGTGTGTGTGTGTGTGTGTGTGTGTGTGTGTGTGTGTGTGTGTGTGTTTTAACTTTTAGCAACCACTATCACTGTATTTAGCTGTCTTAATTTGCTTGATAATCAAAATATTCCTCATTTCTCATATTTATGGTGAAAATGCCATAACTTAAATAGCTCTAGATACTTTTCTTATTTCTCCACTAAACATATGATGTGGGTACTTGTCAATCAGATACATCTCGCAGAAGCGCTTCTGGTGAGTATCCACGTTGTTCTCATTATTAAAATGTATCAGACTGCCACAACAGAATCAATTACTATACTTTACTGTACCTAATGACCCATTGCTGTAGTTATATCGTGGCAAACGCAATGAACTTATGTGAATTACAGATATCATATGTACCGAAATGAAAAAAAAAAAAAAAAAAAAAAAGCAGACAGAAAAGAAAAGTTATCAAACTCGCAATTTTCTCGTCACTGTCATTTTGTATCTCCAAATCGTTCAGTGTACCGTTGAATGTTGCCAACATCTCTTTGTTTGTTACTGTTTGATTAACAGTGCATATTGTTATCAAGCTCTTTCATACGTATTTGTTTTTTGCAACGCAAGTCAACAACCCTCCCAACATGCAATAGAAAAAAACTGAAGGCAGCTGCAGATCTGCATACATTCTAGATGGCACTCTTAAGGTAGATTTCTCTGCCACTTTCTCCATGGAAGACAAATTTAGTGGATTCCTGTTTTACTTTTCTGCACACCTGAACCCTTCGTAAAAAGGGTCTACTCTAAAGGGGAAGAATTTGGTCCAAATAGGGACAAGTTCTTTCTTTTTAGAGTAGATCCTTTTCCAGAAGGGAGGTATAGACCGATTTTAAGGAGTCACCTCCTTGACAGTGTATTCATTTCCCTTAAGAAGGGCATTTGGTACACTCAGCAGATTTTCTACCGTCTGAAAATATATTAGGGCTGTATATTCGCGCAGTCCAATCAGAATCTTCACTGGGCGCATTTAGAATAGCCAAGGATGAAATGCTACTTCATGCGTACAACAAAGACTCTGATCAGACTGCGGGGCGTGCTCAGGCGCACATGTCAGAAGGCATGTTTTCTCACGTCGAGTACAAACAATTGGCAGTCCTCACATTGCCCCGTAATTCATCAATTTTAGTTTGTATCCTATGTTCAGTATACAATTGCTAACAACAGATGAGTGGCTGTGTGGTGCCTGTGTAGGCGGCATAGCCGGAGCAGATTTCGCTCACGTCGATATGATAATTATGTATATACTTAAAGTATATTGGTTGCTTAATATATGTTTTAATCGTCTCTCATAGTTCATGTCTTTACATGCTTTGTGACATATAAAATGTGTTTTATGCATTTGTAGAATTGGTGAGATGCTAATAAACCATATTTGAACACCTACTTACCTACCTGTTACTGACAGTATGTTGTACGTGCGACTATATTTAGACATTGTACCAGAATCTGTCATCACAAAAACATACCTTTAAAATTTTGACCCACTTAAACCCCACTTTTATATAGTAAAACTGAGGTTTACAGGGGTATACATTTTTTTTCTTATATCTGCTCAGAAACATAGATTGTGGGTACTCGTTAGAACCGCCTCGCCGTGGCGGTTCTAACGAGTACCCACAATCTATGTTTTGAGCAGAAATATGAAAAATATCAGAAATTTTATCTGAAAACTTAACAGTTTTTGGTGGTGAAATTTTCGATATATTTTAATAGGCGTGTTTTCGTAATGGATGCTTGAATATTCAAATCGTTTCAGTATTTGTATATAATCATTATGTGCGTGCAATGTTTTTATGAATATATTCGAACATACGAGTATATGCTGTAACATTTAAGTGGCATATAAGAAGAGGGCTATGAAGTAAAGTCTTAGAATGTTAGTGATGCCCCTGTTCTGGTCGGTTAAAGTTTTGTCTGCCAGCAAGCAGCACTCTAATCTTGAATAAACAATTAATGTTATGCTGTTGTGCTCATGATTATTGCCAGATGCAAAAAGGTGATGCTAGTGAAAAAGTGTTGATTTACGTGAAAAGAAACTTTTCTGCCATGTATGACCAAACTGTGACCATCGAAAAAATTGTGATTCATTCATAGTGATATTGTTGTCTCCAAGCAGAGACATAAAATTCATCAAACTGAATCAATCCGCATAAACAGGCTGATCAAAGCATGACATGTATTGAAAAAGGGAAAAAAAAAATACCTTTTAGTGCATGTTTGCTAACTGATAGGGGCCCAAAAGTATATAACAGCCATGAATGACAGATTAATGTTTCTTCTGAAAACAAATCATTGCAGACAGCTATTTTCACAGCATTTTACTGTTACATTAAACACCAAATGAACAGGTTTCAGAAGATATTCACACTAACCAGCTAGTCTCTTTGGTTATTGAGAGACTTGGTAGCCTTCTTTTTATATGCCACTTGGCTGTATAAGATGAGAAAAAGGCTATAACCCAGAAAACACACAACGTCGCACGCAACGTCGTAACAACGTTGTGATTACATCATGTGATTACTAGGATACATCCAGGTCAGTATAGCCATCCGCACAGTCTAATCAGGATATTTGCTGCCTACTTGATACGTACATGTACTGTAATATATTAATGAAAACAGAAGGACATGTGCTCTCGCTATTAACATATTCATAATATGACACCAATGTTTAATAATGTGTGTATATTTTACAATGCATAGAGGATACCACTCAAGCACCCATATACGCCAATGTTACATTTAGAGCATTTCACTTTTGATTTTTTTTTTTTTTGTAAAACTTAAGAGAATGCTTTCGATTTCTTTACATTTGACGAAACCCCATATCTCACAGGGGATTACACAATGGGGCTAATTGGCAACTCAGTGGGGCTAGAAAAAAGATACGTTGGGGCTAGAAAAAAGTATGAATGAGGCTAATATTCCTGAATCCTACCTGTATTTTTTAGGAGCCAATGGGGCTATTCCAGTTGAATTTATCTGTGTTTTCTTAGAGGAAAAGACAATTTGATAAGGTTTTCCATACTCTATAATTTCTAGATCCATTGTTTAAGAGTAATTTATGAAATTGACAAACTGATAAAATTGTCTAAAATATGTAAAATTATTCCTCGATCAAACACTTTATCAAGAATGAAAGAACAGTTAGAAGAAAGAAAGAACAGTTAAGTATACTAAGCAGTTTTCATGACATGCACTTTACTAGGTGTGAATAACTTATTACTGCACACATTACGAAAACACACCTATACAAATACATTGTAAATTTTACCGCCGAAAATACGAAAATATTAAGATGAAAAATTGTGATATTTTTCTTATTTTTGCTCAAAATATAAATTGTGTGTACTCGTTAGAACCGCCTCGCCGAGGCGGTTCTAACGAGTACCCACAATCTATTTTTGAGCAGGGATAAGAAAAGTACTGTATACCCCGGTAAACCCCAGTTTTACTATATAAAAAACGGGGTTTAAGGGGGTCAAAATTATATAGGTAAGTTTTCGTGATGAGGTAACTGTAGCCCCATTCATACTGTTTTCTCCTAGCCCCATTCTATTCTTTCAGAATTTAAAGAAAATAGCCCTATTGTAATGCAGCCCGCTCACAAGAATATTTCGATATAGAGCCAACAAATGCATTAAACAACTGACACATAACATTATATATATGCAATAAACAATGCATGCTTTAAGTCCACTGCCAACAAGCGTCTCTTGGTTTAATGCAAAATTCCCAGTACAATTAAAAACCGTGTCCAAATAATATATACATCAACGAATTTCAAAGAAATTCCCCTTATATGTTCATGTTTTGTTACTATACAAATCATTACGCCTTCTAAAATTCACTTTTTTTTCTGTATTAACTTCTAATTCCCATTTATTGCAGTCTCTTTCCAACAGGTCTAATTTTGTTTTGTAAATCATTTCTATCTTTCCTCATTATTACCATATCGTCCGTAAATGACATCAGTATGAAAGAAATATCAACTGATAGCCCATAATTTTGATCTGTAGAGTATATTGAGAAAAAGAGAAGGTCATGTGCCAACGCTATTCGTATATGACATACACAACATGTAAATGTTCTTCTTATTGAGTTATCCATCATATGAAAAACAAAGGAAAAAAGTGAAACATATGTCGCTAATAACATATATTGTAGGCCGCGTGTTATGCGACGTAAAGAAGGAACTTTATAACAGATGCCAACACAGGTTACCATATCAGCCTGTGCAACTGGAGATCAGTTATGCTTGATACTAGCCATGCATGTCTGCTTACCGTATTTACACTTGGTGTTCGGACAGACAGGTTGGACCAATGTAGACACAGGTCATAAGCTGCGTTTTACGGCGTCTGATCTGTGTCTACATTGTTTGGTCCTACTGTTTTTCGCTCATCAGCCGTTTGAGACAAATCAACACGTAGTAAAATTTACTTGTTTAAATGTTGGCACAAGTATGGCAAGGAGTTACGAAGTCCAAATATTGCGGGTAAAATATGGTACCTGTGGATAATGAACCTCCGAGAATGTCCGGCGCAACTGAGATATTATTAACACAGTGTGACGTGTGTGTAGAACATGAATTGCGATTTGACAACTTGAGTTTGAAGCACGACGATCCGTTGGAGTTAATAAAGTCACAGGTAAGATAGAATTAGTTAAATTCTTACTACTCTCTGAGCAGATTAAGCAAACAACAAAGAGGTTATATTTTCGTGGCTTTTTTTTTTTTTTTTTCCTACAGAAAATAGACTTGGACTAACATGTCCAAAACATGTCCATTTAGTATTGTGTTTTACTGAAAATGCGAGCTCAATGCATATTTTATTTATTGTAGATACTTCAACGAAGAAAAAGTTAACATAAAAGTCCAGGTAGTGCCACAATCACAAGCCGCAGCCCTTCCCAGACACCAAGAGAAAGAGGAAACAGACAAAAACCAAACAAGCGGAAATCGAACAAACGTACGAAAAGCACTAAGATTAGCCCTCTCTTCCCCAAGTGAGGTAATCGCAATGCTCAAAGGACTGAAAAACACAAGAACAAAATAACACCAAGCAAAACAAGACAAATCGCCTCGTAGAATAAACCATAAAGCAACAAAGAGTAAGACCAACACCGGGACCACCGCCTTAGAACGGTCAGTAGAGCAAACCACCGGGGGGTTTAAGGCACTTTTACAGCTAGCCAACTTCACCCTGGGTCCCGATGCTACTCTTAATACAGAAATACATAAAAAAAATCGGTTCGCATAAATGCTCCCAACTCAGTCAATGCATCAAAGCGAAAACATAAAAATTAAATTAATCACTATGATAAACAAAGACGAATGCTCATGGCTAATTCTACTGTGTGCTAGAGTAAATGAAAACCAAAAGTTGAACCACGGCGGGCCAAGGACAAATTATCGTCAAGCCCCCACTGGTTAAAGTTTAACGAAGAGGCCGTCATTGAGTCTGAGGCCCGAACCGCCGTCGTGCAATCAATGAGTGAAGCATAGCCATCAACAATGATTGGGTTGATAACTAGTAACTAGGCACGCAGTCTGCCGCATAATATCCAGGTTATAGCCAATTCTTATATAACGGTTACTTAGTTTTCTAAATTGCTCCGAAAAGTTAGATTTTCCCACATTTTTTCTAAATCCGTACACTAAGTCACCATAAAAATCTGGTTCCGATATACCTTTCTTAAATTATTGGTGTCACTGAATATCAACATTGATGGTCGAAGTATTTGAATATCCATTGAGTTTAAGAAGCCTGATTTTCGGAAAACGATGAGTCCATATGACAGAGAAGTTGGTGCACTAAGTGAATATTCTGAATTTTATCAAACCCTAATTAGTTCAAGACAATTCTGTGAAACTGGTTTCTGACGAAAGTACGTGTATTCATCATTGATATTACGCAGGTTGTAAAGCTTGTTATATGAATTCTTTCCCGTATTGCATTGCTAGTCTGTAAATTCAATTATTTGAAAAAGAAAATTGCAATTATATGAACTATATTACAGCCGAACTTCAATGGCTCGAACATCTTTGGGACCATAGAAAATTGTTCGATACATTGGTTGTTCGAGCCGCTGAGGGTTTATCATGGTGCCAGATCAGGAAGCAAATAGCGATAATTTAGGTTTTTTTTTTATTTTCTTCACAATAATTGTATGTTGAGTGTACTCATTAGAATCGCCTCGATGAGGATAAAATAAGAAAATTTCCCTAAATATTTGTTTTCTTGAGCTAGCGGAAGAATTTAGTAGGGACTCAAAAATGAGATCGAATTAGCCATGGTAAACGAGCCATCGGTGTTCGAGCTATTGAGGTTCGACTGTACATACAATGCAATAACTCTTAGTACTTTGATAACGATGTACAGAAAACTCACTATTAAAGTGCTGCAATGTGACCCAGTACAACACACATGTGATGGGGACGCATTGCTATGCAGGACCTTTTGGCTAAAATACCTAAGGCACTATATGCATGATGTCTGCAAAGAGGACCCTTTGGAAGCAGGAAACACATAAAAAAATTGTACACAGAAGCAGCTTCATAATATAATAGTTAGGGCCCGGTTGTTCAAAGCGTCATTAGCTCAACGAACTCGTTAGTGGTCAAAATGTTAACTGTTCTAGTAAGTACAATATCTAATTCACAGGTATTTTTGCTGAAAAAATGTGAGTAGCTTTTGCAAATGCAAAAGCTACTCACATTTTTTTCAAAAAAAAAAAAAAAAAAAAAAAAAAAAAAAACAATAGCGTATATGCCATATTTAATGATCAGTTTTAACGATACGTTAACTAACGACATCTTTAGTTTTGAACAACTGGGCCCAGATAAATATCAAGAGGGGTGTGCATTAATATGCATGAACTAAATTCTTACTTGTAATTATATGTAATTATACATAAGTGACTGTATCACTAAGAATCATAAAATGGTCTGAAGGCAGGCGGAGCCTTAATCCTTAGTATGCTGGATCAAATTTTCAGCAGAAGACATTTTGAAGTATTTTCTTACTGAAATTGTCTCCTTATGTTCGAAACGCAAGCATTATGTGGTACTAAAACTGAAGTTTGCTAAATAATATTTTGACAGTCAATAGTAAAGCCTATATACATATGCCAACTTGCAAGTTATCATAGAAAACCAGCAACGTCGCAAAGTCATAACAACATCGTATCGACGATTGTCAGGAGAAAATATGAAGTACAGTCCACTCTCGTTATCTCGACTTCGCTTATTTCGAAGAGAAAATCTGGTCCCTGGTTAAACATGAAAATCTAACAACAGGTAACAAACAGTTACAAAATATTGTGGAAAAGAGGAAAAATTGGAGCAATTTCTCCTTTTTCCCTAATATCTCTATCATCAGGAGTCAAATTACTGATTCATATGTGAAATGTGGTTGTTCAATTTTTCCTTCAATTCTGCAAATCTGATATGTCGAAGTACGGATATCTCGAAGTATTTCAGAGAGTCCCTCGGACTTCGAGATAACGAGAGTCTACTGTAGTTGTAATGTAGTACGGCAAAATATGTAGTTGCAATGTTGTTTCATCACGAAAACATGCCTATATAATTTAGACCCCCTTAAACCCCACTTTTATACAGTAAAACTGGGGTTTACAGGGGTATACATTATTTTTCTTATTTCTGCTCAAAAACATAGATTGTGGGTACTCGTTAGAATCGCCTCGCCAAGGCGGTTCTAACGAGTACCCACAATCTATGTTTTGAGCAGAAATATGAAAAATATCAGAATTTTTTATCTGAAAATGTTCATGTTTGGTGGTGAAATTTTCAATATCTTTGAATATAGGCGTGTTTTCGTAATGTGTTTGCCGCTGCCCCTCTCTTTCCCCCGTAATGCTTCGAGAACGCTGTCAGATCTACCTCCAAAACGTTGTCGCGCACACATCTACATAAAAGTATAACCATCGATAACTTGTATGACTCACTTTTCAAAAATTACATTGCATTTGTCCAATTCTTTTTTAATGAAATCTCTAATGTTGTATTTGCTTTTCCAGTGACGAGTGTTTTCTACACAATTTGATAGACGATCGATTTAATGACATTTCAGCCTCCGCACTTACAACAGATGTTCTTCAAGTCATTAATATCAATAGTCACACGTCTGCAGCGATTTGAATGTAGTAGACATTTCTACAGGGCCCTGGATAAATACTGTATTAAGTTAGATATTGTTTTCATCTTAGTTTTCCATAAACATATTTTAGAATTTTACTAATCATAAATCTGGTGTATCTGGGGAACATTCTACACGCTGACGAAATCTAATGGGAATTAAAAATCATATGAGCGGGGACACAGCATTTCCTACAAGATAGCATGGGCGCCCAGCGAAGACTCAGGTTAGCCTGGTGCTATGATTCTGATAAGATTCTAAAATATGAAGTTTTTATGGAGAAATGAGTAGCAATATCTTATGTAATACCGTATTCGGATAATCTCACTTCTTGCCATACGTCCTAAAATGTGAACAAATGCATTCAACTGCCTGCCCAGTAAACATTCTACATAAATCTATAGCGGGCTGTTATCGGCCCGTCAGGGTAGCTGACGTGCCGATAATGGCTCGCCGTAGATTTATAAAGAATGCTAGCTGGGTGATGATATGTCTAAAACTTTTCTGATGAGTGACAAACAGTGAGGGCATGGATCTAAACTGTTTTCTCGGGCTTCTCTGTCCGTTTTTATGGGACAAATATGGCAAATGAGAAGTTATCTGGAGCGAAAACTTCTTCAGAAGTTTCGTATTGTAATTTGTATGTAGATCATTATTATTTGCGAAGACGTTTGACAATGTGTACATTCTCGATAGAAAGGTGTGTCTAAGAACAACAGTTTAAGACGTCGAACAAGTGACGTAGATTATATAACCTTGTGTCACATCTGTAAATGCATACTCAATGCATGTTCATGAAGCCTTGGACTTATGGTTCAATACATTAAACAGGGAATTAAAGCAAGCTGATTCTAGAATAAGCAAAATATAAATCAAAACTAAATTAAGAAAGAGATGTGTAAAGACTGCTCTCAGTGCGTTGAAGAGGAATTTCGTCCGGATAATATAGGTCTTACGTATAATAATCCATCGGAGTTTGTAAAGTCACAAGTAAGAGAATTTTTTTTTTTTATTATTATTTTTAATGCTTAGCTTACTGGGTAAAATTTTAGACTATATTTTGAAATATTTTTCTCAAATTAAATCCCAGTGGAAAGTCTTTGATGTTTCACGCTAATTATCTCCTTAGGAGACCATTTGCATAAAATGGTAAAACCTGTTTTGTGAGAAACTGTCAAAGCCCATTTTGTGAGAAAATTCAGTAAAATATCTTGTATTTGTCGTCTGCTTAATTTGTCCAGAGTGTGATACAAATTAAATTGCTTCATCACATTTTCAGTAATGTCACTTATATCGTATTTCATGGTATTTTAATTAGATACTGTATTTTACCCAAAGTATTCGAGCAGACAGGCTTGAACAAACAGTATAGGCTGTTTAGGTTATACTCTGTTTTCCACTTATTCAGCAGTTGTAGACATATCAATAGGTAGACAGATTAGGATACAGATTAACACAAGTCTTCTGACTTTCTTCTGAATCCCATTTGTATAAATCATCAATGTTTGTACTAGTTGATATTATTATATTGAATTTATACAAATAAAATATGTTTAAACCAATAGGTAGACAATAGCTATGTTCAGATTTTAGGACAAGAATGACAGTCTTGATTATACTGCGGTCTTCTTTGCTTGCCTATGACATTAAAGACCTATTCCTGCATTGCGCATCACTAAGTTAAAATGAGCCGTGATCACTAAGTTAAAATGAGCCGTGCCAAGCGAAAGTGTGCAATCGGGTCATGCGCGGACAGCAAAGACGTCTGATAAGGACCTTCATTGTTCGCTTACAGAATATATGAATATGGAGATCAAAGCCCGGATGATACTTTGCGCATGCGCAAGATGATTTGAATATGCGCAATTTGCTAGATGGAGAAGGGTTTTTTTCGCTTGACGCGACTAAGGGAACTAGAAACCCTTGGTAGATTTGCCACACTGTTTTAGAAGGGTGAAAAACATTGTGACGTCCTGATGGCTTTCGTACACACCGAACCCCGTCTAAAATGGGCTTTACACTAAATCTTTAAACCCCTCTTAGCAGCCTATTCATTCCCTTTAGAGTTAACCCCTTTTCAGAGGAAAGGAACATACTTTTGAGTTTTCTCCCTTCAGTGTGTTTCCTATCCTTTACGGACTATTTTGAAAAAAAAACGTTTTGCATTTGCACACTTATGAAAATATACAATTTCATTACATAGCTAATACAATAACACTTTAACCACTATTAGTATGGAGACCCCAACGGGTAACTGAAAAAAAAGTGCAGTCCCGGATAAAACGCCACAGAACGCGGCGTCTGATCAGGGTCTACACTGTATGAATTAAATACTGAAATTTCTACAGAAATAGTAATAATAAAATCTAACCAGACGCCCTGCTATTGGCAAGAGACTAGTCTAAAGAGTAGTGGTAGAAGAATCCATTCGACTTAAATGGGTTAAAGATATCAAATAATTTTTTTTAGCCATATATACTATGAGCGAGACATTTTTATTTGTAGTTAAGGCAATATCGATAAAGACTAACAGCTGTTAAAAATGGCAGTTACCAATATACATGATCATACGTACATATCTTTAGTCGTTGCCAGACATATGGCTGTTAGGCGTTATCGACATTTGTTTCAATAAATGAGTTCATTTAGTTAACAAACAGTAGTGCTATATAATGTTACCAAAATAGAAATTAGACATCAGCTATCAATAAATATTCGGACATAATTGTCTGGGTAGATATATTTGGGGCTACACTGTCATTTGTCAGTATGGCGAGCATGCTTGAATTTAACTTTAATTACGATAAGAAGCTAAACATAATGATAATGCATCAATGTATAATGTATAATGAACACTGCTTAACCATAGATCCACATAAGATAGGTTTAAACAAAATATTGATATCTTTATATATCTCATAAACATATTTTTGGGTACTCATTAGAAGCACCTCTGTGAGGCACTTCTAATGAGTACACACAACATATGTTTTCTTGAAGAAATTTGATTTTATCTTGATACCTCTTAGTGCTATATAAGCCATGACAGTTACACCATCTTCATGTAGTACGTATACATTAGGTAATTAGGAAGATTTTGGTTATTACAACTGATCTATACAGTGAAAAGGGTTACAATACGTAATAAACATGAAAAAAAAACAAAAAAAAAAAAAAAAAACAAAAAAAAAACAAAACAAAAAAAAACATAAAAAATAAAATAAATAAATAAAAAATAAAAAATAAAATAAAGCACTGGGAGTGCAGATGGTGGCGATTGCCTGAACTCTTGATTTGATAGGGATTTACGTTGAAATCAAAGAATGCAATACATAAACAGTTCTCAAAATGGCAAACCGTTCGGAGTTTTGCCCATTTATAGCAGATATCTGCATTTCAAATACAGATATCTCTTTTAATAAATACAGATATCTGTATTTTTTTTGAATAACAGATAACTTTTATTGAAATGCAGATATCTGTAATTGAAATAGAGATATATCTAATTGAAATGCAGATATTGGTATCTGAAATACAGACATCTCTATTTTCAATCATAATATAGATATCTGCATTTCAATTAGAAATATCAACATGTCAAATACAATATCTGCACTTGAATTAGAGATATCTCTAATTAAGCTGAATTCTGGATATCCGCATTTAAAATACAGGTATCTCTAATGAGTATAACATTATTTAAAATAAGACATCTGAATTACTAAATTAAAAACATATCTGTATTTCAATTAGAGATATCTGCATTTCAATAGGATATATCTGTATTTATTGTTGAATTAGAGGTATCCCTATTCACTCCACTTGTGGGAAACTGATATCTCCCTTGCCGATTTTTACAATCGCAGCTTTTACCGGTTACAAATACCAAAGTGATGGACGGCGCAGCTTGCCCCTTTACAGACGAAACAAAGAAACGGATTAAAGATTTCATCTCATCATCTTTTTACAGTCAAACACGGCGCTATAACTATTCCCATGTTTTTGGTTACAAACAGGCATACATAAACTTTATTCTCATAGGCCACCAATTTTGTTGTGTCAAGAGATAGCTTGAGAATAGCCCCTTCTCTCCGCGTCTAGGGTAAATTTTTTTTCAGAGATTACTATAGAGCGCGGGATTTGCACCGATTTCTGGTGTCGTCTTAAGCTTAATGTACTGGATGGTTTGGGTCACGGTTTAGCAGTCGTGCTTCAGCAAAAAAAAAAAAAAAAAAAGAAGAAGAAGATTCCCGCAAATTTCTGTGCGTTTTTCATTTTCTCAGGACCCAAACGTATTTAAGAAGTTTTTCTCTGAAATGAAAGCAAAGTATCAGATATTAATAAAATTTCAATGATATCACTCATCTTGTGATAGCTTATACGTTACCAAGGCTATACAAGGGAAACAACTCAATCACCAGATATCATTATGTTGGCAGGAAATGCCAGTCGTATTCTTTAAATATTTTATTCTGATCGTAGAAAGTAATCATTTTAAGAACGTTTTTTTTTTTTTTTTTTTTTTTTTTTTTGTTATTGTTTGCATGTTCTGAAGCAGAACTTAGGCTAGCTGTTCTAACGGTACGAAATGATCTGCTACGAAACGTCCCGACTATATTACCGAGAACTATAAGTAAAACTGGTCAATGGGAGCAATACCTCTCGCTCAGCTTTTACTAGGGCACTGGATAAGTAGAAAAAAGAAGGCATGCAAAATATTTAATCGGTGAATTAGTGCCTCCCACTTTGTGGATTTTGACCCTTCTCACCCCACTCTGTGTCTCATTGGGGAGCTCCTCCATTGCGAATTCCTAAAATCACATCTGTTTGTTAGACAACGTTGTAGAGTTGGTTTGCTTTGCTGGAATACAGGAGTATTCATATTCATTCGCCGATATTGTACACAATCTGATCAAAATCATATTGCTTCAAACGTTTGACGTTTTCTTTGCTTTTGTTCATTTATTCGCTATTTATAAGCTTCGGGGTGAATAAATAGACTCTTACATGAGCGGTCATTTCATATGAAATTTATAAAACGAGCTTGGCTAATTTTTGATATTTTGCGAGCCTTTAGGCGAGCAAAATACCGAAATTACCCAACGAGTTTCATAAATTTCATATTAAATGACCACGAATGTAAGATTTTGTTTATCACAGGGCCCTTC
Organism: Anodontia alba; assembly: GCA_964016985.1. Taxonomy (NCBI): domain Eukaryota; kingdom Metazoa; phylum Mollusca; class Bivalvia; order Lucinida; family Lucinidae; genus Anodontia; species Anodontia alba. The sequence continues at coordinate 57,203,394 of OZ024828.1, forward strand.
CAATGATAAAAAAATGTGCAAAATAAAGGCTTTCCATAGATAAATGGAACAACTCACTACCAAGTATTCAATAGTACCATGCAAAAAAAACATAGTTCGCATGTTATTTGATAAGTACCGAAAATAACTAGAAACAAGATAAATATGTCATTCATTACCTTATCAAACTGTAGGAAATAATGATGATTTTTGTTTGAGCTAATATATATTTTATTTGAATTAATCAATTCAAAATTAATTATTCCCTTCAACGTTATTCAGCGAGTCAATACGTCACTGAGAATCAGTGGGGAAATTCCCCGCAGTCAGTTGTCATATTTAAAGGTCACTGAATTTGATCAATTCAGTTTAGTTGACACACCCAAGTAAGTGACAGATTTTCACGAATGTAAAACATTTAACTGTAGTTTGGATTTCAATTTGACACATTTATTGACTGTCAGAGTCGTGTTATCCTCCAATGCATTTTTTTGGGAGGTGAACATTTTTCATTGACTGTTTGACGACATCGATGTTGAAAGTGCCTCCAAATATGTTGCCGGAAAACATCGAATTTAAACCACCATGAACCTGTCTGGTAGCCGTGTTATTCACATTGTGATTGTTTTGTATTTTTCCCTTCCATCAATCTGAATTTTATCGTCCATCTCAAAATTGAAGGCAGGATCTGTTTCAAAGGAAAAAAGTGAAACATATGTCGCTAATAACATATATTGTAGGCCGCGTGTTATGCGACGTAAAGAAGGAACTTTATAACAGATGCCAACACAGGTTACCATATCAGCCTGTGCAACTGGAGATCAGTTATGCTTGATACTAGCCATGCATGTCTGCTTACCGTATTTACACTTGGTGTTCGGACAGACAGGTTGGACCAATGTAGACACAGGTCATAAGCTGCGTTTTACGGCGTCTGATCTGTGTCTACATTGTTTGGTCCTACTGTTTTTCGCTCATCAGCCGTTTGAGACAAATCAACACGTAGTAAAATTTACTTGTTTAAATGTTGGCACAAGTATGGCAAGGAGTTACGAAGTCCAAATATTGCGGGTAAAATATGGTACCTGTGGATAATGAACCTCCGAGAATGTCCGGCGCAACTGAGATATTATTAACACAGTGTGACGTGTGTGTAGAACATGAATTGCGATTTGACAACTTGAGTTTGAAGCACGACGATCCGTTGGAGTTAATAAAGTCACAGGTAAGATAGAATTAGTTAAATTCTTACTACTCTCTGAGCAGATTAAGCAAACAACAAAGAGGTTATATTTTCGTGGCTTTTTTTTTTTTTTTCCTACAGAAAATAGACTTGGACTAACATGTCCAAAACATGTCCATTTAGTATTGTGTTTTACTGAAAATGCGAGCTCAATGCATATTTTATTTATTGTAGATACTTCAACGAAGAAAAAGTTAACATAAAAGTCCAGGTAGTGCCACAATCACAAGCCGCAGCCCTTCCCAGACACCAAGAGAAAGAGGAAACAGACAAAAACCAAACAAGCGGAAATCGAACAAACGTACGAAAAGCACTAAGATTAGCCCTCTCTTCCCCAAGTGAGGTAATCGCAATGCTCAAAGGACTGAAAAACACAAGAACAAAATAACACCAAGCAAAACAAGACAAATCGCCTCGTAGAATAAACCATAAAGCAACAAAGAGTAAGACCAACACCGGGACCACCGCCTTAGAACGGTCAGTAGAGCAAACCACCGGGGGGTTTAAGGCACTTTTACAGCTAGCCAACTTCACCCTGGGTCCCGATGCTACTCTTAATACAGAAATACATAAAAAAAATCGGTTCGCATAAATGCTCCCAACTCAGTCAATGCATCAAAGCGAAAACATAAAAATTAAATTAATCACTATGATAAACAAAGACGAATGCTCATGGCTAATTCTACTGTGTGCTAGAGTAAATGAAAACCAAAAGTTGAACCACGGCGGGCCAAGGACAAATTATCGTCAAGCCCCCACTGGTTAAAGTTTAACGAAGAGGCCGTCATTGAGTCTGAGGCCCGAACCGCCGTCGTGCAATCAATGAGTGAAGCATAGCCATCAACAATGATTGGGTTGATAACTAGTAACTAGGCACGCAGTCTGCCGCATAATATCCAGGTTATAGCCAATTCTTATATAACGGTTACTTAGTTTTCTAAATTGCTCCGAAAAGTTAGATTTTCCCACATTTTTTCTAAATCCGTACACTAAGTCACCATAAAAATCTGGTTCCGATATACCTTTCTTAAATTATTGGTGTCACTGAATATCAACATTGATGGTCGAAGTATTTGAATATCCATTGAGTTTAAGAAGCCTGATTTTCGGAAAACGATGAGTCCATATGACAGAGAAGTTGGTGCACTAAGTGAATATTCTGAATTTTATCAAACCCTAATTAGTTCAAGACAATTCTGTGAAACTGGTTTCTGACGAAAGTACGTGTATTCATCATTGATATTACGCAGGTTGTAAAGCTTGTTATATGAATTCTTTCCCGTATTGCATTGCTAGTCTGTAAATTCAATTATTTGAAAAAGAAAATTGCAATTATATGAACTATATTACAGCCGAACTTCAATGGCTCGAACATCTTTGGGACCATAGAAAATTGTTCGATACATTGGTTGTTCGAGCCGCTGAGGGTTTATCATGGTGCCAGATCAGGAAGCAAATAGCGATAATTTAGGTTTTTTTTTTATTTTCTTCACAATAATTGTATGTTGAGTGTACTCATTAGAATCGCCTCGATGAGGATAAAATAAGAAAATTTCCCTAAATATTTGTTTTCTTGAGCTAGCGGAAGAATTTAGTAGGGACTCAAAAATGAGATCGAATTAGCCATGGTAAACGAGCCATCGGTGTTCGAGCTATTGAGGTTCGACTGTACATACAATGCAATAACTCTTAGTACTTTGATAACGATGTACAGAAAACTCACTATTAAAGTGCTGCAATGTGACCCAGTACAACACACATGTGATGGGGACGCATTGCTATGCAGGACCTTTTGGCTAAAATACCTAAGGCACTATATGCATGATGTCTGCAAAGAGGACCCTTTGGAAGCAGGAAACACATAAAAAAATTGTACACAGAAGCAGCTTCATAATATAATAGTTAGGGCCCGGTTGTTCAAAGCGTCATTAGCTCAACGAACTCGTTAGTGGTCAAAATGTTAACTGTTCTAGTAAGTACAATATCTAATTCACAGGTATTTTTGCTGAAAAAATGTGAGTAGCTTTTGCAAATGCAAAAGCTACTCACATTTTTTTCAAAAAAAAAAAAAAAAAAAAAAAAAAAAAAAAAAAAAAAAACAATAGCGTATATGCCATATTTAATGATCAGTTTTAACGATACGTTAACTAACGACATCTTTAGTTTTGAACAACTGGGCCCAGATAAATATCAAGAGGGGTGTGCATTAATATGCATGAACTAAATTCTTACTTGTAATTATATGTAATTATACATAAGTGACTGTATCACTAAGAATCATAAAATGGTCTGAAGGCAGGCGGAGCCTTAATCCTTAGTATGCTGGATCAAATTTTCAGCAGAAGACATTTTGAAGTATTTTCTTACTGAAATTGTCTCCTTATGTTCGAAACGCAAGCATTATGTGGTACTAAAACTGAAGTTTGCTAAATAATATTTTGACAGTCAATAGTAAAGCCTATATACATATGCCAACTTGCAAGTTATCATAGAAAACCAGCAACGTCGCAAAGTCATAACAACATCGTATCGACGATTGTCAGGAGAAAATATGAAGTACAGTCCACTCTCGTTATCTCGACTTCGCTTATTTCGAAGAGAAAATCTGGTCCCTGGTTAAACATGAAAATCTAACAACAGGTAACAAACAGTTACAAAATATTGTGGAAAAGAGGAAAAATTGGAGCAATTTCTCCTTTTTCCCTAATATCTCTATCATCAGGAGTCAAATTACTGATTCATATGTGAAATGTGGTTGTTCAATTTTTCCTTCAATTCTGCAAATCTGATATGTCGAAGTACGGATATCTCGAAGTATTTCAGAGAGTCCCTCGGACTTCGAGATAACGAGAGTCTACTGTAGTTGTAATGTAGTACGGCAAAATATGTAGTTGCAATGTTGTTTCATCACGAAAACATGCCTATATAATTTAGACCCCCTTAAACCCCACTTTTATACAGTAAAACTGGGGTTTACAGGGGTATACATTATTTTTCTTATTTCTGCTCAAAAACATAGATTGTGGGTACTCGTTAGAATCGCCTCGCCAAGGCGGTTCTAACGAGTACCCACAATCTATGTTTTGAGCAGAAATATGAAAAATATCAGAATTTTTTATCTGAAAATGTTCATGTTTGGTGGTGAAATTTTCAATATCTTTGAATATAGGCGTGTTTTCGTAATGTGTTTGCCGCTGCCCCTCTCTTTCCCCCGTAATGCTTCGAGAACGCTGTCAGATCTACCTCCAAAACGTTGTCGCGCACACATCTACATAAAAGTATAACCATCGATAACTTGTATGACTCACTTTTCAAAAATTACATTGCATTTGTCCAATTCTTTTTTAATGAAATCTCTAATGTTGTATTTGCTTTTCCAGTGACGAGTGTTTTCTACACAATTTGATAGACGATCGATTTAATGACATTTCAGCCTCCGCACTTACAACAGATGTTCTTCAAGTCATTAATATCAATAGTCACACGTCTGCAGCGATTTGAATGTAGTAGACATTTCTACAGGGCCCTGGATAAATACTGTATTAAGTTAGATATTGTTTTCATCTTAGTTTTCCATAAACATATTTTAGAATTTTACTAATCATAAATCTGGTGTATCTGGGGAACATTCTACACGCTGACGAAATCTAATGGGAATTAAAAATCATATGAGCGGGGACACAGCATTTCCTACAAGATAGCATGGGCGCCCAGCGAAGACTCAGGTTAGCCTGGTGCTATGATTCTGATAAGATTCTAAAATATGAAGTTTTTATGGAGAAATGAGTAGCAATATCTTATGTAATACCGTATTCGGATAATCTCACTTCTTGCCATACGTCCTAAAATGTGAACAAATGCATTCAACTGCCTGCCCAGTAAACATTCTACATAAATCTATAGCGGGCTGTTATCGGCCCGTCAGGGTAGCTGACGTGCCGATAATGGCTCGCCGTAGATTTATAAAGAATGCTAGCTGGGTGATGATATGTCTAAAACTTTTCTGATGAGTAACAGTGAGGGCATGGATCTAAACTGTTTTCTCGGGCTTCTCTGTCCGTTTTTATGGGACAAATATGGCAAATGAGAAGTTATCTGGAGCGAAAACTTCTTCAGAAGTTTCGTATTGTAATTTGTATGTAGATCATTATTATTTGCGAAGACGTTTGACAATGTGTACATTCTCGATAGAAAGGTGTGTCTAAGAACAACAGTTTAAGACGTCGAACAAGTGACGTAGATTATATAACCTTGTGTCACATCTGTAAATGCATACTCAATGCATGTTCATGAAGCCTTGGACTTATGGTTCAATACATTAAACAGGGAATTAAAGCAAGCTGATTCTAGAATAAGCAAAATATAAATCAAAACTAAATTAAGAAAGAGATGTGTAAAGACTGCTCTCAGTGCGTTGAAGAGGAATTTCGTCCGGATAATATAGGTCTTACGTATAATAATCCATCGGAGTTTGTAAAGTCACAAGTAAGAGAATTTTTTTTTTTTATTATTATTTTTAATGCTTAGCTTACTGGGTAAAATTTTAGACTATATTTTGAAATATTTTTCTCAAATTAAATCCCAGTGGAAAGTCTTTGATGTTTCACGCTAATTATCTCCTTAGGAGACCATTTGCATAAAATGGTAAAACCTGTTTTGTGAGAAACTGTCAAAGCCCATTTTGTGAGAAAATTCAGTAAAATATCTTGTATTTGTCGTCTGCTTAATTTGTCCAGAGTGTGATACAAATTAAATTGCTTCATCACATTTTCAGTAATGTCACTTATATCGTATTTCATGGTATTTTAATTAGATACTGTATTTTACCCAAAGTATTCGAGCAGACAGGCTTGAACAAACAGTATAGGCTGTTTAGGTTATACTCTGTTTTCCACTTATTCAGCAGTTGTAGACATATCAATAGGTAGACAGATTAGGATACAGATTAACACAAGTCTTCTGACTTTCTTCTGAATCCCATTTGTATAAATCATCAATGTTTGTACTAGTTGATATTATTATATTGAATTTATACAAATAAAATATGTTTAAACCAATAGGTAGACAATAGCTATGTTCAGATTTTAGGACAAGAATGACAGTCTTGATTATACTGCGGTCTTCTTTGCTTGCCTATGACATTAAAGACCTATTCCTGCATTGCGCATCACTAAGTTAAAATGAGCCGTGATCACTAAGTTAAAATGAGCCGTGCCAAGCGAAAGTGTGCAATCGGGTCATGCGCGGACAGCAAAGACGTCTGATAAGGACCTTCATTGTTCGCTTACAGAATATATGAATATGGAGATCAAAGCCCGGATGATACTTTGCGCATGCGCAAGATGATTTGAATATGCGCAATTTGCTAGATGGAGAAGGGTTTTTTTCGCTTGACGCGACTAAGGGAACTAGAAACCCTTGGTAGATTTGCCACACTGTTTTAGAAGGGTGAAAAACATTGTGACGTCCTGATGGCTTTCGTACACACCGAACCCCGTCTAAAATGGGCTTTACACTAAATCTTTAAACCCCTCTTAGCAGCCTATTCATTCCCTTTAGAGTTAACCCCTTTTCAGAGGAAAGGAACATACTTTTGAGTTTTCTCCCTTCAGTGTGTTTCCTATCCTTTACGGACTATTTTGAAAAAAAAACGTTTTGCATTTGCACACTTATGAAAATATACAATTTCATTACATAGCTAATACAATAACACTTTAACCACTATTAGTATGGAGACCCCAACGGGTAACTGAAAAAAAAGTGCAGTCCCGGATAAAACGCCACAGAACGCGGCGTCTGATCAGGGTCTACACTGTATGAATTAAATACTGAAATTTCTACAGAAATAGTAATAATAAAATCTAACCAGACGCCCTGCTATTGGCAAGAGACTAGTCTAAAGAGTAGTGGTAGAAGAATCCATTCGACTTAAATGGGTTAAAGATATCAAATAATTTTTTTTAGCCATATATACTATGAGCGAGACATTTTTATTTGTAGTTAAGGCAATATCGATAAAGACTAACAGCTGTTAAAAATGGCAGTTACCAATATACATGATCATACGTACATATCTTTAGTCGTTGCCAGACATATGGCTGTTAGGCGTTATCGACATTTGTTTCAATAAATGAGTTCATTTAGTTAACAAACAGTAGTGCTATATAATGTTACCAAAATAGAAATTAGACATCAGCTATCAATAAATATTCGGACATAATTGTCTGGGTAGATATATTTGGGGCTACACTGTCATTTGTCAGTATGGCGAGCATGCTTGAATTTAACTTTAATTACGATAAGAAGCTAAACATAATGATAATGCATCAATGTATAATGTATAATGAACACTGCTTAACCATAGATCCACATAAGATAGGTTTAAACAAAATATTGATATCTTTATATATCTCATAAACATATTTTTGGGTACTCATTAGAAGCACCTCTGTGAGGCACTTCTAATGAGTACACACAACATATGTTTTCTTGAAGAAATTTGATTTTATCTTGATACCTCTTAGTGCTATATAAGCCATGACAGTTACACCATCTTCATGTAGTACGTATACATTAGGTAATTAGGAAGATTTTGGTTATTACAACTGATCTATACAGTGAAAAGGGTTACAATACGTAATAAACATGAAAAAAAAACAAAAAAAAAAAAAAAAAACAAAAAAAAAACAAAACAAAAAAAAACATAAAAAATAAAATAAATAAATAAAAAATAAAAAATAAAATAAAGCACTGGGAGTGCAGATGGTGGCGATTGCCTGAACTCTTGATTTGATAGGGATTTACGTTGAAATCAAAGAATGCAATACATAAACAGTTCTCAAAATGGCAAACCGTTCGGAGTTTTGCCCATTTATAGCAGATATCTGCATTTCAAATACAGATATCTCTTTTAATAAATACAGATATCTGTATTTTTTTTGAATAACAGATAACTTTTATTGAAATGCAGATATCTGTAATTGAAATAGAGATATATCTAATTGAAATGCAGATATTGGTATCTGAAATACAGACATCTCTATTTTCAATCATAATATAGATATCTGCATTTCAATTAGAAATATCAACATGTCAAATACAATATCTGCACTTGAATTAGAGATATCTCTAATTAAGCTGAATTCTGGATATCCGCATTTAAAATACAGGTATCTCTAATGAGTATAACATTATTTAAAATAAGACATCTGAATTACTAAATTAAAAACATATCTGTATTTCAATTAGAGATATCTGCATTTCAATAGGATATATCTGTATTTATTGTTGAATTAGAGGTATCCCTATTCACTCCACTTGTGGGAAACTGATATCTCCCTTGCCGATTTTTACAATCGCAGCTTTTACCGGTTACAAATACCAAAGTGATGGACGGCGCAGCTTGCCCCTTTACAGACGAAACAAAGAAACGGATTAAAGATTTCATCTCATCATCTTTTTACAGTCAAACACGGCGCTATAACTATTCCCATGTTTTTGGTTACAAACAGGCATACATAAACTTTATTCTCATAGGCCACCAATTTTGTTGTGTCAAGAGATAGCTTGAGAATAGCCCCTTCTCTCCGCGTCTAGGGTAAATTTTTTTTCAGAGATTACTATAGAGCGCGGGATTTGCACCGATTTCTGGTGTCGTCTTAAGCTTAATGTACTGGATGGTTTGGGTCACGGTTTAGCAGTCGTGCTTCAGCAAAAAAAAAAAAAAAAAAAGAAGAAGAAGATTCCCGCAAATTTCTGTGCGTTTTTCATTTTCTCAGGACCCAAACGTATTTAAGAAGTTTTTCTCTGAAATGAAAGCAAAGTATCAGATATTAATAAAATTTCAATGATATCACTCATCTTGTGATAGCTTATACGTTACCAAGGCTATACAAGGGAAACAACTCAATCACCAGATATCATTATGTTGGCAGGAAATGCCAGTCGTATTCTTTAAATATTTTATTCTGATCGTAGAAAGTAATCATTTTAAGAACGTTTTTTTTTTTTTTTTTTTTTTTTTTTTTGTTATTGTTTGCATGTTCTGAAGCAGAACTTAGGCTAGCTGTTCTAACGGTACGAAATGATCTGCTACGAAACGTCCCGACTATATTACCGAGAACTATAAGTAAAACTGGTCAATGGGAGCAATACCTCTCGCTCAGCTTTTACTAGGGCACTGGATAAGTAGAAAAAAGAAGGCATGCAAAATATTTAATCGGTGAATTAGTGCCTCCCACTTTGTGGATTTTGACCCTTCTCACCCCACTCTGTGTCTCATTGGGGAGCTCCTCCATTGCGAATTCCTAAAATCACATCTGTTTGTTAGACAACGTTGTAGAGTTGGTTTGCTTTGCTGGAATACAGGAGTATTCATATTCATTCGCCGATATTGTACACAATCTGATCAAAATCATATTGCTTCAAACGTTTGACGTTTTCTTTGCTTTTGTTCATTTATTCGCTATTTATAAGCTTCGGGGTGAATAAATAGACTCTTACATGAGCGGTCATTTCATATGAAATTTATAAAACGAGCTTGGCTAATTTTTGATATTTTGCGAGCCTTTAGGCGAGCAAAATACCGAAATTACCCAACGAGTTTCATAAATTTCATATTAAATGACCACGAATGTAAGATTTTGTTTATCACAGGGCCCTTCCAATGATAAAAAAATGTGCAAAATAAAGGCTTTCCATAGATAAATGGAACAACTCACTACCAAGTATTCAATAGTACCATGCAAAAAAAACATAGTTCGCATGTTATTTGATAAGTACCGAAAATAACTAGAAACAAGATAAATATGTCATTCATTACCTTATCAAACTGTAGGAAATAATGATGATTTTTGTTTGAGCTAATATATATTTTATTTGAATTAATCAATTCAAAATTAATTATTCCCTTCAACGTTATTCAGCGAGTCAATACGTCACTGAGAATCAGTGGGGAAATTCCCCGCAGTCAGTTGTCATATTTAAAGGTCACTGAATTTGATCAATTCAGTTTAGTTGACACACCCAAGTAAGTGACAGATTTTCACGAATGTAAAACATTTAACTGTAGTTTGGATTTCAATTTGACACATTTATTGACTGTCAGAGTCGTGTTATCCTCCAATGCATTTTTTTGGGAGGTGAACATTTTTCATTGACTGTTTGACGACATCGATGTTGAAAGTGCCTCCAAATATGTTGCCGGAAAACATCGAATTTAAACCACCATGAACCTGTCTGGTAGCCGTGTTATTCACATTGTGATTGTTTTGTATTTTTCCCTTCCATCAATCTGAATTTTATCGTCCATCTCAAAATTGAAGGCAGGATCTGTTTCAAAAATGAAATGTTGTATCGGCGGGAGCGGACATTATCTTGGTTGCTTATCTCAATAAGCGGAGCAATACGAATATAAATGAGGGCATTTAGGCTAACCAATGGGAAGTCTTGCAGGTTTATTACACGTCTAGTCATATAAGGTCATATTATTTTTATGACATGGGTAGTTTCACTGAATAACTTGACGGTCATGTGATAAAAAGCTAATATGTTGAAATACAGAATTTAGCGTTATCAGCGTTAGCAGGGAACTATTTTAGGGACAATTTTCGGTAGTTATTAGGTATGTATATTTCAGCAGAACAGATAGTTGAAAGGCCGTATAGTAAATCTGGTGGCGGTAAACACCCCCCTCCCCACCCAAACAAACAAAAATGGTTTACATATTACAAAATTCTGAAAATCCTCCTAATAGACCCTTGTATATCTATGTTTTCACTAAAGGCTGTAGGGACACATGGAGTACATATTATATTGACTTGTGTACGTAACGTTTCATGAATTATTAGGCTTATACGGTACTAAAATCCCTGAAGTACACTGTACTAGAATATGACCGTTTCGCAAAAGGGTTTAGAACATCTTTTATATCTATCGTCAATTTTTCTCAATTCAAAATGGTGGATAATCTACCAAAGTGCAGCCAGTCTTCTAAATCATTATACAATAGCAATGAGCCCAGTTGCATTTTGCCAAGAAAGTGCTCGATAAAATATGATCTGAACCATCAATATACACTTTGACGAAATATGATCTGAACCATCAATATAGATTGTTATTGAAATATGCGCAAGCATGCCACGCTGGACCAATCTTTTATGTTCGGTTAATGGTATATTGTATTTGCTAACGTTTAATGTATTTACAGTATTAGTTTTCACAAAATGCTTAGTCTACGCTTAACACATACGAGATTGCAAAAAAAGCAATGTCGCACGTTATTAACAGCCGTGCATTAACCGGCGAAAAGACATGTATTAACAAGGCAATTCACGCTCTGTTAATGCACGGCTACGCAACTTTCAATGTGCCTGTACCGGGGCCACATAATTGCTGCCGTCACGAGATGTGTAGTGCCCGGCCCTGGAACGAGCATAGTCAGTGGAAATTGCGTTCGCGAGACATCAGTGAAAAGGCGAAACAAAATAGTGCAAGAAATAACGCGAATGTTTTCAATTTTTATGCAATAATAGCGATCGAACATGTTTTTTCAATGCATTAAAATTTGCCAGGTCCCAGGCCTCCGGCCTCGGTTTTCAACACCTCCCACGGGACCTGTTAATGCATGAAAAACCATGTTTGATCCCTATATTGTGAAAGTTAGTGTCCTTTCGACATCACTAGGAGAGAAGCTTTTTGCTTGGCGTTTTATTGGCGTTTTATTTTTAGTTTAATTTGGTGATTTTAAATAATCTTTATTTAATGACAATATTGTGAAAAGTTCAGAAAATTTCAACAAGAGGAACTTGTTGAAAGCCTACCTCATGTTTATCCACTCTACCGATATCTGCATAATTTGCAGTCATTTTAATGCGGGGAAAATGAAATAATTATTTTTAACCAATCACTAGAATAAACTATTTGTGTACATGTATAGATAGTTATGACGAACGGTTTTACATTAAATCCTAACAGAAGTTTGCAAAGTGACTTCTTCTGTATAAAGTTTATGCAAAAATGACTTTCCGAATGCTGTTGGAAGGAGAGTAATATTTGGTTATAATAACGTTGAACAGTCCATGGGAAATAGCACTGGACAAACCATAACCTTTTATAATGTGCTTACGGATCAATGCAAACTTTAAAACTGTCTACGCCCGTGTGCATAGACAATAATTCATGACAATGCATTCTCTCGTACAGACAAAATGTTTTGTTCAATAAAAAAATAGGAAAACTGAAACCGTTTGTCCTTTTCTAGTATTGTTTTCGGTTGTGCTAACAGAAGTATACCAGTAGACTATAAATTACTAATATAAAATTTCAAAGCACTCAGAAATACATATCATATTCATGATATAAATGTTAATACAATAGATTCTAAAATAACTGACTTGCAAAACAGCAAACAGCTGGTTTCAAGTTTTCTGTGCTAGAGAAGCTAGTTTCGGCCTCATCAGTGACCCGCATAACATTTTCGAAAAAAATCGGAATGGGTTCAATGATTAAAACATTACGAAAACACGCCTATTCAAATATATAGAAAATTTCACCTCCAAAAACTGAAAAAATTCAGATAAAAAAACTCTGTTATTTTTCACATTTCTGGTCAAAACATCGATTGTGGGTACTTGTTAGAACCGCTTAAGCGAGGCGGTTCTAACGAGTACCCACAATCTATGATTTTGAGCAAAAATAAGAAAAAAATAATGTATGTCCATGTAAACCCCAGTTTTACTATATAAAAGTGGGGTTTAAGGGGGTCAAGATCATATAGGCACGTGATGAAGGCGCAGAAAATATTAACTACAGTGAAGTACAGGGAGACGTTTTACGGCTGCCACATGGCACTAATAACAGCTGTAGTGACTGTAAAAAGATTCTAAAACGAATGACACTTGATGGCAGTAACCACACTCGCAAAACTGAAAACAGCTAAAGTGTCAAGTTTTCTGGACCAGACTAGTGTATTTCAACCGATTTGGCCTAAGCATTGATTATATATAGCCTAATCATTGATTATATAAATATAGAATTTTCGTATAACGTCCTTTATTATTTGTTGCGTTTCTATGAAACTTCAAATAAACTTTGATTAACATATTCTAATAAAAGTGCAGTTGAAAAACAAATGCATTTTAAATTATTCGCCGAATTATCAGTTTCATAACAACGCGCATCGGCATACTCGAAACACGTAAAAAAAGTTAAGCACTTTTCAATATTTCTTAAATTGGTTACTATCGCATTTGAACGCGTTTTCTTCAGCGTACGACTCAGCGAAATCGTCTGCTGACCAACGTCATTTATGACGTCATTACCGGAAATTTTGACCTTTGCCTGTGTTTCCAGTTGAAAGATATAAACATTTTTAACGGCGATGTCCCTAAGCAAAATTTCAAACCATGAATTCAACAGGCGAGTTAAGGGGGCAGCCATTAAATTTTGCGTGGAATTAGACAAGACACCAAGTGATACGTTAAATATGTTACAGTTTGGCCAAGAAATGCATTAGGGCGCTTGTTTTTTAAGTAGCATCGACGGTTTCAAGAAGGAAAGATGCTCTACAGAATAAAATTAAAAAAGATTGCCTTTGGAAACAAAAACACGCTACGGATTAGAAAATAGGAGTCTCGGTTTTATTGAGACTCTTCATAAGCAGTAATGAGGTTTGCAACACTGTTTACGCCCTCTAGCGTATACGACGGTCAATGTGGCCAGCCATCTCAGGTGAAATGTTAGATTTTAGAGAAAGTGAAAGACATGGTGTACAGTGACAGGCGGCACACTTTGAGATAGTTTAGCTTCTGAACTAGATTTTTCCACTTCTACAGTGCATGGCATTTTGAAAACAGAGTTACTAAAAGAGTCTAAATTGTGCGCGCGCTGGGTGCCGCGACTCTTAAGGATCACGAGCGGGAAACGAGGGTTCGCTGCTCGGAAGAGTTCGTCCGCCGGTATGAGTGCGAAGGCAAAGAATTTTTCGACCGCATAGTTACAGCTGACAAGATTTAGTATGACTTCGACCCGGAGACGAAATCACAGTCCTATGTATGAAAAACTCCGGGGACCCCTCCCCCAAAGAAGGCAAGAGTACAGAAAAGCGGTGGGAAACACATGGACAGGAAGGGTATGATCCTACAGCAACAGGTTCCCGATGGCAATCCAGTGACCGCTAGTTGCTATTCGAAGGTAAGTAGATTATCAATTTAAACATCATTTTAACTAGATCTATTAATTAGCTATATAAAATATTTTAGTCTAATGTTAACAAAAATATTCATATGTTAACAACGCACTGTTTTGGCGTTACTGTCACGATTCTAAGTTTGACTTAATTTTATCACTTCAGGTTCTCAGGCGTTACGATGCAGGCATTGAAACAGGAATGCCCAATCTTGACTCCGAACGCATATTATTCCACCAAGATAACGCTCCACTACACAGGGCTGACTCAACACTCTTTGCTTAGTTCTTGGTTGCTAGGCATCCACCCTATAGTCCAGATCTTGCCCCCTTGGACTTTAGAGTTTACCCGGATATCGAGGCAGCGCTACGAGATGTGGGGTTTGAGGACGCCAGTGAGCTTCATATGTTTACGCAAAATGTTGTTTCGTCATACGACAGTGACTGGTTCAGCGATACCTACGCTATATAGTTACAGAGACATAGAAAATGCATTAAATTCTGCGGTTGTTACGTTGAAAAGTGTGACTGAATAGTTAACGTTATCATGACGTCACTTGTTGTACGCTGGCGTACTCCGGGTACGCCTTACTGTGTCAGTAATATTTGCTGTATCTGTTTTTATTGTTGGATATGTTTACCTTATACTTATACATCCTGAACAAAATATATCAACTATCAGAAATATATACAATTTCCACGTATAAAGAGTTGCATTTTTATTTTCTAGCATTTGTCTACGACCTTCCCGATCAGGCCTCGTATACGAGTTTCTGGTGGTTTAGAGTAATTTGACAGTTTTTACATAGTAGCCTCCGTATATATCCAGCATATTGGGGTAGTGTTTTCCACATTTTTTTTCTAAATATTCAAACTAGTTCATTTGGGTTCCTGTAGATATGTCCAAAATAATGGCTGAGTAGCAAACAGTGTAGATCCTGCTCAGACTCCGCTGAAGGCTTCTGATATGGATTTAGTCAGTATTGTTTACTCAGGTCTGTATTATCAAATACTTAGCATAAAAAGGGTAGGAAATAGTATATGGTCACTACGCCAAGCACGTTGACCGAGACAGGATAGAATATACGACTGCGATTCGCGGTGTCTGGATTGCCTTCAGAAGTGTAAAACAATCGCGACATTTTGTATTATATTCCTCAACCTGATGACACCGCCAACAGAAGCAGGATTCCAGCTCAGAACGTTCACGAGCATTTTGCACTTCTAAAAACTCTTGGTGTTGAAGTGTAATGATTGCTTTCAGAAGTGGTTTCTGTGGGTAACTTGATTTATTATTCACATTAACAAAAACCATTGATATGCCGGTGCTTCTGACAGCAGGATTGCTACATTTTTTTTCTGTTGTGCATTCTGTGTATGCCGCATTTATACTAACTATCGGGATGGATGGCCTGTCCAAGCAGTGTAGACCCGAACGCGGAGTCTGATTACGGTCAACACACAAACGGTAGACCAATGAACTTAATCAAATTTTAGGACAAGAATAATAAAGGTCTAAAGTGTTCGAAAAGTTAGGGTAAATACCTTAGTGTATATACAGTTGACAACTAAACAGCCTTTCCTCTCTTTAGATACATACGTCGTTGACAGTGTGTTACAGAGCAATATAAGGTTCATTTTGGAGGCAATAATCTTCCCAGTACGTGCGCAAAATAATGACAGTAACATATCAACACGCAGACTAGAACTTATAAAACAAATAAAAATAACTAAATAAAAATAGGAACAAACAGTATTTTAGAAACAAGAAAGACCATTATTGGAATAGTGTGAGTTGTAGGACGATTGTTGTGAGTCAAAACCGTTTTAATCTGGTACAAAGATTCATCTACGTTACACATCTCCATATACGTGAGAAGTGTAGCAACGAATGGAATTCTTTTCTGATTGCACGCTCTTAATCATAATGGAAACTACAGAGACAACTACAGACAACTTCCTGTCTGCAAAAGATGTCTCACGGTGTCAAATAGTTGTGTATCCTTCGCCTTAATTTAATTGCCCACCAATAGCTCATCATAGCCCCAAATAAGATGATAACAATTAATAACTGAGCCTAATTTTGTTATGTTTGTACCAGCCTATACTTACGAGCCTGAAGAGTCCTCTTGGAATCGGATAATGCACGGATAATGCGATTCCAGTGAGTACTCAAAAGATATGTTTTAGTGCAAAAATAACAAAAAATCTTCTGAACCATATGGCATCCGTTCAGCTATTGAGCTGGATGGCTTAGCTGCTACGTCTTTTGCTAGCCGATTAGCGAGATTTTTTTAATCCCACCTGGGTCGTAAGACGTTTATGGTCAGTATTATAACTAATCTCATACTCAACATGACCTAGGTTGAGTATGAAGAGGCCAAGGAGGCAATTGGTACAAGGCAGCGGCACTAAACGTGCATTAACATTCCATAGACACAAGCTTGTACAAATACACACACGCTCACATATCGTCGGCCGTATATATCTTAGCTTCTGTATAAGGGGGCAGTAAAATTCCAAACATATATAAGCTGCATTTTCAGACTCCTAAAGGAATTACGGTCTTGTTGGCGCTAGGGTTTGTTCTCTGGCTTTAAAAACACTAAAAAATGTTTGGAAAGTACAACATATTTCCACATGTACAACGAAAATATACAGATCAACCTGCACAGCTTTCCTGAGAAGTCGGTATACTTTTTCTGCGCCACAAGTATACAAGAAGCATCTTCAAAAAAGAAGATAAGTGACGAAGAATAGTTGATAATTGTTGGGATTTTTTTTCAATATCAAAATAGAGATTCTTAAAACGAAGCCGACTTTTTGACAATACCCTTGTCAAAGTCACATCCCACTCAATGTAACGATGGAGGATACATTGATATCTAATTTCACCGCCGTACGCACCTGTCTATGCACGATAGCTTCTCATTTCATTTTGACATGCCGCAATTTTAATCCATGGAATGACTGTCGCAATCCTTAAATTCCTAGGACACCTGATTGCACACTTTATTTTGGGGTCCGTGTCTGTTCATCTGAACATTATGACTTATCACTGCTTCAACATTTTATGAATGTTCTATGGCATGGGTGCGTAGACCACATTTTTCTTGGAGTCTACAAAAAGGCATTGCCACTTAGCACAGTTGCAAGTTTCAAAAATTCTTTTCCTCTGAATTAGGGTCCTAAACATGCTTAAACAAAGTAAACAAAATTTCATTTTATCTTCGGACGTTGAGAACCTCAACTAAAAGTCCGTCATAATTTTGTCCCATTTGATTTCCCGCTAGATTCGGCAAATAGGCATATCATTTATCCTTTCTGGGTTCAATGAAACACCCCACAACCACTCCCCCCCTCCCCCCCCCCCCCCCCCCCCACAAAAAAACAAAACAAACTATACTAAAACCATCCAAATCATACCCCAAAACACCTTTTAAACCTTGAGTCACAAATCAAATATGGTTGAATGTTATATGATTAATCATCTACATACATTATAGAAAAATTAACAACTTCTACATAGCTTCTGATGATTAATGGCACCTTACCAAATGATTGTCTTGTTTGTTCAATAGCATGTAAAATATAAATTTCTATAATGGGTCGGCTGCTTTGGATGTAATGTGATATAACAGGGCAAAATGTTTATTCATCCTTTCTTTCATTTATTTGTTTGTTTCTTTGGTTGCCCATGCCATCGTTCGTGCATACCGAGTGCATGTGTTTAAAAAAATGTCCACTGGAAAACAAAACGGCCTTACGTGTTTTTGTTGTTGTTGATGGTGGGCTTTCTTTTTTTTTTTGGTATAATTGCAAAGATCCTGCTCAAGCTGCCCGGATGCACATGCACATGCTGATCTGGAACTTTGATGGTCATATGTTTTCTTGGACGCCGTCCTTTATTTCATGTAAGTCTTTTTCTCTACTCTAAAGACTCAAAGACCTTGATCAGACTGCGCAGATGCACATGCATACATATGCTGATCTAGAACTTTGCTGGTCAGATGTTTCTTCGGCATCACTTTATGTTTCATTTATTATTTTTTTCTTTTTGGAAAGTCCTGATCGGCCCATATTTCACTTAAGTTTGTCTGTTGCAAAGACCCAGATCAAACTATGTGGCGGCTCATTATAATGAGCTATCAAACTCCTTTGATACCCCATTTCACTAGAGATAATAAATAAACAAAAACTAATTTAGAGTGAAAAATAGATAAAGTAAGTGCTTTGATATGAAACGGTAAATATTGTTTGCGGTGGTTTGGTGTGTTTCGAGGGACTGATCTTTTTTTTTTTTTTCTTTACGAAACAGATGAGGGAGACCTTCGCGCCATGTACACCATTAATTCTATCTAATTGTTTTCTAAATAGAGGAGGTTTTCTTCGATTATCAAAACTTGACGTTGGCGTGAACTTAAACATCATATTGTAAAGATGATCTAAAATGCACACAATGAAAGCTGAATCAAAGTATTTGACAAAAATAACCGTTTCATGAGATTTATTATCGCTTCAAGGCACGTACCTTCTTCCGTATAGAGGCTGGCAGGTTTAGGTCACATGTGATCTTATAATACTTCGTCTAAAACACACTAGTGACAACTTAATGGATTACGCACAAAAAGAATCCTTGTATAAGTGAGCAGCGAATGCCAATATTAGCTGCAAATTCGCGCAGTCCAATCAGAGATTTTCTTCCCCATTTACGGAGTCACAAATTACTGTAAAACATAACGACTAAATAAGAAAATCCATTTCAGACCGTGCGGATGCGCAGGCTGATGTGAGCATACGACGCAAAAAATATTAGAGCTGCAACTCGAGAAAACGTACCATCGGACATGTGCGCCCAACGAAGACTGAAATCCGCATGAAGAAATTTTGCATCGTTGCCTATCCAAAATGTATCCAGTGAAGTTTCTGATCAGACTGCACGAATCATCACGAAAACACGCCTATATAATTTTGACCCCCTTAAACCCCACTTTTATACAGTAAAAATGGGGTTTACAGGGGTAAACGTTATTTCTCTTATTCATGCACAAAACATAGATTGTGGGTACTCGTTAGAACCGCCTCATCGAGGCGGTTCTAAAGAGTACATACAATCGATGTTTTGATGGGTTCTCGTTAGAACCTCCTCGATGAGGCGGTTCTAACGAGTACCCACAATCTATGTTTTGAGCAGAAATAAGAAAAATATCAGAATTTTTTATCTGAAAATTTTCATTTTTTTGGTGGTAAAATAGTCTATATTTGAATAGGTGTGTTTTCGTAATGGCTCATCACGAGAACATGCCTATATAATTTTGACCCCCTTAAACCCCACTTTTATATAGTAAAACTGGGGTTTACAGGGGTATATATTATTTTTCTTATTTCTGCCCAAAACATGGATTGTGGGTACTCGTTAGAATCGCCTTATTGAGGCGGTTCTAACGAGTACCCACAATTTATGCTTTGAGCAGAAATATGAAAAATATCAGAAATTTTCATCTGAAGCTTTTCATTTTTGGTGGTAAAATTCTCAATATATTTGAATAGGCGTGTTTTCGTAATGCGGGCGCACATATCTGTTGGTGCGTTTCTGACGTTTAGGGTTAATTTTAAGCTGTCAACATAATTGGTGTATTTATCTTTCCAGTGGCCAATTAACCATAAGGTGTACATCGCATACAGACTGGTGGTCTCTATTGGGTTCCTGGCGTGGTTAGCTGCTGATGCTATTTACGAAACCAATGTATTCTTCAAGGAGAAACCGTGGAGCTATCTCATCTATGCTACGAACTGGAGTTTTCTGTTGCTCGCTAGTACCGCTATGTTTATGGCGATATGCACCCTTTATTATTCCGTACGTTCTGGAGAAAGTTTAGGTTAGTTTTAGTATATACTGCTCTTTTTCATTGCGTTATTGATGCGCTTTGATTGTAACTGGTGGATTTCTTTTCGTTTTCTTTTTGTTGGTTCGTTCTGTTTTCAACGGAATGCGTTTTGTAATGTTTTCTTTTTCATTCATCCTTTATTCGGTGTCTTTGGAGGGCTGTATTCATATTCTGTGATTGGGCCCTTTCCTGAGTATCTCAATATTTACTGTTTTCCCCAACTCGACGATATTCATAAAGCGAAAGAAGCCATTACTTCTATCAAATCTGACGCTGTACATTTGGTTTGCTTGACAAGAAATTTACAAGAAAATAAATCAATAACTTCAAAGCATTTGCGCCACAAAATCAGAACACTACTTTCGGACATGTGCGCCAAGAGAAGGTTCAGATCAACCTGTGCATTTGCGCAGTCTGATAAGATTTTTCACTGAGCGCATTTTGGATAGCCAAGGATGCAAAGTGTCTTTATGCGGAGACTGAAAACTCTGATCAGACTGCGCGGATAAACCTGCTGATTTGAGTCTGCGTTGGGCGATCAGGTTAGAAGGTACGTTTTTTTCACATTGCGACTCATATATTTCTGACTTTGATTTTGTCGTCAGTCCTACATGTATGAGCAAACCATTGAAGGGACAAACTTCTGACATCCTATTTGCTTTCCTGTACAGCGTTTTCTGGGGCAAACTAGTAGTTTTGGGAGTTCGTCATCATTAGTAATTCTCAAATCCTGGAATGGGCTCATTGATCACAAACTAATTTTACGATATCGAAAAAACAAATGTAAGTTAAGCTGCCAAAGAAATGCCATTATCACGAAGCACAGCCTTACCTAAGCCATTACGAAAACACGCCTATTCAAATATATAGAAAATTTCATATTCAGAAACTAAAAAAGTTCAGATGAAAAACTGATATTTTCATACTTCTGCTCAAAACATAGATAGCCTCGTAGAGGAGGTTCTAACGAGTACCCACAATCTATGTTTTTGAGCAAAAATAATGTATACCCCTGTAAACCCCAGTTTTACTATATAAAAGTGGGGTTTAAGGGGGGGGGGGGTGTCAAGATTATATAGGCATGTTTTCATGATGCGATTGTTTATCGAAATCTGAGTCTTAATTCTGATGCAGAAAAAAGTAAGAGAAAAAGTTCAGGGAGTGCCACAATCACAAACCGCAGCCCTTCCCAGACACCATGAGGAAGAGAAACAGACAACTCCAAACAAGCAGAAATCAAATAAACGAATGAAAAGCACTAAGATTAGCTCTCTCTTCCCCAAGCGAGGTAATCGCAATGCTAAAAGGACTGAAAAACACAAGAACAAAATGACAAAAGGAAAAGACATAAAACACATCGCCTCGTAGAATAAACCACAAAGCAACAAAGGGTAAGATTAACACCGGGATCACCGCCTTAGAACGGTCAATAGAGTAAACCACCGGGGTTTTTTGCAGCTCCAGGTTATAAATGTATTCAGTCAGCGTAGAGTATTACAAATTACAAATGTATTCAGTCCGCGTAGTCAGCTGTATTCAGTCTCCCTTATCAGTGCACATCTGAAAATAGAAACACATGTTCTAGGTTTCTTGATATTATAATGCAAAACAAATAAAACACCAAAAGACAGTTTTAGATGCTGCAGTTTAGGACAGCCATATACTTATAGTAATGGTCTGTTGTATATTTTAAAATTGTGTAAAGGAGACATTGCAGTAAGGCGAGGATTTTCCCTAATTGGCTCAGGTATTGAAATCCAGATTTCAGAAATTACAGTATTCAAAATTTTATTACATATTCAGGTAGCCCGATGTCTGAATCATAGCAGAAAGGAAAATTTATGCTTCTGGCTTATTATTACGGGGAGATAATTCAGTCCTGTTTGCCCAATCCCAAAAACTCCTAAATTAATACCATGTTCAAAACGATGGGAATTACATTTATTTATCTTTCTCTTTGGGAAATACTTCTTGAATCAGAATGACGAGGACACAACACTGACTGGAAATTATGAATAAATGAATATAATCTACGCACGTGTCTGGTATATACGTCAAAAGTATCTGACTTGAATTTCTCTTTCTCATTTCCGGTTAAAGTGCAAAATGGAATGTTTTTCATAAAAGTTGTTGTAAAAATATGCAACCCCCGCACAACACACCACCCCTAGACTCAAGTTCCCATTCGTATATATTACGTAAGTTTGTCGGGGAAACATGTCCACAAAAATGCATCTTGGGTCTAGGGGTTGCGGGGAACCAAATTTTATAACAAATTTTATGAAACCAAATTTGCATTTTAACATGAAATGAGAAAGAAAATTGAAGTCAAATATACAAGACACGCTCACTGACTGTATTTAATTAAGCATGATTTCTAATTAGTGTTGTGTTCCTGTCATTCTGATGCAAGAAATATTTCCAAAAGGGAAAGGTAACTGAATGTAATTTCCATCGATTGGTTTGAACATAGTATTAACTTAGGATTTTTGTTTGGCGTGGGAGTGGGTTTTGGGGAGGGTGGGGGCGCCCTAGGTAAACAGGACTGAATGCGGAATGATTACGCCTCCCCGTAATAATTAACCAGAGGCATAACTTTTCCTTTCTGCAATGCTTCAGACATCAGACTACCGGAATATGTAATAAAAACTAGAATATTGCAATTTCTGAAATCTGTTCTTCAACACGTAAACCAATTAGGGAAATTCTTCGACTTACTACAATAGCTCCTTCTGAACTATTAATAAACATGTATTTCTATGCGTGTTTCCCAGCGTTATTATCCAAACAGTCTCGTTCGTTTGACAAAACGAATAATAATTGACAAATGTTTGAGACAGTTTATCATTAATTTATCATCAGTTTGGTAAATGCAGCACAAACGAAGTTCATGGTACTGCTTCCAGCTGTTTCTCGTACCCCACATTAAAACCAAGATACAATCTACCTGTGAAAATCATACTTAAATAACCTTTTTTTTTATTATGACATACCTTAACACATTCAGCACCATGATTGTCAATGCGACTGGATATACTTGGTACATTTTTCACAATATTTGGTATTTGGTTGGCCCAACTGTTGCAGTTATTTTTTCTTTTTTTGTGCGTCAGTGATTTCATATGTGGCGTTTGTGTTGTCATTGTCAGTCAACACCTTCATTTGGTTCACGCTTTCTGTATATGGTTTAAAGATACATATTATTGCATAAAAAGCAGTGTCGCACGTTATTAACAGCCATGCATTAACCGGCGAAAAGCCGTGTATTAACAAGGCAATTCACGCACTGTTAAAGCACGGCTACGCAACTTTCAATATGTTCGTACTGGGGCCACAGATTTGCTGCCGTTACGAGATGTGTACTGCCCGGCCCTAGAACGAGCATAGTTCGTGGAAAATACAATCGCGAGACATATGTGAAAAGGCGAAACAAAAAAGTGCAAAAACAATAACGCGAAATGTAGCAAATGTTTTCAGTTTTTTATGCAATAATAGCGAACGAACATGGTTTTTCAATGCATTAACATTTGCCAGGTCCCTTGGGAGGTGTTGAAAACCGCGGCCTTTGGCCTCGGTTTTCAACACCTCCTTGGGGACCTGGCGAATGTTAATGCATGAAAAACCATGTTTGATCTTATATTATTGCACAAAAAGCAGTGTCACACGTTATTAACAGCCATGCATTAACCGGCGAAAAGCCGTGTATTAACAAGGCAATTCACGCACTGTTAAAGCACGGCTACGCAACTTTCAATATGTTCGTACTGGGGCCACAGATTTGCTGCCGTTACGAGATGTGTACTGCCCGGCCCTAGAACGAGCATAGTTCGTGGAAATACAATCGCGAGACATCTGTGAAAAGGCGAAACAAAAAAGTGCAAAAACAATAACGCGAAATGTAGCAATTGTTTTCAGTTTTTTATGCAATAATAGCAAACGAACATGGTTTTTCAATGCATTAACATTTGCCAGGTCCCTTGGGAGGTGTTAAAAACCGCGGCCTTTGGCCTCGGTTTTCAACACCTCCTTGGGGACCTGGCGAATGTTAATGCATGAAAAACCATGTTTGATCTTATATTATTGCACAAAAAGCAGTGTCACACGTTATTAACAGCCGCGCATTAACCAGCGAAAAGCCGTGTATTAACAAGGCAGTTCAAGCGCTGTTAATGCACGGCTACGCAACTTTAAATATGCTCGTACCGGGGCCACAGAATTGCTGCCGTCACGAGATGTGTACTGTCCTGCCATAGAACGAGCATAGTCCGTAAAAATAGCGTTCGCTATTGGTGAAAAGGCGAAACAAAATAGTGCAAGAAATAACGCGAAATGTAGCAAATGTTTTCAGTTTTTATGCAATAATAGCGAAAGAGTATGTTTTTTCAATGCATTAACATTCGCCAGGTCCCTGGGGAGGTGTTGAAAACCGCGGCCTTCGGCCTCGGTTTTCAACACCTCCCACGGGACCTGGCGAATGTTAATGCATGAAAACCATGTTTGATCCCTATATTGTCATTGCGCAGCTCAAACTCTAGTGAAAGGTTGCCCGTTTCGAACAGATAAAATATTGGTCTATTTGCCTTTTAAACACAGTCCAAAAATATAAGTGCAGATACCCAGGTAATGCCACAACCCCGAAGTTAAGCATTCCAGAGGCACCAAAAGAAGAGATGTGGAACAAATAATGACAAAACAAACTCCACATATGATTCCATCGACGTACAAAGCACTGCAACACAGGAACAGCCTTGGATGTCAAAGCATATTCTATGGGAAAATATAAGACAAATATTTCAAACTGTCGTCCATTAGAATTTTTTCTAACCATACTAAGCGTTAATACCTTCCATTCATATGTACATGAGCATATTAGCAAACGTGATGGATGCGGCTCAACAGCGATGTAGCTGTTTGAGTTAATGTTATAAATATTCATGTCCTTTTTTCTTTAATGTGTTTGCTTTCTAGATGTGCCCAAGAAAATGTTGTTTATAATCATTATTTACATCACAGCGATCTTGAACCAATATTCTAAATTTCTGGGATCTTTCTGTAGATCCTTATTCCTTTGGGAGGAATCATTTAGGTATACTATCTTATGAGGGTCATTCGGTAAGTTATCATAATGGTTATACAACTGAGAATCTAACAAATAGGGACATACCTTATTTACAATCCTTCAAAGTATTGTCCCCTATGTTGAATGACTGCATTCCATCGTTTCGAATGATCCGCGATTTCACTTGCTAGGCAACCAAGTGTGATAAGGTGAAGCTCCGTGGCCACGGCAACTTTAAGATCTTTGAATCTTACTCCCCGAAGTGACATTTTTAGTTTCCAGAACAAGTCGTAGTCTTGTCATAGGGACTTAGATCAGGGGAATCAGATGAGTGCGGCAATATTTCCCAGTTATAGCTGTCAATTACTGTCTTAACGGGGTTATATTTATGTGGCTTGCGTTGTCGTGGATTTTTACAACACCCGCGTTTAGTAGCGCGGGTCGCTTCTTTCGTATAGCTGGTCTCAATTTCGTCCTCAAAAACTATGCATAATACGGGAACAAAATCCGTCGATAGTACACCTCTATTATAATAGACTATTATCGCAAGCTGTTTCAGATTTCCCTGTTTCCTAGCGAGTCCGGGTGTGCCATTCAGAAGATTGTGATTTCAGCACAGGTTCACAACTTTTCAATCACGTCTCGTTTATCGCTACGATACGATTTAAAAACTGATCACCTTCATTTTCATACCGTGATAACTGTCTTTTTGCTGTCTAACACTATCCGTCATTTTTTCTCGCATGGGGTAATGTGGCACCCATCTAGCGGGGTACCCGTCGCATTTTCATATGCCTTGTCAAAATTGTATAAACCGACCCATGACGTATGCCGACGCTCTCTGCTAATTCATCACATGTGTATCGCCTGTCTTCATTCAGAGTCTCTTTACCTTATGACGGCTATGATCTCACAATCAGCATAAAAAAGACTGAAGTAGTATATCAGCGCTGTGGTGCAGTGGTAAAGCGTCGGACTCGAGATCGATAGGTACCGGGTTCGATCCCCACTAGCAGCAAGTGTTGTTTCCTTGAGCAAGAGACTTTATCCACATTGCTTAGTACTGGTTTCTACCCAGGAAAAGAGAGGGCCACATGGAAGATTAGTACTAGATTACTAAATGTGTTACCCTCTATAAATAAGGTCGATTATTATTATTATTATTATTATTATCAGCCAGCACCTGGAAAGCCTTACAAGGAGCCTACCATCACAGTGAAAGGTCAACGACTGCAAGTGGTAGACAAGTTCACCTACCTTGGTAGCACATTGTCTAGAGTTGTGCATATTGATGATGAAGTCAATGCTAGATTTGCCAAAGCTAGTGCAGCATTTGGCCGGCTACGTGGAAGTATTTGCGACCAAAGTGGAATCAGACTTGACACAAAGCTGAAAGTATGTAGATCGGTAGTGCTGCCAACACTATTATATGCATGCGAAACTTAGACAGTTTACCAACGGCATGCCAAAAGACTGAACCACTTTCATACAAGCTGTCTTAGAAAACTTCTAAAGATCAAGTGGCAAGACAGGATTCCAGACACAGAAGTCCTGAAAAGGGCAGAGATGCAGAGTGTACATACCCTTCTGAAACTGGCACAGTTAAACAGTTAAGATGGACAGGCCATGTTACCAGAATGCCTGATGAACGTTTGCCAAAGAAAATCCTCTATGGAGAACTTCAAGTAGAAAAACGCTCCCATGGTGGTCAGAAGAAGCGATACAAGGACACCCTTAAAGCCTCCCTTAAAGACTTCAACATACCAACAGAGTCATGGGAACAGATTGCACAGGATCGTACAAAGTGTCGAGGCCTCATAAAAAGGGGAGCTGGTGAATACGAAGCAAAAAGAATCAGCGAAGCCGAGCAGAAACGTGCACAGCGGAAAGCCAGAGCTAAGGCATCACCAACAGAGCTTTCTTCCTCAGACCTCTCTTGTTCTTTCTGCAACAGGCAGTTTAGAGCTAAGATAGGTCTCTTCAGTCATCTTAGAACACATAAAATAATAACACATGACACAGTTGATTAGGATTGGTCATTGTCAGTAATGACAGACGAACGAATAACCTTTTTATTTTCTGAGAGGATGAAACTTATCAGTTACCTCGATAGGCAACCAAGTGTGATAAGGTGAAGCTCCGTGGCCACGGCAACTTTAAGATCTTTGAATCTTACTCCCCGAAGTGACATTTTTAGTTTCGAGATCAAGTCGTAGTCTTGTCATAGGGACTTAGATCAGGGGAATCAGATGAGTGCGGCAATATTTCCCAGTTATAGCTGTCAATTACTGTCTTAACGGGGTTATATTTATGTGGCTTGCGTTGTCGTGAATTATTACAACACCCGCGTTTAGTAGCGCGGGTCGCTTCTTTCGTATAGCTGGTCTCAATTTCGTCCTCAAAAACTATGCATAATACGGGAACAAAATCCGTCGATAGTACACCTCTATTATAATAGACTATTATCGCAAGCTGTTTCAGATTTCCCTGTTTCCTAGCGAGTCCGGGTGTGCCATTCAGAGGATTGTGATTTCAGTACAGGTTCACAACTTTTCAATCACGTCTCGTTTATCGCTACGATACGATTTAAAAACTGATCACCTTCATTTTCATACCGTGATAACTGTCTTTTTGCTGTCTTTACACTATCCGTCATTTTGTCTCGCATGGGGTAATGTGGCACCCATCTAGCGGGGTACCCGTCGCATTTTCATATGCCTTGTCAAAATTGAATAAACCGACCCATGACGTATGCCGACGCTCTCTGCTAACTCATCACATGTGTATCGCCTGTCTTCATTCAGAGTCTCTTTACCTTATGACGGCTATGATCTCACAATCAGCATAAAAAAGACTGAAGTAGTATATCAGCCAGCACCTGGAAAGCCTTACAAGGAGCCTACCATCACAGTGAAAGGTCAACGACTGCAAGTGGTAGACAAGTTCACCTACCTTGGAAGCACATTGTCTAGAGTTGTGCATATTGATGATGAAGTCAATGCTAGATTTGCCAAAGCTAGTGCAGCATTTGGCCGGCTACGTGGAAGTATTTGGGACCGAAGTAGAATCAGACTTGACACAAAGCTGAAAGTATGTAGATCGGTAGTGCTGCCAACACTATTATATGCATGCGAAACTTGGACAGTTTACCAACGGCATGCCAAAAGACTGAACCACTTTCATACAAGCTGTCTTAGAAAACTTCTAAAGATCAAGTGGCAAGACAGGATTCCAGACACAGAAGTCCTGAAAAGGGCAGGGATAAAGAGTGTACATGCCCTTCTGAAATTGGCACAGTTAAACAGTTAAGATGGACAGGCCATGTTACCAGAATGCCTGATGAACGTTTGCCAAAGAAAATCCTCTATGGAGAACTTCAAGTAGAAAAACGCTCCCATGGTGGTCAGAAGAAGCGATACAAGGACACCCTCAAAGCCTCCCTTAAAGACTTCAACATACCAACAGAGTCATGGGAACAGATTGCACAGGATCGTACAAAGTGTCGAGGCCTCATAAAAAGGGGAGCTGGTGAATACGAAGCAAAAAGAATCAGCGAAGCCGAGCAGAAACGTGCACAGCGGAAAGCCAGAGCTAAGGCATCACCAACAGAGCTTTCTTCCTCAGACCTCTCTTGTTCTATCTGCAACAGGCAGTTTAGAGCTAAGATAGGTCTCATCAGTCATCTTAGAACACATAAAATAATCACATGACACAGTTGATTAGGATTGGTCATTGTCAGTAATGACAGACGAACGAATAACCTTTTTTTTCTGAGAGGATGAAACTTATCAGTTACCTCGATAGGCTTTTCACTGTTTTGGTCATCAGAAGCGTCAAGTATTGCCGTCGAAAAACGCTTCAACCATCTATACACTGTAATAAACAAATTGCGTATCCACCACAAGAGTCACATAAGTTTTCAGGATTTTTTTTCCCATTTTCCCTCTCAAATGTTTGATTTTTATATATGCGCGTTGTTCCTCTTGACTGACCGCAGCAATGACGCTCGAGCGACGCTGTAATGACGTAACGTTATGATGACTTCACAAGCCACAAGCGGCTTCCTTTGACGTGAATGAACATGTTATATACATATATATAAATTTCAGATGCGTATTTTAAATATTGAATTTGCAATAGGATTATTATCATATCTTATTGACTGACCCTCAAATGTATGGGTTTTATATCCAATCCAATCATTGTTGATGGCTATGCTTCACTCTTTAATTGCACGACGGCGGTTCGGGCATCAGACTCAATGACGGCCTCTTCGTAAAACTTTAACCAGTGGGTTGGGGCTTGATGATATGTCTTTAGCTTGGCCCGCCGTGGTTCAACTATTGGTTTTCATTTACTCTGGCATACAGTAGAATTAGCCATGAGTACTCGTCTTTGTTTATTATAGTGATTAATTTGATTTTTATGTTTTCGCTTTGATGCATTGACTGAGTTGGGAGCCTTTATGCGAACCGATTTTTTATATGTATTTCTGTATTAAGAGAAGCATGGGGGCCCAGGGTGAAGCTGGCTAGCTGTAAAAGTGCTTTAACCCGGCCGCCCGCCCCCCCCCCCCCCTCCCCCGGTGGTTTACTTTACTGACCGTTCTAAAGCGGTGGCCCCGGTGTTAGTCTTACTCATTCTTGCTTTGTGGTTTATTCTACGAGGCGATTTGTTTTATGTCTTACCTTGTGTCATTTTGTTCTTGTGTTTTTCAGTTCTTTTAGCATTGCGATTACCTCGCCTGGGGAAGAGAGAGCTAATCTTATGCTTTTCGTACGTTTGTTCGATTTGTGCTTGTTTGGATTTGTCGGTTTCCCCTTCCTTTTGGTGTCTGGGAAGCGCTGCGGTTTGTGATTGTGGCATTCCCTGGACATTTCTCTTATCTTTTTAGCTCACCATGAGCCGAAGGCTCATGGTGAGCTATTGTGATCACTCACCGTCCGTCGTCGTCGTCGTCGTCGTCGTCGGCGTCGTTGTCGTCGTCGTCGTCGTCCGGATGTCCGTCTGTCCACAATCTTTAAACAACATTTCCTCCTAAACCACTGGTGGGAATTAGACCAAACTTCACAGGAATGATCCTTGGTTAGTCCTCTTTCAAAGTTGTTCAAATGCTTCCGGTCCATTGCATATCTAGGTCACAGGAGCTAAAAATAGAGTTTTTAACTAAAAACTTAAAAAATCTTCTTGTCAGAAACCACTGGACCGATTTCCATATAATTTTGCAGAAATGTTCCTTTGGTGACCCTCTCTAAGATTGTTCAAGCCATTTGGATTCGTCAAAAAACATGGCCACCAGGGGGCGGGGCTTATTTTCCCTATATATCTGTATAGAAAACTTTAAAAATCTTCTTGTCAGAAACCACTGGACTGATTTCAATATAATTTTGCAGAACTGTTCCTTTGGTGATTTTCAACTAAGATTGTTCAAGCCATTTGGATTCGTCAAAAAACATGGCCGCCAGGGGGCGGGGCTTATTTTCCCTATATATCTATATAGAAAACTTAAAAAATCTTCTTGTCAGAAGCCACTGGCCCGATTTCCATATAATTTTGCAGAAATGTTCCTTTGGTGATCCTCTACCAAGATTGTACAAGCCAGTTGGATTCATCAAAAAACATGGCCGCCAGGGGGCGGGGCTTATTTTCCCTATATATCTATGTAGAAAACTTTAATAGTCTTCTTGTCAGAAACCACTGGACCGATTTCCATATAATTTTGCAGGAATGTTTCTTTGGTGATCTTCTACCAAGATTGTTCAAGCCATTTGGATTCGTCAAAAAACATGGCCACCAGGGGGCGGGGCTTATTTTTCCTATATATCTGTATAGAAAACTTTAAAAATCTTCTTGTCAGAAACAACTAGACCGATTTCAATATAATATTGCAGAACTGTTCCTTTGGTGATTTTCTACTAATATTGTTCAAGCCATATGGTTTCATCAATAAACATGGCCGCCAGGGGGTGGGGCTTATTTTCCCTATATATCTATATAGAAAACTTAAAAAATCTTCTTGTCTGAAACCACAGGACCGATTTCAATATAATTTTGCAGAAATGCTCCTTTGGTGATCCTAGACCAAGATTGTTCAAGCCATTTGGATTTGTCAAAAAACATGGCTGCCAGGGGGCGGGGCTTATTTTCCCTATATATCTATATAGAAAACTTAAAAAATCTTCTTGTCTGAAACCACTGGACCGATTTCCATATAATTTTGCAGAAATGTTCCTTTGGTGACTCTCTACCAAGATTGTTCAAGCCATTTGGATTTGTCAAAAAACATGGCCGCCAGGGAGCGGGGCTCATTTTCCCTATATATCTATATAAAAAACTTAATAATTCTTCTTGTCAGAAACCACTGGACCAATTGCTATATAATTTTGCAGAATTATTCCTTTGTGATTCTGTACCAAGATTGTTCAAGCCATTTAAATTGTCAAAACACATGGCTGCCAGGGGGTGGGGCTTATTTTCCCTATATATCTTTATAGAAAACTTGAAAAATCTTCGTCAGAAACCACTGGACCAATTTCATTATAACTTGGCAAAAAATGTTTCCATGGTGACCCTGTACCAAGACTGTTCAAGTAATTGTGATTCGTCAAAAAACATGGCCGCTAGGGGGGCGGGGCTTATTTTCCCTATGTATCTATATAAAAAACGTTAAAACTTTTCTTTTAAGAAACCGTTGAACCGAGTTCAATGTAACTTGGCAGGAATGTTGCTTTGGTGACCCTCTACCAAGATTGTTCAAGCCTTCATGATACATCAAAAAACATGACCCCTGGGGGGTGGGGCTTATTTTCCATATATAACTGTATAGAAAACTTTAAAATTCTTCTTGTCAAATACCTCCTGACTGATTTCAATAATGCTTTAGTAACCCTTTACCAAGAATGTTCAAGCAATCCTGATTTGTCAAAAAAACATGGCTGCTAGGGGGTGGGGCTTATTTTCCCTATAGATCTAAATAGAAAACTTTAAAAATCTTCTGGTCAGAAACCACTGAACTGATTTTAACTTAACTTGGCAGGAATGTTCCTTTGGTTACCCTCTGCCAAGTTTCTTCAAACTGTCATGATTCATTAAAAAATAAATGTCCCTTAGGGGGTTGGGCTTTATAGCGATATAAAACACTTTAAAAATCTTTTTGTCAGAAACCACTGGACCAATTTCAAAATAACTTGGCAGAAATGTTCCCTTTCAAGATTAAGTCAAGTCATGATGTGTTAAAAAGAAAAAACATGGCCTTGTATGTTGGGGGGGGGGGGGGGAGGGGGGGGTGAGTGGGGGCAGGGCTGTAAAATTTATACATAAATCTTAGAGCAATGAACTTGGCTGAATCTTCAACAGTAAGTATGCAAATCTGTTTGATCAGGTGAGCGATATAGGACCATCATGGTCCTCTTGTTTTTATTACTAATAATCACTTTCTCTCCAGGATCTCACATAAAACGATCGCATGTTAGCATGTGCGCCTACACGTCCTTTAGGTTTTGTTATTAAATACAAAATAAATTATGAATTTAAAGAATGAATGGAACAATTGCGATAATACTGCTGAATTTCGAATTCATCCGAGGCAATTAATAGACGGGTTTTCTTTTGTGCCAGTATTCCAGTGGTGTTGTTTGACAACGCAGGGATATCCATTTGTCTCTACACGTTGTTTCTCTTGACCTAATCTTTGCTTCATTATAGATTTATATCTGTGATTTACCTGTTGCCCGTGATCATTCATGGATGAGGTAGCAGATCGCCACACGAACCAAAAAAAATATGTTTTTACCACTATGGAAGACGGCGAGGGTTGGGATCCCATTAAACTAGCTTAAGTCTCCCTACATCCCCATGTAATTCATTACTGACCGTTCCAAGATGGTACTCTCATTGTGGTACTTTTTGTTAGTTGTAATGTAGTGTTTCACTTTCTAATGTTTTTCTTTTAAGAATTATGAAAGTTGATTATATATTCAGTTTGGGTATCATCTTTTGGGGAAAGAGTTGCTAATACAAATCTGAAAGGCAGTCTTTGACGAATTTCGTGATTTTGTGTGTTCTTTGTATCCAAAGGCAATCTTGTTTTACTTTTTTTGAAAACAAATAACGCATTACATATAGAAATCGGGAGTCTCTCTTTTATTGAGACTCTTCATACGCAGTAATGATGTTTGCAACACTGCTTACGCCCTCTAGCGTATGCATGAGCAGAACTCAATTTTCAAAGATACCACAATGGGCCCAATGATCCCAAAGGAAATGAAAACATAATCTGCACTATGGTAAAGCCAACTCTGCTTGCTATCTTTTCATTTTGTGGCTGCTTTATTGTATTTTTCTGTCTTTTCGTTTGGTTGGGCGGAGGTGGGAGATGGGAAGGGGGTAGAGTGCTTGATGCGGATCTGATTGTATCAGTACTTGCGTTCTCTTGTTTACTTTAAACGAGTTCAACAATAAATTATCTATGTAAAACCTTGTTAAATGTCTTTTTGTTTTGTATTCAATGTGCAACACTGGTAAAATTATGCTCATAAACAGACTTAAATCAAATCTAGAAAGGTGCCTTTGGAAATAATAAACATAAAAAATCGCTAGGTTTTCATTGAGACTCTTCATATGACATCATTATACAGTATAACCTTAATGGCTCGAACACGGATGGCTCGTTTACCGTGGATGATTCGAACTCTTTTTTCAGTCCCTACAAAATTCTTCCAATAGCTCAAGAAAACAAAACTTTAATGATTTTTTTTCTTATTTTATCATGGAATTGTGTAGAAAATCGAAAATATTTCCCTAAGTTATCGCTATTTGCAACCTGAACTGGTGCCATGATTACCCTCAGTGGCTCGAACTACCCATGTCTCGAACGAATGTCCATGGTCCCGAAGATGTTCGAACCATTGAGGTTCGACTGTAGTTTGCAAGATTGCAGACGGGACCTGGTTCGGGATATGTGAACAGTACAGTTTTAATCAATGAACGTCAAAAAGATTTGCCTTTGGAAACAAAAAACACATTACAGATTAGAAAATGGGAGACTCGGTTTTATTGAGACGCTTCATAAGCAGTAATGAAATTTGCAACACTGCCTACGCCCTCTAGCGTATACATAAGCAGAACCCCATTTTAGAAAATACCACAATGGGCCGAATGATCCTAAAAGAAATGAAATATAATCTGCACTAAGGTGAAGTACGGGGAGACGTTCTACCGCCACCACACGGCCCTACCACCAGCTGCAGTGTAGTAAAATAAACGTCAAAAAGATTTGCCTTTGGAAACAAAGAACACATTACAGATTAGAAAATGGGAGTCTCGGTTTTATTGAGACCCTCATAAGCAGTAATGAAGTTTGCAACACTGCTTACGCCCTCTAGCGTATACATGAGTAGAACTCCATTTTTCAAAACATACCACAATGGGCCCAATGATCCCAAAGCAAATGAAATATAATCTGCTAATTGGCGTAGCTTGCTAATTGGCGCAGATTTATCAGGGCATTCCTTGTTTGTCATTAAATTAAACAGTAATATTTCGTTCTGACCGCGACTTTCGTTGACTTGTTGCATTATGCAAAACATATTTATGTACGGTATTACTTGCTTATATAGCGTATTGTAGTTGATTAAAAAGTAAATAAGTGAACTCAAGAACTGACACAACACAATAAGATCCACTTCTTCTGATCAACAAAGGAAAAGACGGACAAATACAATTATTCAGCCATACAAAAAATGTTGATGGGGGTTGGCAGCCTTTCCCAAACAGGGCAACCCTGTTACTGAAACTTTACTGAATGTATTATAATTGTTAAAAGTAAAACATTTGTAAAATAAATAAGTGAACTCAGGAACTGATGTAATCAGATCCACATCAAGTCCTAAACATCAAAGGGAAAGGCAGTCAAATACAATTAAGCAGCCACAAAAAGAAAGATGGCAAGCAGATTTGGCAGCTCTTTCCCCAAAACATGATATGTCTTTTACCCAAACGTAACTGAATATCTCTTTAATTACATAACTGTTACCACAAAATTATTTGTAAGTGAAACACTACAGAACATTTAACAAAAAGTACCACAATTAAAGTAACGCCTTTGAGCGGTCAGTCATTAATTACTGGGTGGCTGGCGTGAGCAGTGCTTAAGCTAGCTTTACAACCCTCGCCCCCAGCCTCCATTGTGGTAAACAACATATATTTGTTCAGTCCTCGTGGAGGTCTTCAACTACTCATCCATTAATCGGTACAAATAAATCACAAATAAAGCTTATAATGAAGCAAAGATAAGGAATCAACAGAGATAGCGTGTTGAGACACCAGGAGATGCCTGGATTTGTTAAGCAACACCATTAGAATACTGTAGCAAACGAAAACCACCAATGAAATCCTACAGAACATTTATCAAAACGTACCACAATAAAAGTATCGCCTAGAAACAGTCTGTAATAAACTGTGGGGAGGGTCAGGAGCGGGCTGCTTGAGCTAGCTTTACGGGATCCCAGCCTAAACATTATGTTCGATTATATAATTGTAGGCTAAACTGGGTTACAATAATTACCATTACATAATTATTACAAAAGAATCAATCATCTCTAAATTACTTTTTACATGTAGTTACGTAGCTAGCCAGTGTATCACTTTCCTCAAAGCTAATGCATTGTAAATAACTGACAGTTCTATTTGGTCCAGCAAAAATGATATAAGACAGTAAAAGGTATCTGTTCCATCCAAATTACCCCAGATAGTTATAAATATTTACAGAATATTTCGATACCATTTTCTATTGCGTATGTATAAAAGTCAAAAGGGTTATGCCTATATCCGAGAATAGGTGCTCGAAGTTCCAATCTAATATGGGAGACAGTAGTCATGCTACTTTCCTCATTACTTTCTATAAACAACTGAGTTCCAATTAATTGGTTCCCTGTGTTTTTATCTAGGCATCACCATTAAGTGTAGCTTCGTTTCTTTGAGATAATTAATGTAAACGTCATATGCCGGTAATGCTTCCAAAATATATAAAACACTTGCTTTGCAATGAAATATTTAATGTTAATACGAGTAGATTATACAACTAGATGTGCAAACATTTAAAATTAAAAAAAATAAGTTAAATTCCACTGAGGACCTCTGTTAAAAACGGAGGATTCCAATTAGAAGGACCTAGGTAGTATTTAGTCCACTTTGTGCTTTCTCTATCAAAGGAGACAAAAGAAAATGCACTGCTAATTCTCGTTATAACACCTGCTATAGGCTAGATTCAGTAAAAAATGCCTCCTGTGAAGGAAAGCAGATTGACAGACTGAGACATATATTTGACAAGATGTGACGCATGTTTTTCATTTCACGTGTGGTAATTTGTCTCTGAGGTGCTTTGTCAATTAATTCAAGAAGGTTGGATTTGATTAATCTGTCTGGTATGAAGTGTAAAGAAACCATGATTGTATAATTATGAAGCTTTATATCTACATTTCAGTTTATCCAAAACTTCAATATAGTTTTAATGCATCAAACGGAGTTTATCTAAACCATTCGTAATCGTTATCACATTGTTTGATAAATATGGTTTCCGAAAGCTGACAGATACACCATTAATATTGTGATACCCAGAAAAGCCCATAGTCACAGAAAACAACGCACCCAAGGCACCCGGATATGGTTTGAATTATACAAAATGACAATACGTTATTGCATTTTATCGAAAACAGAACAAACAAACGCAGAGAACTAAAATAATAATAATAATAATAATAATAATAATAATAATAATAATAATAATAATAAACGACACGAGTGATTGAATAAAACAATCGAAATGCAACAAAAACCGTATTTGTTGTGTGCGTGTGTGTGTGGGGGGGGGGGGGCGGGGGGCGGGGGAAGGCTAACTATATTTTAAAAGGAATAACCCCTGAGAGCAATGGACACACCTATAATTGAAAACTCTTGAAATGTGCATGTTTTCTGTGTCGACCAAAATCGTTTATGCCAGACAGGCTTCATCAGTGAGCCTCAAACCCCTGAATCGGCTTAGTATTCACAACGGACCAGAAAATATATTTTCTGAGCCAGATGATTAGCTAGTATAGGCCAATTAGGCCTCATCAATGGCCCACATATAACTATTCAAAACATGACCCTCATATTTTTCTTAAAAACCTAGTTTTACGGGTACCCAACTCTCAACCTTGACAAAGGGAAAGGCCCACTAAATGCAGTGTATACCTTAAATTGTTCAGCTTTAGAAAAAAAAAAAACACATTGGCGTAAATTTGATCAAAATCTGTCAAGAGATAAGAAAGATATTGTATTCTATATTTCATACAATTTTGAGTATGGGCGCCGCCATTTTGAATTTTTAATTAGATATTCAACTTTTAAAAGACACAACTCACCTATTGAAAGGAATATGTTACGTATGTGAGCTAGTTGATAGTTTACATGCAAAGAAACACATTTACAAATATATAATATTAAAATGTTGCTTTAGATGTGATGTATCTATTTTTAGAAGAGGTCTTATAAGATCATATGTGACCTAAGCCTGTCAGCTTCTGTATTGAAGAATTGTGTGCTTTGAAGCAACCCAGAAAGGATAAATCATATGCCTATTTGCCGAACCTAGTGGGAAATCAAATAGGACAAAATTATGACGGACTTTTTATTATTTTAAAGTTCTTATTGTCAGAAGATAATATAAAATTTTGTTTGCTTTGTTTTAGCATATTCAGGACCCTGATTCAGAGAAAAGAAAGTTTTGAAACTTGCAACTGCGCAACGTGACAAGGGTTTTTGTTGACCCCAAGAAATATGTGGTCTGTGCACCCATGCCATAGAACATTCATAAAATGTTGAACCAGTGACAAGTCATAATGTTCAGGTGAACAGACACGGACCCTAAAAGAAATGGTGCAATCAAGCGTCCTATGAATTTAAGGATTGCGACAGTCATTCCATAGATTTTAATTGCGGAATTTTAAAATGACAATGAGAAGCTGTCATGCATAGGAAGGCGCGTATGGCGGTGAAATTAGATATCAACTTCGTATCCAGCGTTACATAGAGTGGGGTTTGACTTTGACAAGGACAAGGAAACTGTCAAAGTTTCGGGTGTAAAGTGAATTTTATGAACCTCTGTTATCATACTGAAAAAAAATGCCAACATTTATCTGCTATTTTTCGTCTCTTATCTTTCATTTTGAAGATGCTTTTTACTGGCACATTTCATTATATGGTTATGACGTCACTAACTCGCAAGAATGTCGGCTTCTATGACAGCATTTTACAGAAATTCAAAACTTAATTAATAACTTTCTTATTTGTGGACCGATTTTCGTATTTTGTTCACAAAACTGCTCAACTATACAGGCTTCTTATATATTCATTATTTGAAATATGCTTCCCTTTAATACTCATTATTGCATAAAAAGCAGTGTCGCACGTTATTAACAGCCGTGCATTAACCAGCGAAAAGCTGTGTATATATTAACAAGGCAGTTCACGCGCTATTAATGCACGGCTACGCAACTTTCAATATGATCGTACCAGGGCCACAGATTTGCTGCCTTTATGAGATGTGTACTGCTCGGCCCTAGAACGAGCATAGTCCGTGAAATAGCATTCGCGCGACATCGGGGAAAAGGCGAAACAAAATAGTGCAAGAAATAACGCGAAATGTAGTAAATTTGTTTTCAGTTTTTATGCAATAATAGCGATCAAACATGGTTTTCAATGCGTTAACATTCGCCAGGTCTCTTAGGAGGTGTTGAAAACCGCGGCCTTCGGTCTCGGTTTTCATCACCTTCCACGGGACCTGGCGAATGCTAATGCATGAAAAAACATTTTGATCCCTATATACAGATTTAGTTACATTAAGCCGTTTTCTTGCTCATCTGTAGATCAGTACAGCAAAATAAATATTTTTTTTACTCAATACCATGGTGAAACGAACATGACATTTATAACTACGATCAGCTATGGTCTGTTGGAACCTGAATCTTATAGTGACTTAGTCTATACATTCAGAAAGGTTGTTGGTTAAATGAAAGTGAAGATACCCGGTAAATGTCACAATAACGATACACAGCCCTCCCGAGGCACCACATGAAGGAGAGATGATGAACAATCAATGACAAACCAAACGCCAAATGTGAAACCACAGGCACACAAATAATGAAGAACTGCAACAGAGGAACCGTCTTGGAACCGTCAATAGAAAAAACAAGATGGTTGGGGATGGAGGCTTAAATCCGTTTACTCGCGCGAAACCGCAACCTTAATTCTGATGCAGCTCCAAGTTACAAATATATGTTCGGTCCGCATAGGAGTCCTCTATCTCAACTTATTTTCGAAACAACTTGCCACTCCTTACAAAAAGGTAGGTGACAATGTGGATATTCTGTGGCAAACTTCACGCACGGTTGTTAACCAAATTATGGTTGATAACTTTGCTTCCCTCTCTTATTACCCGACGCCAATTCAGTCAGACTAAATGACGGCTCTCGCCTAAACGTCTTCAGAAGGTTGGCGCCTTACTAACAATGGCTGTGTTGGGAAGAATTGTGGTCCTGTTTGTGGTTTTCTTGTGGTCAGACTTCAGATCGCCATTGAGCCTTTTGCTTTGTTTCATCATAGTGTTTGTGATTATAAGTGTTTAACTTTGATGATACGCTGATAGGGTAGAGGGCCTCTTTGCTAACTGAACATGTTTGTAACTTTGAACTGCATCAAAATTAATTTCGAGGTTTCGCGGGAGTAAAACACGGCTTTTTTTCTACTGACTGACAGTTCCAAAAGGGTTCCTGTTTGTAGGTCTTCTTTTTTCGTATGTAAAGGGCTACATATGTTGCGTTTGGTTTATAATTGTGCTCCTCATCTATTTTTCTTCCGGTTTCTCGGCTGAACTACGTGATTGTGGCATTTTCTGGGTATCTTTACTTATATTTTAGACAGTGATGTCCCGCAGGATACTTCCGACGGTGTAACTGAGGGGGTTTCCAGAAGTTCGTAGGCTTTTACCGTGACTTCATTCCTTCTTAATATTTTTTATTCAAGTTTTCGCATGTAATATAGCTGTGTCTCTGGTGAGGTTTTGCATGAATTTAATTTATATGTATTGTAAGTTGGGCTTTGTCTCTGGTGAGGTTTTGCATGAATTTAATTTATATGTATTGTAAGTTGGGCTTTGTAATTCGTCACCATAGCAACACCAGGACCCAGATGGAACACATAAAAAGTCAAACAAATATCAAATAATTTAAAAGAAAGACAGCGATGAATATAATGCCAATGATAATTGTACCTAAAAGCCAGATTGTTTGCAATATCGTTAAGTGCATGTAGCTTGCTGAAAATTAGAACATTCGCTTTGATTGATGAATATATGGTTAGCTTGAAAATACTTTTACAGCAAATAATATCCAAGCCAAAGTTTTAGGGTGACATTCTTTATAAATTTAGGATTTTCGTTGTGAAATCTACTTTTTAGAAAAAAAAAGATAAAAATAAATGTTATTACTCGTTGCATAAGGTTAAGCTATAACTCAGCTAGCATTCTTTATAAATCTATAGCGGGCCGTTATCAGCCCGTCAGCTACCCTGACGGGCCGATGAAGGCCCGCTAT
Organism: Anodontia alba; assembly: GCA_964016985.1. Taxonomy (NCBI): domain Eukaryota; kingdom Metazoa; phylum Mollusca; class Bivalvia; order Lucinida; family Lucinidae; genus Anodontia; species Anodontia alba. Next base: position 57,244,377 of record OZ024828.1, read on the forward strand.
AGATTTATGTAGAATGCTTACTTGGAACATGGATGCTATGGGACAGACTGCATGCTTTGTTTTACCCCAACCATGGGAAATAGCTAATAAGGCTTTGTTTTTAGTGCGCAACGGCGGGTCACGTGTCAGACTTTCATTAGATTAGAGAGTGCATGACAAAATAAACAAAATGGCATGTGTGCCCAGCGAAGATCAGTCTTGGCATCCGCCCAGGCTGATCTTAGTCTTCGCTTGGCGCACATGCAATTTTGTAGGTTTTGTCATGCGCTGGTTCATATATCTTTGTTCGGGATCTCCGTGATTCAACTAGTGCTTTTTAGCTATAGCTGCCAAATGTCTGAGGTTGTTGCCATGTGCCCTTGTCCTTGTTTCTTCACAGTGATTTTATTTCTGCTATGTTTCACTGAACTTGTTAAGTACAGTTCCAGCTACTTCTAACAATACGAGTTTCCCTGTCTCATCAGTGGATCATTAAAGAGAAAAGTATTGAATCAACACTGTGAACAAAACAAATTTGTGGGCTTGATGACAATATAAAACATAGCAAGAGAACACCACGAGTAGAACCACTGTGAACCCGAACATAGAATGCATAAGGCCAACAGCAACTATGAGGGGGTGGACAGGGGGGTAGGCATTCCCCACTTCCCTCCCCCCTTACCCCCACTTCCCTCCCCCTTTTCCCCCACTTCCCTCCCCCCTGTCCCCCACTTCCTTCCCCCCTTACCCCCACTTCCCTCCCCCAAGCAAACTATTCCCTCCCCTAAATCAGAATTTTTAATATCCCCAACGCTATAAATAAATTCAAACGACTACGCAATCTACCTTCATGCAGATTTTGACCCTAAACTACACCCCTAATTGTCGCACCCGCTTTACAGAATAGCTAAAGATTTGCACCCTCCATTTCAAAAGTCTGCGTAAGGGGCTGCATGTGAGCCATATGGAAAACAGGTATCATAAGGTGATGGGCCTTGATCCGGTCCTAAACTGGTCAAGAAAAAAAGTGGTGGGCCTAGGTCCGAGCCTAAACTGATCCACATTGGCACAAAAACAGTCGTATAAATTACTGAAATCAAACCTCAAGAATACCATGTAAATCTGCATCTTCTTTTAGTATTTTTGGTAAGCATAATCCCACACTTTGGGGTCAGTGAGAACAATCATCTTTTTTGTGGTTTTCTCAGAAACTGAGAGTTAATTGTCGAATGTGCGTGGTTGTTGACAAAACACGGACCACTTACGGACACGGACTCATGGACTTACGGACCTATTTACAATACACGGACTCCAATTATTCACGGATCTCTTGACAAACCACGGACCTACAATTCACGGATTTGACAAACCACGGACCTATTATTCACGGACTTGACAAAGCACGGACCGTTATTTAAATTACGGACGCTATAAAATGGAGTAATATCAAAATCGGAATAACGTGACGTTATGGATAACGTGATGTTACATTGTCGGATTTTTGATACCCATCCTAATGATGTAGGTCTGCACTGGATTTGTTTCTCGAAATTCAACTGCGACGATGATGTTGTCAACTTGTATGATAGTGCAGGCGGTACTTTCATTTCAAGTGCCGCTAAAATGGCAATTGCAAACATGATGTTTAGCCCTATGCCGAAAGTCTTTGTTAAACACTTTAAATGCTCTGTACAAACGAATACAAATGACTGTGGTTTTACACCATTGCAAATATGGTCAGCATCCTCACTGGAATTAATCCTAGTGGCAAACCATATACTGTCTCTACAATGAGAGATCATCTTATCAAAGGACTTGAGAATCAAAACATAACAGTTTTCCCACACAGAAAATTAAGTTGTGCTTCATTATAGACTTTATCTGTGATTTGTTTGTTGCCCTTAATGATTAATGGATGAGTTCACTTCTGATGTATATAATAATCACAATTTATGGTCGTGTCAAAAAGTCTGTGATGCCCTTGTTTATCTTTTGGATAAAATTTTTATTAGATTTGGAACTAAACTTTATAGACAAACTATTGGTATTCCGATGGGAACTAATTGTGCTCCTCTTGTTGCAGATTTGTTTCTTTTTTGTTATGAGAGAGATTTCATGAAGTCTCTCTCAGGCTGACATTATTGAGGCTTTCAATTCAACTTCAAGATACCTTGACGATTTATTAAATATTGACAATATTTACTTTGACCAAATGATGGACCGGATATACCCTACAGAACTCCAATTAAATAGAGCAAATTCTTCCGATACCGAGGCACCTTTTTTTGGATTTGAATCTATGTATATCTAATGGTACAGTTTCCACCAAAATTTATGATAAACGGGACGATTTTGATTTTGATATAGTCAATTTCACTTTTCTGGATGGCGATGTCCCCCGGCGTACCTCATATAGGGTATAAATATTTCAACTTATAAGATTCGCCAGAGCTTCTTCAAATCTTAATGACTTTAACTATCGTAATAAAGCCCTTACTGCCAAACTTCTTAGGCAGGGCTATCGTTATTTTAAACTTCGTAAGGCGTTTTCGAAATTTTATCGCAGACACAGTGCCTTGTTAGAAAAATATAACGTCAGTCTGAAAACACTTCTGCAACAAGGTATATCGGAACCCGAATTTTACGGTGACATAGTGTACAGATTTAGAAAAAATGTGGGTAAATCTAACTTTTCGGAGCAATTCAGAAAACTTATTAACCGTTAGAAAGAATTGGCTATAGCCTGGATATTATGCGGCAGACTGCATGCCTAGTTGTCAACCCAATCATTGTTGATGGCTTTGCTTCACTCTTTAATTGCACGACGGCGGTTCGGGCCTCAGACTCAATGACGGCCTCTTCGTAAAACTTTAACCAGTGGGTTGGGGCTTGACGATATGTCTTTGGCTTGGCCCGCCGTGGTTCAACTTCTGGTTTTCATTTACTCTGGCATACAGTAGAATTAGCCATGAGTACTCGTCTTTGTTTATTATAGTGATTAATTTGATTTTTATGTTTTCGCTTTGATGCATTGACTGAATTGGGAGCCTTAATGCGAACCGAATTTTTATGTATTTCTGTATTAAGAGTAGCACCGGGACCCAGGGTGAAATTAGCTAGCTGTAAAAGTGCTTTAAACCCCGCGGTGGTTTGCTCTACCGACTGTTCTAAGGCGGTGGTCCCGGTGTTAGTCTTACTCTTTGTTGCTTTGTGGTTTATTCTGCGAAGCGATTTGTTGTATGTCTTTCCGTGTGTCATTTTGTTCTTGTGTTTTTCAGTCCTTTTAGTATTGCGATTACCTCGCTTGGGGAAGAGAGAGCTAATTTTAGTGCTTTTCGTACGTTTGTTCGGTTTGTGCTTGTTTAGATTTGTCGGTTTCCTCTTCCTCTTGGGGTCTGGGAAGGGCTGCGGTTTGTGATTGTGGCACTCCCTGGATTTTCTCTTACCTTTTGTTTTAGAAGACCCCCAAACGGACCGAACAAATATATATATTTTACATTTTTACCACTATGGAAGATGAGATCGAGGGTTGGGATCCCGTAAAGCTAGCTTAAGCTCCCAATCGCCCCAATCGCCCCCCCCCCCTAACCTCCCAACACACACACATACACAAGCGCGCGCGTGCGCCCCCCCCCCCCCCCCCCACTAAATTCATTACTGACCGTTCCAAGGCGGTACTTTCATTCTGGTACGTTTTGTTCAATGTTATGTAGTGTTTCACTTTCTAATGTTTTACTTTCAACAAGTATGTATGTTTAAGATAATTCAGTTAGTTTGGGTAACAGAGTTGCCATCATTTTGGGAAAAAGCTGCCAGCTCTGCTGGCCAGCTGTTCAATTTGAGGCTGCCTAATTGTATTTTTCTGTCTTTTCCTTTGGTGTTTGGGGTTAGATGTGGATCTGACTGTATCAGTTCCCTGAGTTCACTTATTCACTTTGCTTAAAGTGACTGGAATTCCACTGTTTTGTATCTGCCGCATGCCAGATTCTGGCTTTATGTTCACATGTTCAAAATGCCAAAAACGGTTTCATCAAATTATCAAAAAAAAAAAAAAAAAAAAAAAAAAAAAAAAAAAGAAAATCAAATGTTTAGAATACAGGTTATACGAGACAATCAATTAAAATTATGATTTATTATTTAGTTATTTTGTAGTTTTCAATTAAATGACGATGTTATTGCTGCTACGGACCATTTGCGGACCAAATTTCGGACCATAACTAACTGACCATTCACGGACCAAGGACTTTTCACAGACGATCTGATTGCTATAACGGACCGATGTACGATGCACCAATTACGGACTAATTACGGACTATTCACGGACCACGGACTACTCACGAACCAATTAGCGGTTAAGTTTACTATATTTTGCATTTAATACAGACTATTCACGGACCACGGACACGGAATTTTTATTGGTCCGCAAGTCCGTGAATGGTCCGTTTTTTGTCACCGGGCAACGTGTGATTGATTTGATTGAGTTGGGGTTTTAACGACACGTCAACCCTTGTGGGTCATTTTATGTCGTCTTCCAGAGAAAGGGAGAAGAGAGCTAGGAGATAACACCTGTGTGAAGTTAGTTCCTTGTTACTTGTTCCTTGTTACTTATTCCTTGTTCCTTGTTACTTATTCCTTGTCACTTGTTTCTTGTTACTTATTTCTTGATCCTTGTTACTTATTTTTTGTTCCTTGTTACTTAGTCCTTGTTCCTTGTTACTTATTCTGAGTTACTTATTCCTTGTTACTTGTTCCTTTTTACTTTTTCCGAGTTACTTATTCCTTGTTACTTGTTCCTTTTTACTTATTCCTTGTTCCTTGTTACTTATTCCTTGTTCTCTATTCCTTGTTACTTATTCCTTGTTCTTTTTTACATATTCCTTGTCCCTTGTTACTTATTTCTTGTTCTCCATTACTTATTCTTTGCTACTTATTCCTTGTTCCTTGTGAAACTAAATCTGCTCCCGAATGGTAAGTCGGATTCAGCCAAAACTTGGTGGGAGACACTGGGATGACATAGAGATTAAGAATTGCTAAAATCGTTTTGCTACGATATCCTAGATGGCCGCAAAGGTGGCATTCTTGTAAATCTTCAATTGTTATCTTGTCTCAAACGGTAAGTCAGATTGAGCGGAAACTTGGTGGAAAGCATCGGGGTAACATTGCTAATGTAGTTCCGTTCTGGTATCCATGGCGGCCATCTTGAAAATCTTCAAATCATATCTGCTCCCAGATGTTAAATCAGATTAAGCTGAAAGTTGGTGGGAGGCATTGGGGCTACATGGAGATTCAGGATTGTTTAAATTGTTCCGTTCCGATATCAAAGATGGCCGCCATGGTAGGTATCTTGAAATTCTTCTAACGACATCTGCCAAACCCTAGTGATCTGGAGTTGAAACTTGATGGAGGCATTAGGGTGTTATGGAGATTCAGAATTGCTAATATCTTTCTGTTCCAATATCCATGACGGCCATCTTGAAATTCTTCAAACCACATCTCCCAAACCCTAAGTAGGATAGAGCCGAACTTGATTGGAGGCATCGGGATGACATGGAGATTTAGAATTGCTAAAATCATTCCGTTCCGATGTCCAAGAGACAACCATCGCAGCCATCTTGAAAATCTTGAATCACCATCAGAATCTAAATTTCAATCTGATCTGACAGCCAAGATGGCCACCATGGCACAATGCAACATATCATGATCAGTCTAATCCAAGGGTGCGACTTCTAGCCCACCTGGGTCTCTAGTTTCTTGTTACTTATTCCTTGTTACTTATTCCTACACACCTTTACCATGAGGGGAATAGATGTAGCAAGCCTGTTTGATTTCTACCCACTGGTTTAGGAGGAGATAGCGTGACGGACGGACAGATGGATGTACAAACGAATGGACTACCATCAGTATTTTAGCATACTTATGTGGTACATAGCCACATAAGACCAAGAAGTAAGGAACAAGGAAAAAGTAACAAGGAACAAGGAATAAGTAACAATGAACAAGGAATTAGTAACAAGGAACAAAAAAATAAGTTACAAGGAATAAGTTACAAGGAACAAGAAAAAAACTAACAAGGAACAAGTAACAAGGAACCAGAAATAAGTAACAAGGAATAAGTAACAAAGAACAAGGAATAAGTAACAAGGAACAAGGAATAAGTAACAAAGAATAAGTAACAAGGAATAATAACAAGGAACAATGCATAAGGAATAAGTAACATGGAACAAGTAACTAGGAACAAGGATTAAATAACAAGGAACAAGGAATAAGGAAAAGAAAATAAGTAACAAGGAACAAGTAACAAGGAACTAACTTCACACACGTGGAGATAACAGAGATGAAAGAGAGGGACAGGGGAGAAAGGAAAATGAATGAAAGTGAAGAAAAGAAGAAATGAAAACATTCCCCCCTCAACCTTTACCTGCTGCAAAGATAGCAGGACTTGCCCAACTGTAAGCCAATATCAATTACACGATACCTTTGCCTCACCCAACCACCCAACCGGGCAACGTGTATATTTCGTGTTTGGAACACCTATCACAAAATTCAGGTTGGATCTTGAAGTGTTTTTTTGTGTTTTTTTTTTTTTTTTTTTTTTTTTTTTTTTTTTCCTTCGTGAACAGCGCAAAAGTCCTTATCACACACAGAGCAAATAAAAATGATTGTCTACGGCAGACGGATAATTATTTCTAAAAATATGGATTGCCACCGACGAACTTTCGGACTCAAAGGGAAGTAATCAACTAGAGATGAACAGAAATCGGACGTAAACGAATTCAATGTAAATTACGGTTGGCGGAAAACTACCCGTCGGTGAAG